>RJVU01000282.1:432263-532972 GCA_003731715.1 Anabarilius grahami | reverse complement strand
CAATTCATACTTGCAGCTGGAGGGCGCTCTGCCCCTTTTGTCCACAAATGCCTCAGTAAAAGAAGAGGCATATCATGTGACAATCAAGAAACTAACAGAGGCCAGAGATCGCTAAATATGGCTATTCAAAACACTTTTGAAGACAATAAATACACGATTGAAACGATGTCTGCATGTATTGACTGAATTTGCATCTGAATAGCGTTCGCTCCGTGGGCGTGGCCGCATTAGTGGATAATGAGCTGAATCACAGACTTCTGACATGGCTCTCTTTTCATACAGATTACATAAACAGAAAATTTTTGTTTTCGATTTGACTTACACGATTTAAAACCTGACATCTCAACGTTTCTTTTGACATAAGTGTAATTTTTTTGTGATTAGTATTCACTAAGTTACAGTTCATTTTCTGAGAACTATCAGAATGGACTTCGTTCAGAGGGAGACGAGAGATCACGTATCATGTTTGTTTTCTTTATTTTACAAAAAGCACAACATTTTGTTATTACTCTGAGTGTACACAAATAAAAGAAGATATTCCACAGATTAAAATTGTGTATAACTCTTAATTGTATGTGCAACATCGACGGAGTATTTTGAGTCTCTTTCACACTGGTAAGAAAAAAACCGCGGTGGTATCGCCGGCGTGACCTTTAGACCTCAGAGTGTTAAGCTTTGTATTCTGTTTTGTGAATCGTGATCTGGTCACCCGATTAGCAGAGAATTTAACAATATTCCATTAGTTATTCCACATGGAATCTCTGTTTCTTTTCCCAAATCTTCACTCACGCAGGGGATTAAAACGTTTCTTTCTTTCGTTCGCATTTAGGCCTATTATAGGCTATTCGCATTCTAAAGTAGAAAAAACACAGTAGGACAGAAACCTTTTTGCTTGCACGTCAATTTCTATTTAACACAGTTTGTGCTTGTTATTAGATTGTATAAGGCGCGTCAAGTTTATTTGTATAGCGCGATTCACACACGCTGGTGATTTTTACTTTCGCTTTCTCTGGCAGCGCTAAATCAAACATAGCCTGAATGTCTTGCCCCTGATGAAGATAAAACTCGCTCTTCAGACCTTTTACAACAAGTGTCAGTTGCTTGTAGCATCAGGAGAAAACATGAAGATATTATTAAAGAGAAATGGTCTCTTTCCTGCTCTTGTCAACCCTCTCAAAGCGCAGAGCGGTAGGCTATATCAAAGACTAATAACGGGACTTTGGCTATATGACGCATCTTTGTGTGGAAATAAAAAACAATTGTTTTTTTAAATAATATTTAACTTTCTTATTATTTAGACTACCATTATTTACCGATTTTTATTTCATAGATTTACAGGCTAGTACATTGTTTCACTGACGGAATAGCTCAAATAAACACGCACGTCTGTTTCCTCTGTTGAAAAAAACTGCATATGCTGGTAAGGTAGGTTTTGAAGCTGGTATGCTGGTTTGAGCTGGATTATGCTGGTCCTACATTGGTCCATGCTGGTCCAGGACCAGCTTAGGACCAGCATAGGACCAGCATGGACCAGCACTTGACCAGCATAAACCAGCTCAAACCAGCTCAAACCAGCATACCAGCTTCAAAACCTACCTTACCTGCATGCTCGTTTTTTCAAAGGTACAAAATGGATGTTTGAGCATTTATTTATATATTTACTTTATATTTCAAAATGTATTTTATTGAGGCACCCTATATATACACACACAAACATACACACACGCTCCAAATCATATTTAATGTTTTTAAAATAGGCTATATAAAATAGTAAAATAGTTCCAACAGATTTTGCTGTGGTACCGAAATTGGTACCGAGAACCGTAAAATATTCATGGTATCGGTACCGACTACTGGAATTTTGGTACCGTGACAACACTAGTTGTGGCCAACTCTCAACAGCCTGTACCTTTTTCTGGTCCATTTGGATGCCGTGTTGGTCGATGACGTAACCGAAGTAGTGAACGGTGTTATGGTGGAACTCACACTTCTTGAGTTTCAGGTACAGATGGAATTCTCAACGTTTCTGAAGGATCTGCATCACGTGGTGGCAATGGTTGGCCAGGTTCCAGGAGTAAATGAGGATTTTGTCAATACAGACGATGATGAAACAGTGGAGGAATTACCAGAATACCTTGTTCATGAATCCCTGGAATACAGAGGGTGAGTTGGACAGCCCGTACGGCATAATGAGGTACTCGTAGTGGCCTGATGGGGTGACGAATGCCATTTTCCATTTATCACCCTCACGTATCCGGACAAAGTTAGAGGTGCTCCACAGGTCCAACTTAGTGAAAATGTGAGCTCCACGTAACTGCTCCAGGGCTGCTGGGACCAGAGGAAGAGGATACAGAAACTTGACTGTTTGAGAGTTGAGAGCTCGGTAGTGGATGATGGGTCAAGCCTCCGTCCTTTTTCCCAACAAAGAAGAAGCTCGAAGCAGCAGTGGAAGTGGATGGACGGATTAATTCTTGCTTAAGAGCCTCCTTAATGTACTTTCTTCATGGCCTTGTATTCCAGTTACTTTACTTTACCCGTTGGTAACGTGGCCCCAGGCAGCAGGCCGATCACACAATCCCATGGCCAGTGAGATAAAAGCTTGGTCACTAGCTGCTTGCTGAAGACATCCTGGAACACCCAGTATTCAAGGGGAATCTCTTGTTGCTTAGCTGGAAGAAGTCGGTTTCTGGGTGTTGGATCTGACTGAGGTTTTCTTGACAGGTCATAAGCAGTTCTCAAAGCAGCATTCACTCCACCGTTGAACCTCTCCGGTATTTCAGCAATAAAAAGGAGATTGTTGCAGCATCCACGGGCATCCCTAGATAACAGCGGTTGAGCCCTCCAGCTGATGTTAGACATCCAATGCGGAGCGTCACGGTGGGGGTGCAGTGACGGATGTAGCCACGGCCCAGCAGTTTTCCCAGGATTGACTGAACATGGAGAACTTGAGAACAGAGTTTTTATGAAAATGAAGCTTGAGTGACATGAAGGTGCCGGCAGATCCAGAGTCTATGAGGGCTTTCGCTGAAATGGAATGATGGGGAGTCATCACTATAACATCAGTATGTGCCAGAGAGGAAACTGAAGGAGGCATATGGATGGTACTCACTGCTGGGCGTGGTGGTCTGACTGGACAGGCAGGAAGAAGATGTCCCTCTGCACCACACTATAGGAACAAACATTTGTGGATTCTTTGTTGACGTTCTGCATTAGACAGGTGGGCTGAGTCTATTTGCATGGGCTCAGGTGCGGAGGGGCGACAGATGGAGAGGTGGATGGAGGATGCAGCGTGGGTTGGTCAAGGATGCATGCAGTGAGTCGTGAGATTCTGATGGAACACTGAATGAAGCTCTCTAGTCCAATCACATCATCATAGATCGCCATCTGTTGACATATGTTGGAATAAAGACTCTGACGAAATGCAGTAATCAGGGCGGTCTCATTCCACCCGCTGACGGCAGCCAGAGTGCGGAACTGGAGAGCATAATCATTGACTGTGGATCTTCCTTGACAAAGTCTGTACAGTTGGTCATGCACGGAGATTGAACTGGCTGTTTGACCAAAGACCTCCTTAAAATGCATGGTGAAGGCCGTCAGCGAGTTAGTGACCGGACCATTAGCATCCCACATGGACTGTGCCCACTGCAATGCACATCCTGTCAGCAGCAAGATGATGTATGCTATCTTCACACAGTCACTGGGGAACAGCTACGGCTATCATTGGCTATCGTGGGTATCATGTCAGAGGCAGCTCGATCAAAAGTCATAATTATTAAACATGTTTGATATTTACAGTTTGAGATCAGGAGCAATTAAATAATCATAATGACACCACACAATAGAGGATTTTTTGGACAAAAAATCGTTTGCAACAAGCCTCGAATCAGGCCGCGCCCCCATATCATTCGGAGGTGTAAATTGGGCTCTAAATCGGGCTTAAAATCTTCAAGTGTGTGGCCAGCCATAAATTGTGAGTGGCTGATGAGTGGGTGCAGGTGTTGCCGATCAGAACTCTGCTGATTGGGAACGAGTGGGTGGAGTGTAGAGGTCTGGTGCTGAGGGTGTTGTTGACTCTGTGACAGCACTGATATAGAAATTCTGATACAATAAGATGGTCGATATTAAAATCTTATACTATTTTGTCTAATAGATTAAAATTAATAAAATAAAAAGTCAAGCCATTCATTTTTAATACAAGTAGGGTTGTCAAATGTACCAGTACCAGTCAGTACAACAAAAAAAATAAAAACTGTACCAGCATTTCTGCAGTAATGGTAGTACCGAGTACTAGGTATACTCGGTATGGATAGAAGCTGCTTTCAAACACTCTTGTTCGACCAAAGAGACCACTCTTGTTTGTTTGAGAGGCTTGCTGAGGAGAGGTGTGTCATTACTTTCTTTTCTCCTGTCAGGTAAAACAGACAAAAAGATCCCACAGACTTATTTTAAAGGTGGGACCAGAATCATATAGTCCTTCATAGAGACTTTTGGTAGACTCTTGACTTGGGCCAGTAAGCAACCACCCAGAGATGGGCACTCGAGTTAGGGACTCGGACTCGAGTCGCTCTCAAGTCGCATTTTAATAGACTTCAGACTTGACTCGGACTCGACCTGAAATGACTTCAGACTTGACTCGACACAAAAGACTCGTGAATATTTTAAAAACGACTCAAGTCTTTTACCCTTAACTACTGATATAATAAATAAATAATTTTTGTTGTATTTGAATGGTTTTATAACATCTGCGTCACATATATACATGTTGTGGTAGATCGGACTCTTATCATAGAATTTGATTACGTATGTCCGTGTATTGCACATAAACTCCGAAATGTCATAAGAGTCCCATGAAACATGACGGGAGCCACTGTGCCATGTTTTTTCGTTTGGGTTTATTAACATGTCAGATTGACTAGACACACAGAATGTGGGAAATTAAAGACACCGGAACGACAACATCAAATTTTATGAGACATCGCATCCACAAAGGTTAGTCACATTAACTCACACAGCTAGCTATTATACTGTGGTGTAGCTGCATGGCTCATTTGGATTGCCAGCCTGTTAAAATATGAACAAAAATAAATAAATCTAGCCTTTAAACCTAGCACTATGTTTTATCAAACTTTTTGTATTATATGCAGCTTTTCTCTTTCTTAATGTGTCCATAAGCGATAGAAAGAGATGTTAATCCATTTATTACTTAAAGCTAATATTTTAATGTATCGCAATCAGCATGTGTAGAGTTTTGTATTGACATTCTTAAACATTCAGAGGTTTGATATTTTCTGATAATGACTGTTGTCAATAACAACGAAGCTGTATAACAAACTGCTGTATAACAAACCGTGACTCACTGGCGCCATCTTGCGTCCACTTAGCGACTGTATTGAAAATGACTACTCCTGTTGCCAGGACGATTGTTTTGTACATTGTAATGGATTATAAAGTAACAAGCTGGATTTACATTATCCCTTACATCATAGGACCTTAATTTCAAACAAAACAGATGTTAGAAAGATCATATTATTTTTTCTATATAATACAACTAGGATAAAAAAATAGGATTTGAGTATAAGAAGTTTTTTTTTAATGACTCAAGATCACGTGGTTGCATTTTTTGGTCATACAGATAAGAGTAAAACATCATTCAAAACAACAGGATGCGCTTTCTGCCGTCTCAGTCTCCGTGTACTAGAGCGTGTCACAAAAATGAACCGAAACTCAGCGTATAGGTTAATTGCCTCACAGACATGAGAAATATATTTATAGAATGCTTGAAATGTCTACTTTTAAATGAATTAATTCAAATCGAAAACAAATACAAACAGCGGAAACAACTTAAAATACTCCATTTTTGCTTATGTAATCCATATGAAAGGTGCATTTCAATATAATGCATCCTTTCTGAATAAAAGTCTTACTTTCTTTTTAAAAAAAAACCAAATAAACAAAAAAACACCTTACTGACCCCAAACTTTTGAACGGTGGTGTAAGACAGTCACATTCACAACATTACTCAGGTTTGCAATATTTGGAAATAGTCATACTTTTACAACTAAACCAAAAGGTAAAGAATTGACGTGGGAGGAAATAGGGACAATGAAAATGAGAGCGCAAGAAACAGGCAGCATCTTCACACTCAAATCTCGAGGGACCTCATCCCTGACACAGTCTTGAGACTGACTGGCCGCTGCCTCCATGTTTGTGTGCATCTAAGGCAGCATAAATTTCCCATTCATCGCAGAAAGAGGCGACGAGTGACTCAGGACGAACAGTCACTGGTCAGAGTCGTCGGTCTTTGGATTGATGAACTGATGGTGACGGATGAGGGTAATAAAGAGCTGGATGTCCCTCCTGTTACCAGCCAGGAACCAGTATGAATCACCCATCTGAAGCTGTATGGAGCAAGAGAAAGATGCAGAGGCCTGCCCTGCCCCCCTCGGGCACACGTATACAATGAAACGCACACACAAACTCAACATGACTTCCACAAAGCAGCAGAGCAGAACTGTCATACAAAACAACGCAATTTAAAAGAAAAGACACCAACAAAGAGACAATCATCATTCTGGTCTGAGTGAAATGATGGTGATGGGACTTATAGTTATGTTGGTGTTGTTTTGAAGTGTTTTGATATTAGTCATGATCGACTACTCTAAACAGACGGCAAACATGGGGGAAGTAGTGCTGTATTTTTAAGGCAATATCTGTAGGGGAGACTGGAATTGGCTGGCACAGTTTTCATTCTTCTCTGGTGGAACAAACATTACGACAACCCGACAAAGTGCAAATGAACACGTAACGAAATGGTTCACCCAAAATGAAAATTCTGTGATCGTTTATTCACCCTCAAGTTTTTCCAAACAAGTGTGATTTTCTTCTGTCTTCTGTGGAGCATAAAAGGAAATGTTTGCTAGTATGCGAACCGTTAACTTTTCCATCCAATTAAAGTAAACGGTGACTAGGGCTAACTCCTTAGCTAAAGACTAAAATAGTCACACTTTGTGTGTGCAACACAACTAATATTTCATTTCACTGGAATTCTAAAATCTGATTTACAGGATTTGAATACGTTTGTATTCAAATTTCAAGTGGTTACAAGATACATTTGATCCAATAATATTTGGCATCACTGCTGTCAAGCCTGCTGTGAGACATCTTGATGCGCCATATTAACAAAATACATCAATGATATATGAGTAAAATAACTGTTTCTCACACAAAGCTATTTTCTGACCAGTGTTACTATTGCTAACCCTTATGCCCTAATTGAGCCTTCTCAAAGACCCGCCCCTCTTAGTTACTGTTGCTTTGTCCGACAAGCCATGGCGCTGTCACGCCACACAGAGTGAAAAATACATTGCGGAGCAAAGAGGACACTGACCACACGTCGACATTCAAGACAGAGCAGGTTACTTATGATATTAAACAAAGTCCCGCCTTTCAAACTGTATAATTTTTTAAAGAAATTCGAACAATAAAAACCGTTTTGGGGCTCTTTAATGTGTCGTGACAGATTGCTTGCGCCTCCGCTCAAGAGGCTCGTGAACCGATCATCTCTTCTTAGTAGTTAATTTATAGCATCAAATAAACATGAATGAACATGAGAAGGAAAGTTATTTCAAACGCAGACAGACGTCAGTACACACCATTTTTCAAGTTCAAGTCCACCAAGGTTAATCTTCTAACTCCTGACTGCAATAGGCGTTATGATTGGTTAGATCGCTTGTCAATCAAACTCCCGGCGAAGGGTCAATTGTTTGGGATGTACACTCAGGCTGTTAGGGTCTCCAGTGACCCCAGACAATAAAATGTGATTTTGAAACAAAATAATGTTTTTGTTTTTTTTAAACAAATGTAATTTTACTTACTTTATTAATGTTTTTTACTCTACATTTGTGCAGTTTTGGTGGGATTTATGGCATGTTTTAAACTGATATATAAATAAATTAATAAACATTTTTAAACAGACTTTTTTTTCTTTCTTTTTTTTCAAAATAACCATTTATGTAAAAATTTACTTTTAAAAAAGACCCACATTTCTAACTTTCATTCATGGAGATAACATGGACAATTTGTCATGGTTTAGTGTTAAGATTTTTGCCATCTTTTGGAAAATATTAGCCTGGGTGCCAGCCCGAACCCCGCCCACAACATTTTTTGGACGGGAAGTTCGGTCTGGACTCGATCCATTGTGGAGTAATTATGCTCTGCTCCCAGAAGGCCGAGCCAATCAAATTGCCAGGGCGGGCTTTAATCGATGATGGACAGGCTATCTGCGGTTACGTAACCACCCACGTCATCAAAGAGCGCTTGGGTTGAATTGGTTTTCACCAACGATGACTGCAGCTGGAGAAGTAAGATGTTTAGATTCCGCTATCACGTCTGAAATAAAAGAAATCGACAGCGCATTCATTTTAAAAGACGAACAAAGATCGTTTACACTCATTACTTTCCTACTTCTTCCAGTTCCAGCGTGCGTGCGTGCAGTTGAACTCTGTTGACAACTATGCGTCGCTCAACATACTTACTGCGTTGCTCTGATTGGTTGTAGGTCTATCCAATTGAGTGCAGAGTTTTTTTTTTTACTGGTTCGGTTAAGACACGCCCCATAATTCAAGTGCAATGGAGCAGTATCAGACTCACATTCTGCCTAGAATATGAGTATGACGAAGTCAGGCTAGGAAAATATAGTTTTAAAAGTAAAAAATTATCACTTTAACCAGTAGATGGCTACAGAACTCCACTATTTGCTATTGCTATTTGACTAATTGAAAGACATCTTTTAAAAGTTTTTTTTTCCAGTTGGATTCATATCTACATATTATGAAATCACAATTATAACAAATAAAAAATGTGTCCAAGTTTAGCATTTTTCTTTTACTGTAGGTAATTTTGTACTCAAGTTTGTGCTAAATTGTATTTTGTCTCATCCTTTCATCTCTCTCTCTCTCTCTCTGTGTGTGTGTGTGTGTGTGCTTGTCTACCTATCTAACAGGGGACCATTCTACAATATTTCAATTTAATTTTTTCAGCATTACAAAGTCTCAGGCCATTTGGATCAAAGGAACATTTTTTGTTTTATTTCAGCAAACGTCATTTGGTGGTCAAAAAGACCCTGAATAGCGCGCATAAGGGTTAAATAAAATTACAACTATTAAAATTATTTTTGTTTTTTGAAATAAAACAAAATCAAATATAAGATAAAAAATTAAAATTAATCTTTTATAATAGTTAACACTTTTCCACTTTACATTCTTTACTTTTTCCACTTTACATTCTTTACTTATTCACCAACATTCTTCAAAATATCTTCTTTTGTGTTTAACACAACAAAGAAACTCATATTTAGAACAACATGAGGGTGAGTAAATGATGACAGAATTTTAATTTATGGGTGAACTAGCCCTTTAAATAGCCAAAAGGGAGACTTCAGATTTTTTTGCTTTTCCAGTTGAATTTCTCACCACATCCTCCACATTATGGACCGCAATGGACCAAAAATAATGTTTTTAAAAAATATATATATGAATATTGCACAAACATGAATAGTCTTATATTAGACAACATTCATAAATAATGTCAGACACACATTTATCACTGGTTCCCATCTCTAACAAACACTGGCATATTTTAAATATCACACATTATCTAAGATTTTTAGCCGAGGGGCGATCATTTTTGTTTTGACATAGCAAATTTGAAAAGTTGTCTTGAGCTCGACAGGTTTTAATCTTCTAACGTCTTGACAGAATCAGTGAGTGTAGATCAAGAGGGCAAAAATTCATATTTTTGTGACAGCATCCAATTATGAACGTGAAATGGCTGTTCCAAACCAACTCCAGTCTCCCCTACTGTTCTTATATTCAATCCACACATGCACTGATGAAGGTTACATATTAAATATGTACATTACATTTTCGGCCAGACAGTCGAACCTTTCAGCTTTTGCCCAATTTATCAATTTTATCATATTTGCTTGACCAGTGTCTGGTTTCTTTGCTATAGGCCACTGTACAGCTCTCTGAAGTTAATTTTAACTTTTGTAGCAATTGGAAAAAACATGACAAATCGTTATCACCTGCAGTTACACAAACTAATCAACATATTTCACGTCAATCAGTCAGCACTAATTGCAATATTGATGATTCAGCAAATAGGTGAAATGACTATAAGCAGAAAAGTATTAATATAGTCAGCAAAACCATGCTCAAAATGCACAACTACTGGTCATCTCTCAGCAAAAGCCTTGTAGAAATAGAAATAAAAAACGTATGGCTTTGCAATATTTTTCCCAAGAGCTTTATATCTGTCAAGACAAACAAGAGAATTCAAATCTACTTTACCAGCTGTAAATGTTGCATTGTGTGAGGATACAGTCCTACCTCACCACAGGTCCTGAGATCCAGGTCTGTTATTCCAGAGCGATGAATCTTCTCTTCCCTATGTGAAGTATCTTCAGGCTTATTTGGGTGGCTCGACATCAATAAAACATCCGTGAACTGAATAACTCTTCTTCTCAAAATGGATGGGTTTGCCATAAAACATGACCTGCATTTATAAGACAGGGGCAGCTCACTTCAAGATGTTACCAGGCAATAACATTAACAGAAATACTGATTATATCACACTCACAGCACCAATTTCTCTTATATCAATGTCATTTCATTTCTAATAATCAAATATTCGTCTTCAGAATGAAAGGCAACAACGTAGCTAATAGACTAACAGCTCTTTTATCCACAACAAAATCAGCATGTATTAGAAACATTAACATCTATAAAGAATGAACAATATATAACATTTAATGTACAGCCCCAGATAGCAAAATTTGTCTGGCCCACTTCTGGGCCACATACTTGCTTCAATTCCGGCCCAGTTCTGGCTGGGTCCCCGGCCCAAAACCGGTCCTCACACAGAAAACGGACAAAAAACACTTCCTCTGGCCCAGATGCGGCCCACACCCTGTAAAAAGGCTCTTATTTATGGATGTGGCCCAGATCTGGTCAGCACACTGAAAATTGACTTAAATTGTTTTATGTGGCCCAGGTCTGGCCCAGGCACTGTAAGACAGATCTGGCTGAGATTCGGCTTGGTCCTCGGGCCAGATGTGGTCCAGAGACTGCTAAATGTAATTCAATTAAGCAATAAAACACATTCAACCATTTAAAAAGCTTAAGGCATTTTATTATAAAATTAACAAATACACTATGGGTATTAACAATGAATACACTANNNGCTCATCCTATAAAAAGACCAAAACAGTTGTTATTAGCGAATAAAGTTAACACGTTTACATATTTGCGTTTGTGCTAATCAACTTACCAAAATTAGACTTTCTCTCGGTCAAACTACTCTTCACGAAGTCCTTCGCCGTAATATAGATTATTTATATCAAATTAACCGGTTATGAAGTTATATGAACACAAAGTCACTAACGTCACTGCTTGCGTGTCATTTTCTCTCGCTGCTGCCTCGTGCAATTATGTGAACGATGATTGGCGGGAAGCGGGCGTGTCAATTGCAGAATCATACTATTGGGAATCATGGCGAAAACATTTTAAGTTACATTTGTATGACGGTACAGTTTAGTTTGCATGCATTTGTTCTGATACTGTTGATAAAGGATAAATAATAACGATAAAGTTCGCAACAAAGCACTAGTCATTTAGCTTTTTTATGAGGAGACGGTGCGCCACCAAACTGCATTTCCCCTCATTCTCATTCTCCGAAATATAAAATACACAGAGATTGCATTAATAACATAATACTTTGCCTCAGTTATGATACATTAGTGCTAAAAACAACTCTGGAAGTGAAAGTGAAAAACATTTTTAACAGAAAAAAATTAACTCGCTCATAATTTTATAAGAATTTTCAATGAATTGTAGCCACTGTTGTTCAACATGTCAGTTGTTCAGCTGACAAAATATTGTTCCAAAAACTTTCAGCAGAAAGCTGTTTCTCCATAAAACAGTTTTTATGAGTTTTAATTCCAATTCACTTGCACCTACAGACACCGACCAACACATACAATGACAAACAAGTGATTGTAACAGGGGTAACACACAGAATCGACAAAACTGTGAGTGCTTGTGTTGTCATTCCATCCATCAAGCGCCTTTTTGGAGACCTTTGTTCACAAATATTTGGAAGCCCATTTCTGCCACATAAGAAAAATCAGGCTTTAGTAAATCATAATTATGACATAAAAAGTCAAAATTGAGATAAAAGTCACAATTATGACATGATTATAATATAAACATACTTCTAGGCAGTGTTGGGGAAAGTTACTTTTAAAAGTACTCCCTAAAAAAAGTTACTAATTGCGTAACTAAATGCATATTTATGCCTGTACAGTAGAGGGTGCAGCTCAAACAAACCTTTAAGCTGTGCTGCCATTCTGGATTAAAGAATCACAAACAAGTGGCGATTAACGGAATCGGGTAACACACAGATTCGACAAAACCGCAAAAATTGTCTGTTGCCATTGGTTAGCGTCTGTCGGTGCAATGACCTTTATACAGCGCATGCCATTGTAAAAAGACTGTAAGTCTGTCCCTCTCAGCCTCATTTTCATCCTTGTAAAAATCAATATGGCATCTCCCCTGACAAAGGTTTATGGTTTCCAAATAAGTAGGAAGTTCCCAGGAGAACCACACCACGTTTGCTGGAAAGCCCCCTTGCGAAGTTCCACAGGGCTCCGTGCTGGGACAATTACTCTTTTCTGTCTGCACATTTATAGATAGCTCTGAATTGTCATTTAATTGCATAGCTTCTCTTATCACTGGTGTGCTGATGACACTCAGCTGTACGTGTCCCCTTCTGTCTCGATATCTGCCATCTCTGTATTCCTGACTGACATATCAAACATACTCATCACCTCAATCTTAATCTTGACAAGACTTAGCTCTTCTTTCTCTCAGCCGTGACCCCCACCAAATCTCTCTTTATCGCTGTCACACAGTTGTTGCATCTAGGTGTTTAAAAATTCATGGTGTTTTTGTTGTGGATCCTGTTATAAAGACTCCCCTGTCCTGCTGCTTTATGCACTACAATAAAAGGAAAATAAGTTCCTTCCTTATCCACAACTCTGCTCCTCTACTCTTCTAGTTGTTTAATAGCTGAAATACTACTAAGTATATTTTTGTCCTACCTTCCATACATCCTCTCAAGAACAGCCAAAACACCCCCTTTTTAGCCTCTGGAAATATTTTCACAATATATATTAGCTCAGGGGTCTGTACAGCCTTCATAAAATGGTGGGAACTGAATTAAAACCACTGACGCCGAAGGACTGGCTTTGTATTGATTCACTATATATACAGGTGCTGGTCATATAATTAGAATATCATCAAAAAGTTGATTTATTTCACTGATTCCGTTCAAAAAGTGAAACTTGTATATTGTATTCATTCATTACACACAGACTGATATATTTCAAATTTATTTCTTTTAATTTTGATGATTATAACTGACAACTAAGGAAAATCCCAAATTCAGTATCTCAGAAAATTAGAATATTGTAAAAAGGTTCAATATTGAAGACACCTGGTGCCGCACTCTAATCAGCTAATTAACTCAAAACACCTGCAAAGGCCTTTAAATGGTCTCTCAGTCTAGTTCTGTAGACTACACAATCATGGGGAAGACTGCTGACTTGACAGTTGTCCAAAAGACGACCATTGACACCTTGCACAAGGAGGGCAAGACACAAAAGGTCATTGCAAAAGAGGCTGGCTGTTCACAGAGCTCTGTGTCCAAGCACATTAATAGAGAGGAGAAGAGAAGGAAAAGATGTGGTAGAAAAAAGTGTACAAGAAATAGTGATAACAGCACCCTGGAGAGGATTGTAAAACAAAACCCATTCAAAAATGTGGGGGAGATTCACAAAGAGTGGACTGCAGCTGGAGTCAGTGCTTCAAGAACCACTACGCACAGACGTATGCAAGACATGGGTTTCAGCTGTCGCATTCCTTGTGTCAAGCCACTCTTGAACAACAGACAGCGTCAGAAGCGTCTCGCCTGGGCTAAAGACAAAAAGGACTGGACTGCTGCTGAGTGGTCCAAAGTTATGTTCTCTGATGAAAGTAAATTTTGCATTTCCTTTGGAAATCAGGGTCCCAGAGTCTGGAGGAAGAGAGGAGAGGCACACAATCCACGTTGCTTGAGGTCCAGTGTAAAGTTTCCACAGTCAGTGATGGTTTGGGGTGCCATGTCATCTGCTGGTGTTGGTCCACTGTGTTTTCTGAGGTCCAAGGTCAACGCAGCCGTATACCAGGAAGTTTTAGAGCACTTCATGCTTCCTGCTGCTGACCAACTTTATGGAGATGCAGATTTCATTTTCCAACAGGACTTGGCACCTGCACACAGTGCCAAAGCTACCAGTACCTGGTTTAAGGACCATGGTATCCCTGTTCTTAATTGGCCAGCAAACTCGCCTGACCTTAACCCCATAGAAAATCTATGGGGTATTGTGAAGAGGAAGATGCGATATGCCAGACCCAACAATGCAGAAGAGCTGAAGGCCACTATCAGAGCAACCTGGGCTCTCATAACACCTGAGCAGTGCCACAGACTGATCGACTCCATGCCACGCCGCATTGCTGCAGTAATTCAGGCAAAAGGAGCCCCAACTAAGTATTGAGTGCTGTACATGCTCATACTTTTCATGTTCATACTTTTCAGTTGGCCAAGATTTCTAAAAATCCTTTCTTTGTATTGGTCTTAAGCAATATTCTAATTTTCTGAGATACTGAATTTGGGATTTTCCTTAGTTGTCAGTTATAATCATCAAAATTAAAATAAATAAACATTTGAAATATATCAGTCTGTGTGTAATGAATGAATATAATATACAAGTTTCACTTTTTGAATGGAATTAGTGAAATAAATCAACTTTTTGATGATATTCTAATTATATGACCAGCACCTGTACTTATGCTCACTAAGGCTGTCTTTATGTGTTAAAAACAAACACACACACACACACACGCACACGCACACACACACACACACACACACACACGCACACAAGCTGTAAGCTTATAAGCTGTTTCACTAATGGGGACCAAAAAATTGACATTTTGGTCCACACACACACACACACACACACACACAATATGCAGTATAAATATCTACAGAATATATATAAAATGTATGTGTGAGATATATATTATATATATATCTGTGTGTGTGTGTGTTTGGTTTTGCATTCCTTTCAGTCCTTAACATTCTTACTATCTCCTTACTGTCCTCATTACTGTCTACTCAACAATGCAAGAAGGTAGGACTTTTGAAGAGACTGTTGAAAATTCACTTTGTATCCAGGAACAGTTTGCAACGTTAACAAATATCTTTGTCCTAGTTCAGGGCTGGGGGTGGGGTGTAACAGATATTTTTAAGAGAGTTGTGAGTCTGTCAACTTTTGTACATCCACCATTTCACTATCCTCTCTGCCCACTGGCGGTACTGAGAATGAGGATCGCTCAGTTTCAGCAGTTTTATCAGACATGCAGGCCCCTCGTTGTTGCCCAGAGATTACAGCTGTGGAGGAGGTTTGACTGACAGAGACTGGCCTAAGGTGCACCCAGGAGAATCAAGAGGAGGATTTACAGTGACTGCTTCAGCGTGTATTTTCCTCTCCATTTTCTCCTGTCAGGGCTCAGGTCTATAATACAGTATAGAAATAGCCTGTTTCTGCATAATTTAATGGATCTCCCATTTTCTCTCACTATTTGTGCACTTTGCTGGAGTGGTGGTGCCACCGTTGTTCCTATATTAAAGGTTAACAAGATGTATTCCTTCCTTAACAGACATAAATTGGGTTTCGGAGAGAGTTTGGAACTGAATGAAAATGAAGTGGTCCTTGGTTCAAAAACATCCCTAAGACCATCTGAGAACCAGAAGACAGTGATTGAGTATTAAGGTCACCTGCTTGTCCACTACAAGACAAGGATGTAAAATGAACAACTGTGATCACAGACACATTTTTCAAGAGTTAGGACACAAATAGTTCAGAGTTGAAGGGGAGGGACGATCAACATTTAGCGGTGGACTGAATTATATACTTGGGCTCTGCCATTTTGGCCCCAAAACATTTTGAATACGTTGGGACAACAAATAATACATCCTCGTGCGTCTTTAGCAAATACCATGTGCCACCACAATTTGTTGTACTTCTCACTAAAAGATTGCTCTTTGCGAATAAAAGTGGAAGAAATATATATAGTGAATATATATTGAAAAAATATTTTATCGTCTGTGAGTGCTTGTGTTGTCAGTCAGCAGGACGACATCATTCCATCCATCAAGTGCATTTTTGGAGACCTTTGTTCACAAATATTGGGAAGCTCATTTCTGCCACATAAGAAAAATCAGGCTTTGGTAAATCATAATTATGACATAAAAAGTCAAAATTGAGATAAAAGTCATAATTATGACATGCTTATGAGATAATCATACTTCTTGGCAGTGTTGGGGAAAGTTACTTTTAAAAGTAATGCATTACAATATTGTGTTACTCCCTAAAAAAGTAACTAATTTCATTACTAAGTTACTTTTTATGAAAAGTAATGTGTTACATTACTTTTGTGTTACTTTTTCCTCACCTGGGCTGGGATTGCGTGTTTGTTTTAATAACAACAAAAAAGTTGTATTTTTTGCAAATGTTAAAGGTGCTCTATGTAAGAATGACAGCTAGTGGTTGAAATGGGTACTGCAGTCCAAATTCAAAATATTGAATTTCTCCTCCTCAGACTCACCGCTCTCGCAGGTTGCCAGTTTGAAGACACGCGAGCTCAATTGACACTGGAAGGCGAGGAAGATAATTTGTTGATTTATTGATTTATGATGAGTTGATATCGCGTTTTAATATGCTCCCATTCATAGAGATTTTTAGATGGATGCTGAGGCTTTTTAGGTCGGGTAGAATCTGCGATCTATGACCCAGTTAGTTAGCTGACTTCCATGGCTCCAATTCGCTGCAGGTGTTTTCCGCCGACTGGCAATCCGGGGTGGCGAAATACTATTGGGTAAATTGGCAACATGCGGTCTTGCACAGACTGAAAAAAAAACAGAAATTCCAACATGAAATGCAAATTTCAAAGTAAAATAACTGGCTGTAGCAATGGTTTTCAGAGAAACGAATATGTGAACTGAGCATGTTTGATAAATATCTGCAAACATATTATGGTATTTTTATGCTTTAGTACAGTCAAAAACTTACATAGAGCACCTTTAAGGCCCTTTCACACCAAAAGTGAAATGAATAAGCCTCAGGATGAAGGAAATGCATATTTACGCCTGTACAGTAGAGGGCGCAGCTCAAACAAACCTTTCAGCTATGCTGCCCTTCTGGATTAAAAAAGAATAGCGGTGTGTTCCAAATGGGATATATCGCCCTCCGAAGGGCACTTCGGAGTGAAAACAATCATGGCCGCCATATTGAAGGGTCGTTCCAAACCGAAGTGCTCAAAACTGGCCACTTCAAAGGGCCTTTCGGAATGAAGGATTTCGATTTTGAATGGACTGATTTTTATCAGTCCATTCAAATGTTTAAAATACATAGACACAATATACAATATGGAGAGATAAACCAAAAATAAATAAATAAATAAATAAATAAACGTTTTAGGTGCAGCTCGCACAATCTACTCCTCCCTGATTTTCTCGTTAAGATGACGCAGAAGTGCGTTTAAAAAAATAGCTTTTTTGACCCCTACACCCTTCATCCCTTCGAAGATCTCACTCCGGAGGGTAAACCCTTTGAAGGGATTAGGGCATAGGGATGAGCCCTTCCAAATGGAACACAGTATAGGAATAAAGTGAGATTAAATACATAAAGTATATTTGTGTGATTTAATATAGTTAATTATTAAAGGTTTGCATAAAGTTCTGAGATTGAATTTCACTGTTTTTATTAATTTTGAGGAATACTGGATGTTTTCGTGCAAGTGAGATGAGTAAATGCATGTTCACATTCTACAATAACCATCATGTTCACACAGCGCACACAACACCTCTGCACTTTATTTCTCTAAACATGGGGACAGGAGAGCTGTCAGTCATCATTGTGAAAAAAAAAAACTTCCGTTACTTATTTGAAAAAGTAACTTAGGTATTTTGTTGTAAATTGAAAAAGTAATGCGTTACTTTACTAGTTACTTGAAAAAGTAATCTGATTACTAACTCAAGTTACTTGTAATGCATTACCCCCAACACTGCTTCTTGGTAACCATACCAAGTCATACTTATGAGATAAATTATGACAAAAGCAAAAATATGACATACTAAGTCATAATTATGGGATAGTCAAAATTATGACATATTAAGTCAGAACTATGAGATAAAAGTCAGTTTCATAATAACTATGACTGTTTATCTCATAATTTCAATCTATCTCAATTTTGACAACATAATTTCAAATTTGTCAGACTTTTTATCTTTTTACTATTCCATATTAAGTACAATCATTTAAATATATTAATTCAAAATAATAGTACCTGACATGCAAATGGAATCTGCCAAGAAGGATAGAAAAATTAATTACCACTTTACAATACAGTCTCATTTATTTACTTTAGTTAATGCATTAGCTCACATGAACTGACAATACGCTATTTTTTTTTAAAAAGCATTTATTAAACTTTGTTAACATTAGAAAAATGTAATTGTTCATTGTTTGTTAATGTTAACCTATACAACTTTAGATTTTAAAATTACCATTGACTTAAGATGAATAAATGCTGTAAAATAATTGTTTATTATTAGTTCAGTATAATATACTAATAAGATATTAAACCTGATTGTAGTGTTACCAAAAATCCTTATCTATGAACAATGAAAATTTCATTGCTCAGATACCTTTACCTTTATTTAAGTGCCGTGACAGGATTGACAGGGCAAAAATACATTTTAAAAAACAAAATTAATGTTGGGTGCAGCTGTGCAGGTTTATTAAGATTTATAGGTTTCCTACGCATTCATGTATATTTTGGTATTCCTTGTAAAACTGGATCCAAGACACCAGAGAAGACATCCGAGCACTGCAATCACATTTAAAAATTGCATTATTAATGGCAAATGGCTTATCCTATGAAACGTGTCCTTTTCGCCTGCAGCTAAACTAATATGGAACAACCTATTCATCTTGGCACCAGAGACAAAGGTAGGTTTCAACTCCACAGCAAGCTCGATATTTAATTTCACGTGGTGAATGTAATTACGCCGAAGAAATGATATCGTGCCCTGGATTAAATCAGGGAGTTATTGAGAGTGCCTGTAATTTTAATTCTGTTAGGATGACATTACAGAAGACTGTCTGAGAAACTATTAAATCGTGGCATGAGAGAATACTGCCACTTTGTGGTACATAAGAGACATGCATCACATGAGTGAACCTCATGAAGAACTAAATATATACACTAATGTTCAAAGGTTTAGCATCAGTAAGATTTTTGAAAGAAATTAACACTTTTACTCATCAAGGATGCAATAAATTGATCAAAGGTGACAAAGACATTTACAATGTTAGAAAAGGTTTCTATTTTATATACATGCAGTTCTTTTTACCTTTCTATTTATCAAAGAATCCTGGGGAAAAAAAGTTATTTTAAATTGTAATATTATTTCACAATATTAATGTTTTTACTCTACTTTTGATCAAATGCTTTGGAGAGCATAAGAAAACAAATATGATCCTATGATTTACTCACCCTCAAGACATCCTAGGTGAATATGACTTTCTTCTTTCAAACACAATTAGAGTTATATTCTAAAATATCCTGGCTCTTTCAAGCTTTATAATGGTAGTGATATTAATAATTATTATAATTGTCCATTATAAAAGTAATCCATACAGCTCCAGGGGGTTAATAAAGGCTTTCTGAAGTGAAGCGATGGGTTTTTGTAAGAAAAATATCCATATTTAAAACTTTACAAACTATAATAACTAGCTTTGGGTAGATGTCCTACGCATCGAGTTAAGGAGAAAGAGTAACCCCTGACCTGACGCATGATGCATTGACGAACACAGAAGCACAGAGGATGGAGCAAAACAAAACACTGGTTACGAATTAGAAGTCTAAAACAAAAGAATTTTTAAAGAGAAGTCGAAGGATTTCGATATAAGAGGAGCTTGAGTTTGTTGCCCAGCCCTATTTATCTAGAGGTGTCTAAGTTTAAGTCTTTTGACGTAAATCAATGCATACGGCCATTTACCAGAGGCTAGTTATTATAGTTTGTAAAGTTTTAAATATGGATATTTTTCTTACAAAAACGCATCACTTTGCTTCAGAAGGCCTTTATTAACCCCTTGGAGTCACATGGATTACTTTTATGATGGATGGATGCACTTTTTTGGGCTTCAAAAACTCACACCCCCTTCCCATTATAAAGCTTTGAAGGGCGAGTAAATCATGGGATAATTTAAATTTTTGGGTGAACTATCCCTTTAATTGTCAATAAAATGTTACAATGCAGGAAAAAAAAAAAAGAAAAAGTAGTGTGAAATATGATTTGGACGTGTTCTAATGAGGTTTTATGAGATTAACCCATGAAAAGAAAAAGCTTAGCAAACATTTTGCGCTATTATCATAACTTGATAATACGACTTTAGGGGCAGTCGTGGCCTAATGGATAGAGAGTCGGACTTGTAACCCAAAGGTCATGGGTTCAAATCTCAGGTCCGGCAGGGATTGTCGGTGAGGGGAGTGAATATCCAGCGCTCTCCCCACCCTCAATACCACGACTGAGGTGAGACCCTTGAGCAAGGCACCGTACCCCCAACTGCTCCCCGGGCGCCGCAGAAATGGCTGCCCACTGCTCCGGGTGTGTGTTCACGGTGTGTGTGTGTGCACTTGGATGGGTTAAATGCAGAGCACAAATTCCGAGTATGGGTCACCATAGTTGGCCACATGTCACTTCACTTTCACTTTCACTTGTGCAAAGCATTCATTTTTAACCAACCAACCAAACAAACAAAGACTCTCCTGTGGGTTTTATGTATTTCTTTTAATTACACATTAAATAAGACTTGAGATTAATGGGGAAAAAACAGGATTGGGTTGCATTTATAAAACTGTGCTGATCTGAGTACAGCTTTTTCCATCCTAATAATCACATTCACCAAAACATGAGAGGCAGAAGATGACCTCAGATCGGCACTTTCTCAGACGTTAACACGTGACCCTTAATTACAATTAAGTGTCATTCATTTAATTAAACCAAAAAATAAGCACAATTTACAAAATATTCATCTTTCTTATCACAACCGTACAAAGGCTGTTAAAACAAGGTCCATACAGTAGATACATGAACCATTTTATCAACATTTGCAATTGGCACACAAACAGACAGACAACATTTCAGAAATGATTCAAGAAATATCTTATGACTTCGCTACTTGCGTTACAGGCTGCTATTAAATGAATGACTTCAAAAGGGAACAGAAATTACTTAAAATACTTTTAACTTTGCATAAGAGCGGACGTCCTGATTTATTTAGCATTTAGATTTCTCTGTATTAGTCATAAAGTCAAATGATCAGAAAAGCAATGATCAGAAAAGCAAAACTAGTAAAGGTTAAGGAAGCATGGTAAAACAGCTCACTGAAGGTTTTAAAGCAACATTCTGCTTGTATATTGGAAATGACATCATCTCATGACATCACAAGTATTGCCACATAAAATAAATCTTTATATCACTCTCTTTGGTTTGAGTGATGGCTGAAATTTGCCTTCGTAGCTATAACCATATTTTACCATAGTATACTAGATCACGACCGCCTCTTTGAAAAGTATGAGCTCAATGGAAAGCTTTGAATCAATTTTAAATGGGCTTTTAGTTGGGCTGATGGCAGCAGAAAGGAACAAGGCATTTGTTTTATTCCTTTTTCCACATACATTTGCATCACAATAACTAGTAGTACATTATATTTGCTAATCTAAATTCAGGGTACGTTTACACGACAATGATGCAATACAAACGGAGAAGTTTTCCGTTGCGTTTTCCACGTAGAGACGACAACGCTGTATTATGCTGCCAGGCCAGTAGGTGGCGATGTCACTTTGTAAAGAGAAAGAAGATTACAGTATTGGTTTCAAAAACTAAATTTTTTTCAAAAGTTTGCATTTTCAGGCCCCGAAAAACGCCATTGTCATGTAAATGAATGGCCAAAACGCATAAAATTTCTGTTTTCAGTTGAAAATGGTGTCGTGTAAACGGCCCTTAGCAAAAAAAAAAATTCAATGTAATTATTCAGACTTCTAAGGCGCAGTTTGGCTGGGCACAAGAGGGTTAATATTCATACGTAATAAAAAGCCTCCTCTGAATGCAGAAGTGAGGCTTTCACTAGTGTAGATCCTTTCAGAAAAGAAAGTTTCAAATCGTTATTACACACTCTCTGGAATTCCTGATTCTGATTGCTCAACTGCAGCTGTGTTTCTGTATAGTGTTTTGAAGAAAAAAAAAAGAAGTCTTTTTTATAATGCTGCAATTTCTTCTTACATAATATAATTTTGCATCTAGATCTTAATCACCTTATTTTTTGTTACCGTACATTTTCCCTTAACACAATCCTGTGCACTGAGAAATTACTGTAGATTTTAGATGGAGTTGCTATCACCAAACAGTCTCTAAACCAACTGAGGTAAAAGTATTTATATAAAAATAAAAATAATAAATTGAAAATATAATAAAAATTGATAATGGCTAGTTCGGACCAGCTGAGAAAATCCTCTCTACACAACAGTGGCTATTATACAGTTTTCAACGCATTACCGTTCCCTGGAAGTTTAAAGAACAGAACACAGCATGCAAACAGGGAAATAAGGTTAACGTGGTTAAGATTTCACCATATATACATTACCCATGGCTTTAGAGAGAGGGTGCGTTAATCCAACTACAATGGAAGTTCACATGCAGGTGGTTTTTGGAAGTCTGGGACATCCAAAGGCAGGTCATACACAGTGATAATGTATCAAAACGCCCCGCAGAAAGTGTTGGTCCTCAAAAATAATTCCACAAAGTTTCAGTTCCTGTGAAATCAAGCGACTCACATGCAAATTTCCTGTCTAAACGGCTAGTTCTCATATAGCACACCAAAAGAATGCTTTTAAATCCACGCCTTTATAAAACTACTCTAGATAAACCAACTGCAAAATAAAACCAGTTCTGACAGCCCACCCGATAAAATAAGCCACACAAGGTGTCAAGGGACCAACACTTTGGGGCAACTGGCACCGAACGAGAAGTAAAGCTTATTTCTTTTAAGAAAGCAAGTAGAATTAGGGATCCATTCTGTATTCTGAAGAGGCTAATAATTTAGTGTAATGTACAAAATGCAGCTGTGGAACATTTCTTTTTTTTTTTTTTTTTTTTGAGTCCATAAATGACAGGAAAGGCTTGTTCACATTAATACACATTTTGTTTTGGATTTCTTCTTTTTCTTCTTGCCCTCTTTGCTCATCTTCTCCTTGTGTTTCCGGATTTCTCGGACTAAAGTATAAAACGCGTCGTCCACGCCCTTCAAAACAAAAGAGGAAAACAAGAACTTCAGGTGATTATGTAAAACAGTAAAGCATCAAAGATTTCACAGATCTATGCCCAACTTTCGCTGCCATATTCCAAACATTAGTCACAATAACAACATTAAAACCGGTCTCATGTCAGTGTTAAAAAGACCATGTTCACCAAACCCTTCCTGAAACAATAGTGAAAAAAAAAAAGAAAGAAATGATCAAGTGATTGCTTTAAATAGGAGTGTGAATCTCACAAAAAAAAAAAGGGTCATATTTCATCCCCAATTTTTTTTTTTTTGGAATTGTGACGTTTTCATGATTGTCAGTCAAGCACACTTTCCCCTCAAATTCTCATTGAAACAATATATAAAAAATTTGCATGCAAACAAACACAAATCAAATAAAAATATAAATATTGTATAATAAAATAAAAATAATAATAATAAAAAATGCCTGTCTGAATAATTACATTTTAAAATTAAATTCAAAGTAAATTAATATACAGAAATAAAATTATTCTCTGGATTTTTTTAATAATATGNGCAGTAAAAGCCAGGACCAAAAAAAAAAAAAAGAAAAAGAAAATACATAAAATTAATTTCTGGAAAAATAATTAAAATTAGTAAATTCAGTGCAACAATTATAATCACTCAATTTATCAATAAGTCAATAAATAAAAGTGAATAAAAGTCTAAATTAAATCTGTTCATCTGTTCGTCTGTTCAAGTGTCAAAGTGGTAGTTGCGTAGACCGTCAATGGAGGGACAAATCTCTCAGATTTTATTAAAAATATTTTCATGTGTGTTCTGAAGATGAACGAAAGTCTTACGGGTTTGGAACAACATGAGGATGAGTAAATGATGACACTATTTTCATTTTTGGGTGAACCAACCCTTTAAATGGTCCTAAAAATGGGTCCCTAAAATTTCATTTAAATTTTAAAAAGTAAAAAATAGCATAATTTTGGGGTGAAATATGACTCGGATATTTCTTTGATAGTTTTCGTGAGAATCACCCAAGAACAAGTGAAAAGTATACAGCAGATGCCGACCCAACACCTGGACTGCAGATGGGCAGCGCTTCAGACTTACCCCTCTCACATCAAAACACATTTTTTAAGCTTGATGCATTGTGTCGTCTTTTCTTCTTTACTGAGTTTTCTTAGCCGGTATTGCCTGATCTCCCGTACCAGAGTATAAAAGGCATCTTCCACTCTCTACAGTGCAAAACACAACTCCCTTCAGTGTTAAGGAACGCACAGCCGCCATTACTGAGACGGGAAAACAGTCGCAATTGGATTTCGGGAATCCAATGAAACTATAAAATCTTGCCACATAGTTCTGGCATAATTAATAGTGGTTTCCCCCCCTAATTTCTGGGAACTTAAAGGGAATTTGGCATAAAGTATTTATATCAACTTTCCACAAAAAAAAGCCAGGTTTTTCCCCGGCATACATTTTTTCCCCAGCATCTTTGCACTCTATTGTATTGTTCTCAATCAGGGGGCGTGTACACGACTCACGACTTTTCAACGAAAAACGGAAAACTTTGAATGTGTTTTTGCTGTTAATTTATTATAAAAAGGTATTTTGGGGCCTGAAAACGGGTCTCAAAGTGCAAGTTTTTGTAAACAATACCGCTATCGTCTCTATGTAAAAAAAANAGAAAAAAAAAAAAAAAAAAAAAAAAGTGAATGTGCAAACATGTTCAGTATATAGGTGCATAGTGTTTACTAAGTGACATCGGCAACTACTGGCCTGGCATGAATACAGCGTTTATAGTTTTTGCAGATCTGTGTGAACAGGGATCATTTTGACAACGTTGCCGTCCGTACGTAAAACTTTTCATAAACACAAAAAGGAAAAACTTTTCCATTTTAGCACATCGTTGTCGTGTAAACGTACCCTTAGTTGTGCCCCGGAACACCACTGGATTTAAAATAAACAAATAAATAAAAGAATTTAAAAAGTGAATCTGAAATTTAAACAAATACACACAGAACTATTCCAGCTTGCAGCCAGAGAGGGAATTGTGGGTATTGAAGATGGCACCATGGTGTCGGCGGGTAGCATGTGTGGCTCGAAACAGAAAGAAAATTAATTCAGAAGCCTTTATTATTCCCCAGCACCACAAGGAGTTGTGATTTGAGCACTGCAGAAGAAGATACAGAGTGTCTGCCCTGATTTTTAAACATCACAGATAGAGCAGTTTAATATTCCCAGTTGATTTATAGTGATTGAAACCTTGATCAATCAATCCAAACTGCATTCTTTGATTTCACCTCAAGATGAATTAATCTTTTAATGACAAACACAAACAAATGATAACAAATGCACAAGACAGACCAGGCACAAACCCAGAGCCAGATCAGTTGTGTTCTGTGATGTGCATCTGATTGATTATTCATAAAGCTCGTCAGAATGAACTCATGCATGAAGCCAGTGTAAAGCAACAGCACTAGACAACATCCTACAATTCCACATTTCAACTGCCTTAATCTGGTGTGTGAATGTAACAAAAACCATGTCCAGACCAGTTACCTTTTTAAAATACATTTATGTCATACTAAATACACTTCAAATCCATTAACATATTTACTGACATACCGCTTTAGACTTTATATAAAAAAATAGAATTAAACTTTATTTGCTACTTGTGCACAATGCACATTTCTTAATATTAGGCCTAAAATGTGGAGGATTATATGAAATTTGAATAATATCAGTCTTTAAATGCAAGATATGTAAAGTGTACCCAAAGTATACTTGCAATAGTTCCACTTTAGCACAATCAAGTATACCAAGTATATCTTTAATTGTGCAGAAGTAGTGCTGAAGTCCAACTAAAGTGCATTAAGTACAAAATTAGTTGTTCCAATTGAACAGACTTTAAGTATACCAGTTTAGTATACTAAAAGTACAATTGCAGGGTATTTATTACGTACATAATATGTAAATGTATTTGTAGTATACTTGTCATGAAATAAATGTATTTCAAATATAGTACATTTATTTTTCATTATAGACCTCTCAAAAAACAAAAATACAAGAAATACTACAATAATTCAAATACATTTAGATGGATACATCAAATTACATTAAAGGTGCTAAACAGTCTTGAAAACAACTCTAAGAATAATATATACTTTTTAAAGTGTAATTTCTGATTTTTTTCCCTTTGATTTCAGGGTGAAATGTGACCAGACACATTCTTGAAAGGATTTAAGAGACTCATGTTATGTATTAGACAACTTTGATTATAGATTTTAAAATCACATTTAACACCACAATACATTAACATGGTGGTAAAGACAACATTAAAATTATAAACTTCCATAACGATGCAATTCTGAGAAAAATAATATTGTGAAAATTATGTAGGGTTGGGTAATTTTATCCATCGGAATTTGATTGACCACCAGGTTATCATATTATAGGTTAATTTATGTTGATGCAACCAAGGCCACAATTAAAAAGTTGTTTTAGATGTGGAGAAAAGATGATGAAATTGATTATTGAAACAAATATACACTGTGTTCCAAATTACAATGCAAGTGATGAATTAGTAGGATTTCAGTTCAATAAAAAAAATCTGATTTTAGTTTTTCAAATAAAGTGTCAGTTTTATTTCATATGTATTAAAAGGTATGTCACTTGCGTAATTTGGAATACTGTATGTATGATGTATATATATATATTATTTTAAATAATCAAATTATTGGTGCACATCTAAACATAGTCACTGTCAAAACTTCTATTTTTTTTTATTGATTTGTCCAACACACTTGTACTCAATACATGTCCGTCCATGTTTTCCATACCTGTCTCGTCTTTGCTGAGGTCTCTATAAATGGAATGCCGTAGCTACGTGCTAAATCCTGAGCCTGCTTGGTGTCCACACTGCGGGATGGAAGATCACACTTATTCCCCACCAGGACCATTGGGACATCCTCAGAGTCCTTTACTCGCTTTATCTGCTCTCTGCAAAAGCACAAAGAGAATATTACACATACACTTTGTGAGGTGTTTTAGCCCGTTATAGACCTGATTCTGCACAGTATTAAGTTTCTAGCTAACCCTCACCTGTAGTGGTGAATGTCCTCAAAGGACTTGGTGTTATTGATGGCAAAGACACAAAGGAATCCCTCCCCTGTCCTCATGTACTGGTCCCTCATTGCACTGTACTCCTCCTGACCTGCAGTGTCCAAGATGTCCAGTAGACACGTCTCCCCGTCAATTACCACCTGCTTTCTGTAGGAGTCCTGCACAAGTGAAATTATATTTTGAGCATGTTGAGAAGTATAACAATCACAAACTTTGTGGTTCTCTAATGTCAAATTATCACAGTATGACAGTGCTCTAGTCTCAGCCTAAAGCGTCACGCTCACGGACCGCGGGCTGAACATCTGATGCATATGGCACATAAAATTGGAAATGACTGAGGGATCATCTGATTGATTAAATTCTTTCCGGGAGAAATCTGTGTCACGTTCTTAAATGGTCAGTCTGGAAACAAAGCCCTTTGTGATGCCAAACCCCCTCATGGAAGAAGAAAGCCTTTGTGTTTACAACTGTGACAACTAAACACCTCTGATTGCCCATTGTGTTCATGTGCTCAACAGATATGTCTGTGCTCGGAGAAGAGCGTCAAAGATGTCCATTTACAACATGTTTTTGAAGTGTTGATCATTGTAGCCAATCACAGACATATCTGTTGAGCACGTGAACAAAATGGTCAATCAGAAGTGTTTAAGAAGTCGCTCAACAGAGCTCAAAACGCTGGTGCTGGTATCATCACATTTTTAAAATTTAAAATTGACAACCCTAGTGACAATAGCCGACTTTCTACTGTCTACTGGGCCAAAAGCGAGCATGCCAGTGCATTTCGTTGCGTTTCCACTGTCACTTCCGGGGCTTGATTGGGCCGCCTCAGGGCCAACAGCCAGGGTTTTTTGGCCTGCCGAATACCTTGGTCCAAAGCGGGCCAACCGGGGCTTGAGGAGTGATCATGAACAAAGGTGGAGTTTACCTGTGTTGACCCAGGAGAGGGTCAACACTGCTGCTCATTTCCCATGTTATCATATCAGGCTACTAGCTAACCTCAACATTTAAAACAAAATTCAGCTCAAAACTCACTTTCAGACACCAGCGAGTGTTTGAAGTAACTTCCGATTGTGATCCGATGAGATTTCTGATCACCGTATGCATATCTTAATAAATACACATATATGGAAGACACCAGAGACTGCTTGAAGAACACAGACAAATCATATACGATTATAATTGTGTATTTATTTGGTTTCATGTTTTATCTGTCTCTTCCCTGTGCCTTTGTTGATACCCGACTAATGCAGCCAGTCGCATATGTCATAAATAACATGCAGCCGTTAACTCGTATAACTGTTTTCTTCTTGTGAGCTCCCTTTGAGGCTCTGGCTGAAATGATAACAGTATAGTGAGAGGGGAGAGATCACTCCAACCTCCTCAGATCGCATAATTTCATAGAAAATTAAAGGCACAATATGTAATTTTCGCCGCTAGAGATTGCTTATTCAAAAAGGCGTAGCTTAATGACACCGTGAATGAGTGTGGAATCATGGGACTTGATGTCTTCACCTCCACAGCCAAAGGAAAGGAATCTGACGGACTCGGGCAGCAATCGTGTTCATGGATGAGCTAATGTATTAAAGTTTTATAAAACATTACTGTGGTATGAAGCAGGGCGGGGCTGAGAGCCCAGGAAATTTTACGTTGCGGTTTTTATTATGCTCATATACACCGCAGTCAGACGTTGCCGCTCCTTTTGTTTCGTTTATTTTTTTTTTATGATCAAAGGTACGATTAAAGTAACGTTTAATGTCCGCCTCCTTCGCTGAACTTACATTTATGTTTGATCACTTAAATTAACATTTTATTTCATTCTAATGAAATAGCCTCAAGTGCTGAATTACTACTCATACAGGTCACTTTATGTGATAAATTAAAATGCGTATGGTAATGCAGCGCTGTTTTACTTGATCAAAACCATCACACTAAAAATGTGTTTGAGTGTGTTGAAAGTTATGCTTGATTTTGGCCTAGGTCCAAGGCTATTGGCCTCACCCGGCACGTTGTTAGCCCTGGCTTGCACTGGCCCGACAGTGGAAAAGCGGCTAATGAGCACTTAGGATCAACTAAATGCTGGATTTTCAGAAGTATGTGAAGTTCACAGCATAGACTCTTTAAAATATGCTCACATACAAAAACTGTGATTGGTTGCTTTCCTTGGCCAATGAAAGCTACTATGGATTCCCGACCTTCTGTCATCAGTCTGAAGGTCTGGATACGTGAGACTAACAATACTCAAGCCTGAAATATCCCAAAAATTGTTTTATTGAAACCTGACATCCGTAAAANAAAAAAAAAAAAAAAAAAACACTAAAAATAATTGTGAATGAGTTTGAGGGCACATTTACACGACAACGATGTACTAAAAGCGGAAAAGTTTTTCTTTTTTCATTTTTCTCATACAGATGACGAGAATGTTGTCAAAATGATCCCCGTTTACACTGATCCGCAAAAATAACTAAAAACACTGTATTATACATACCATGCCAGTAGTTGGTGATGTCACGTTGTAAAGAAAAACTACATTGTTATAGACTGAACACATAACACGCATATGCATGACATCACCGTTCTCACAAATTTGCATTTTTGTAGTTTACAGAGAGACGATAACAGTATCGTTTTCAAAAACTTGCACTTTGAAACCCATTTTCAAAAGTCTGCATTTTCAGGCCCTCAAAACTCAGTTGTCATGTAAATTAAAGGCCAAAATGCATAAAAAGTTTTCAGTTTTTCATTGAAAACTGTGTCGTATAAACTGCCGCTTGAAGTGTTCATTTAAGTGTTGATTAATTCTAGCAAAATGGGTGTATAAGTAAACATGAAATAATGCACCTGGTCTTATTTTGACCAATTCATCCATTATTCAAAAGAATAATACTATTCCAAAAATTCCATTATTCCAAAACAACTACAAAAAAAGTGTTACAGTTTTAAATTAAACTCAATTAAAGTTTACGCAATGCCAGAAAAGTAAAAGGGAAGAACCACAAAAGGCACTCCATCTGGTAACCACCTTCTTTTAAACCAGAATAACCTGATCACACTGTTGAATCTTAACCAGTAAATTTTTTGCATATTTACATAAGGGTGAATTTTACAGCTTTGTGTGACAGTAGAAAGTGAGTGTCCTGACAGGCAGAGACAGCGGTACACATGCCTCACCTCTATGGTTGGGTCGTATTCATCCACAAAGTGGTTCTGGATGAGTTGAATGGTGAGAGCGCTCTTGCCCACGCCTCCAGCACCCACCACCACAAGCTTATATTCTGTCATTCTTCACCTGCAGCAGAAAAAAAGTGGTGAAAATCAATGAGCAGTTCAAGATGTTGTTTTAATTCCACTTCAGAAAAAAGGATATCCTTGGTTTATTTTGTCAAAATGTCTTTCTTGGTTTTCTCCAGTTTTAATATACTTATATTTTTTACAAATTTGTCAATTAACTGCTGCCATTATCCAAAGCGACATACAGTTCACTAATTCAGTCCGCTGGAATAACCCAGTGTTAGTCTAACGATCTTGAGCAAAGGCTCGACAGTGATAGTTCATTAATAAAGCCATTTAGGATTTGAACCTACAACCTTTGTTTAACCAGATCCAGATGTTTAACCATTAAGCTATAACATCCTACAATTAGGCAAGGTTGGCATTAGGCATCTCATTTACTCTTAAAATGCCAGGTCCACTGGACTAACACAAAATAACAGAATTAAAACACTACTATTATAAACTTCTCTATCCGCTTTACCATGTATTCTTACTCAAACTTTTTACAACTATAGCTGAACCATTTACTTCTAGAAAAATTCTAAAACAGATCAGTAAGGAAGTGAATCAACAGACACAACAGAAAACCTCAATTCAGTTAGACGTTATTTAGGCCAGGTTATAAATACAAGGAGTATATTAACTTTTTGTTGACACCTTTAGAAGTTACAAGCCTATATTTTTTACTCATCTTTAACGTTAACCACTTTGTTAGTACAACTAATAGTAGTTATATTTATTGCCATGTCAGCATCTAAGGCTAACTTCATGGCAAAGTTCAACGAAATAAAACCAGGTAAATAATTCAACTGATGAAAGATTATAGAAAACCACGATTTTATAGTCATAAATCATAATATATGCTGTTACTCTAAACTTTCCTTTGTGTATAAATTTTACTATTTTCATTACTACAACTCAAAACCGAATAATCCACAGTAAACAATCATTTCAACAGACAAGGCACACTACCACAAATATAACAATATTAAGTTATTTATTTATATGCTAAAACTATCTAAGTTTTATTAAAAAGCTATCCAAAAAATTAAGTATTTATAACTCAATAAAACCAAATAACTGAAACAGACTCGAATAATACGATTTGGCATTATTCGACATTGTAGGTAATAGTTAAATCTTAAAGTTATAGTGTATATTTTAACAACATACTGTCAACAAAAACATAAAACGAAATATTTACAAAATCGTGCTCGTTTCATTTAAGATGACTCGATTCAACGCAGACTACCACGAATATGAGTCCTTTAAGTCTTAAATGCAACATTTCAGGTTAAATGATTTACTTGCGCCATCATAATAAAGCGATTTAGATTTTATATCTTGTTAAGACAAGTTAATTGTTAATAAGTAGTTTACAGTTAAGCGCCATTATATCGAAGGGCCCGACTTTCACTTGGGCGTGTTATGACAATAATAACACTGGAATAAATATACTCATAGCTACACAAGCTCACTTTAAACCAGTCTCTCATTGACTTTTATATAAATAATCGTCAAGGTAAATATATATGTTAAAACAGCTTTTCAATTATTTTTACCTCTGGGTTTGCTGTAAGTTCCGCGTCTGAAAAGCCTCTAACGACTCGTTTATCATGACCTTGTCATAATGTTATTATCCATTTAAACAGCGTGTATAAAGTCTCATATATCCACTGGCAATGCCGTCGAAGTGTTTAACGGGTTTTTCTAAATGGGAACCAACAATATCATAGGGAATACAGATAAATTCAGCTCTTTCTAGGATACATGGCCTGCGCTCGGAGGTTGTGCTTTACATAAATATGGGCGGACACACTGTTGCGTCCTACTTACCCCAAAATATCAACGATTTTCAGCTGTTTACGATTATTTTCAGTAGGTGGAGGCGGTTAAAAGGACAAGTAATAAGCAGTCGAGCAGCCTTTTCCGAGCACCAGCATGCATCTTGCATTATAGTAGACGAAACATCTGTAGATACAAATAATCCAGATCGGTGTCCTTTCAATGAGAGGTGCAGGGCGGAGGGCTTGATCAATAACTAACCGATAATCAACACTGGTGTTTCCAGGCTAGATATAGTTACACGACGGATAATAAATGCACTTTAATTTCAGTTTGATAGCACACGAGAATGTGCTTCAACATATTCGATACTACGCAATGACCGGCTTTTGACAAGCGCTACGGGCAGTATTGGTACAGACTGGCTTGGTGCTTAAATAGGCCCTAAATATAACCGGAACGTGTACGTGCGTACGTCATCGCGTTTGTGGATTCTTATTGGATGTTTCACTTGTCAGTCACAATTAGGCTGTTCGCATACGGTGTGAAAGGAGCCAATCGTCTTTGGTTATCGACAGAATAATACAATCCGGCCTAGATTTTTATTGTTTGACTCGATGCTTCACTCTATACATTTTTTCTTCTTCATTGACTTTAATGAAAATATAGTTCACTGATACACGTGACTGGAAAACAAAACTCAATGTAAAGTTAATAAATGAGTATCAATAAATGAGTTGGAAATTTCCCCCCAAAACCCCCCAATTTTTTATTGCAGTTATATAATGCTTACTTTCTTTCATAATAAGATAAAAAAATGAAAAGCGAAAATATTTATATATTTGCAGTTTACAAAGAGGTGTTTTAGTTTACAGCAAATACGATTTAAAAACCTAATTGAAACTATAGTTTTTATAGTAACCAAAAAAACAAAACAAAACACATTAACATGAACAATGAAGACATTAATATAATTCAAACTATTTAAATAACTTCAAAACTCTGGAATAAAGCAAGAATTTATATTTTATGTGAAACAATTAAAAACAATGATTTTTTTTTTAAAAAAGACACAAGGGGTCAGTATATCTATGAGTTTATAGCTAAAGTTGCATTTCAATAATGGCGTCAAACTGTTTTCGTTTTATCCAAACGTTTAAATAGATTTAGTTTTGTTTTTCTGATTTTTCTAATTTTATTTAATGGTTATTACAATTTATCAGCGTCATTATTCGGATGTAAATTTAAATTATTATTCAAAACGCTTCTCGTTGACGTCATTGTCACGTGTTGCGAATTACTTTTCTCAGCGGTGGATGGCCAAATCTTCGCTTGATATTAAGGAATTCTTTTAAATAGAGGTTCCTGTGGTTGATTTCCATTTATATTTCAGTTTGAAATCATTTGGCATTTAAATGACTTAAATCATTTAAATGTCCATACTTCTTAGTAAGCAAAAACAACAAAAAAAGTTCAAATCAGATCTTCGACCGTCAGACGCCCTCTTGAGGAAGAGCTGCCGCCCACCCGAATTCACAAGTCCCGCCTCCTGCGACAGGACGGGCCAATAGGAGCCTCTCAAAAGCTGCCTCTGATTGGACAGTTGAGAGGCCATTCGCAATCCGTACCAATCATAGCAAACAACAATCAAATTGAGGGCGGGTCTTGACAGAATACGGCGAGTGAGATCAGATGGTCGTATTTTCCACATACTAGCTCGGATGGACCGACTGCAGCACAGCGTGAAAACTTTTTCCTGTGGGGCGGTGATCTCTACGGATGAAATCCGCTCATTTTCTCAGACTTTTGCGCTGTAAAAAGACAAAATATAAGAGGATTTTCCTTTATATTTAGCAAACGGAGCTTTATAGTAAGGCTAAACACAGGAAAAAACCTGAATACTAGTGTCCTTTTAAATTATTGCACAAACTTTGGTTAGTGTAACATCGGCTCGGACAAAAATTGGATAAATGTTTTTCTACGTTTAGACATAAAGGTAAGACCATTTTGCATGCGGAACATTTTAATACTTAATAAATGTAAATAATAATGTATCAGTTACAGTTTGAGGTCTATCCATCATGCGCATTCAGAATCACAATCTTAAATATTTACAGCTTAAAGAGTTTCAGTCTTATATTTAGATCTAAAGTTTTATCGGAATATAAATCAGCGGATTATGTGTATTGTAAATACGATGTTATTGAACTAAAACAGTATTAAAACAGCTTGTCTTTGGTATTTTGTATACAAAAGCATCATATCAGTTAACATAAACAAAACACGAGTTTACATTATGAGATATTAATTTAATACTGCAAGAAAATGAAATATCAGTGAATAAAGTCATCCTTTATATGTGGGTGCAATGGTTTGTTGGGGTTATATTATTTGTAAAGTCTACTTTTGTTGTTTTTGCCAGAAAATTGTTAAATTTTTTGAAGATTCAGTCCACTTCAGAACATCAGTATTTGTAGGACTGTTTAAACTTGTTTATTTGACACAACATGAGATTATTTCTGGACCCAATTCTTATCTATCTATTAAAGCATGTAATGCTCTTTACTTTTGTAAAATTAATTGGTATGCCATGTAAAATCCATCTTGTCATGCAATGCAAATTGAAAGTTTAATGGCTTATTCATCATCATTTGGTTTCTTTTCCTTTTATATGCACTGCAAAGTATGGATTCAGTCCAAAGAACTACTTTATTGAAAGTGGGAAGATGAGAGATTATTAATAAACCACTTAGTCACGTTGACACTTCATCTAGTACCCCCGTAACTCAGTTTTTGGCTGGTCCTTCAAAGCTAGCCTGCTGATCACAACCATGGCAAAAGAACAAAGGCAGTATTATATCCAGCAAAACGTGCCATCCAGATGTTAGCGATTCTGCCAGTGGGTGTGGAGGTGGATTTTGGGGGGTCTATGGATATTCTCAAGTTTATTAAAGCACCTCAGCTGAGACTCAACAAACTCTTGCTGGTGTGTAGTTAAATAATACCACAGTAGAGTGTTCTTGCCATCTAATGTCCTTAGAGAAGGACTTTGTTTAAAACCTGGAATGGTTTATTCCCTTCATAGTTTTGAGGAAAGCTTTGTTTTCCTGTTACCTTCCATGAAAGCTCCTCATTGTTTTTACTCTTACAGGCTAAATGTGCCAAACTGAGTGAAAGAATCAAGTGTAGCAAAGAACATTTTAGGACACCCGAGGGATTTAGGAGCAAGATTTGGAGATTTCACTGTTAATTCACTCACTTTCTTCCAAAACCTCAGGTTATTGTTTTACTGGGGTGGGGAAAGAAGGTTTGTTTTCCTTCCTCCCTCGTCCCAGATGGGAGATTTTGGTGAGGACACAGTTCTCCCCTGTGTTTGGCAGATGGGAGGTCTATCTTGGTTCAGTTTGATTGTGTAGTGGTGTTGTTTGTGTACTTTGCGTTTGTTTTGCACCTTCATTTTCCCTTGGGAAGCAACAAGATTCAAAGCTCGAGATTCAAAAATATATATTCACACTCTGTTGTTGCTCATACAAGAGAGTGCCAGGAAAAACTAAATCTTTAGTATCAAAACATGTAGTTAAAAATAACATGTCTTAGCCATATAACTTCTATAAGATGACCAAAAAACTTTGATTAGAGAAAGCGAGAGGGAACTAGAAACGTCTTATCTCCTTCAGTGCCCAGCTGTGTGGAATGTGTAACCTCACTCTTATCAGTTTCCATGGTGTAAAATCAAGGCTCAAGTCTTTGGATAACCACCTGCATGCCTTCAAGCCTCAACAATGGCTCAGTCACTAGCTAATCTTTTTAGTAACTTCTACAGTAACTTCAGTATACAGTATTTAGACGCTTAAAGGGATAGTTCACCCCCAAAAAATGAAAAGTCTGTTATTATTTACTCACCTCATGACATTCTAAACCTGTATGACTTTCATTCATCTGTGGAACATAATGGAAGATATTTTGAAGAATGTTTCAGCTGTTTATGTCCATATTATGAAAGTCAGCGGGGCCTAAAACCAACAAGCTTCTATAAGGACAAAAAGGTAGCATGAAGGTAAATCCAAATCGACTGATATAGGGTGCTTTCACAACTAGGGTTGCGAAGGGGAGGAAAGTTTCCGGTAAATTTCCGGAAAATTTCCACAGAAACTTAGCCTGGGCAATTTTTGAAATATTCCAATTTGGAAACTTTACAGGAATTTATGGGGAAATAATTTACGAGAATACATGGGAATTCATTGGAAATTTTGGGAAATTTATATAAATTTTATATAAATTTCTATAAAAATATACCATATACAAACATAAATATAAACATTTAGTCTGGTCATAATAACATGAAATAACAGTTATTTATTTTTTGCATCCAATTAATTCTAATTTAGAAAATATGTAAAATAAAGATATTTTATTGCACATGCAATTGTTATGCGTGTGTTATTTATTTCAGTGTCACATGATCCTTCAGAAATTATTCTAGTGTGCTGATTTGATACTCAATCAATGTGGAAATTTCAGTTGTGCTGCTTAATATTTTTTGGAACCTGTGATACTTTTTTCAGGATTCTTTGATGAATAAAAAGAACAGCATTTATACAAAATAAAAAATCTTTTCTAACAATACAAGTCGTTAATATCACTTTTTAATCTTAATCTTTGCTGAATAAAAGTATTAATTTCTTTAAAAAATAGAACGGTAGTGTATATTGTTACAAAAGATTTCTATTTTTTAAAAATGCTGTTCTTTAACTTTTTATTTATCAAAGAATCCTGAAAAAAGTATCACAGGTTATAAAAAAATATTAAGCAGCACAACTGTTTCCAACATCAAACATTAGAATGATTTCTGAAGGATCATGTGACACTGAAGACTGGAGTAATGATGCTGAAAATTCAGCTTTGATCACAGAAATAAATTATATTGTAATATATATTAAAATAGAAAACCATTATTTTAAATTGTAATAATAATATTTCACAATATTACTGTTTTTTTTGTATTTTTGATCAAATGTGCATGTTATGGAGAAATGCACAGTGCATGCAGGGGGTGTGGCCTCAATAGCCCTGCAGTAAGTAGTGTGCTGTGTGAATGTGATTGAGGAATGTGCAGGGTAAAATTTTTAAAACTGAAATTTCATAAAATCTGGTTGTTTTAACCAAGATTATGCTGCAAGATTTTTTTCAACTACATTTAAGTTCCCTGTTTTAGGCAAACCTGCAATTCCCTGTTTATTCCCATTAATTCCCATATATTCCCGTTAATTCCTATATATTCCCGTTAATTCCCATGGAAAGTTTCCAGCCTTGAAAATTCCCAGAATTTTGCAACCCTATTCACAACTGCCTCATTTATTTCGGTTGAATCGCGCTAGAGTTTGCACTCGGGTGCGCACCAAAAGCAGACCAAACAAGCGTACCGAGACCTCCTTGAAGAGGTGGTCTCGGTACGCTTTCAATCATAATTCATAATGGGAAATGTGTTATATAAAAATGCAGTAGTGTCTGATTCTGTGAGTGAGCACATTAATTACCGTAGTTGAAAACCAAAAAGCGCCTCTTCATCTTGTGTAATTTCGCTTCTCCGTCCAAGAATGCTGTCTGGCGACGAAGCCTTGATTCCTGCTCTGGCTGCATTATAACATTCGTATAGTGTTTGCATGTGTCTCGACACAGTTCGCCTACTAGACAGTGCTGGGAGATCCAGAGAGAGCGCGTTTGAATTTGCTGCAGCATTAAAACTAATGTAATATATAATTTAACAGCGAGAATGATGGCTACATTCGTATAGTTTTTGCCTGTGTCTCGACAGTTACAAATAAAGCCACAATAAGCTCATAGAGCGAACTTGTCAATCATTTTTAATGGATGATGCTGAGAAAACTCTGACCAATAAGAGAACAGTTGTACTCACATGTGACTTGCAAAAACACATTTTGGTACGCTTTGAAATGTTGCCGTGTGAAAGCAAACTGAACCAAGAAGAAAATGCAACATTGTAACAAATTTAGTCCCTGTTTCGGAACAAAACAAACGATCCATTGGTGTGAAAACGCCCATATTTGAAGTATTTTGAAGCAACATGATCACTTTCTTTGAAGAACAGATCAAAATGTAAGGCTTAAATCACTCACAAATCAAATCAAAACATTGATCAACCTCATACCTCAGTCTCTTATTTGGTCACATACCATGAGGTTTGACCATAGACTGTAAAAAAATATGGACGCAGTGTCCGTGACGTCACCCGTAGATTTCTGAAGAGTATTTTTGAAGCGAAAATGAGGCCGCTGCCATCTTAGCAGCGCATCACCGCACGTCACTCCCGGATAACTGAAAATGGGCAAATAGGCGGGACGTGGTTGGAACTGAGGTGCCTGGTTGCTGAAATCATGCCCACCTAGCTCGACGTGATCATGTTAGCAGGCAAAAGAGCTATCTATCTATCTTAGATACTATCTAAAATATTAATAAAGATAACAAGTTATATCATTTGAAGGTTCTGAAGGTTTACTGTCAATCTACGGTGTCTTTTTTACGATATAGATGCTCCAGCACCAGTAATATTGTGATTTGCGTAGGGTGTGCAAATAACAACATGAAAAATCAAATGGGACTTCATACCTTTATAAAGAAATAGCGATCACGAGATGAATCCAATCCGTGGCACTTGGGTAAAATGTCCATTGAAAAACAAAAAACAGTACTAAATACAATACATTAAATCCGTGAAATACTGATATATCATCCATTGTTTGCATCACATTTCTTCTGAATGATCTGCTCTCCATCATCGTTCTTCAAGAAATTATGCAACCTGAGCCGCATTTATGGTGTAAAACTGTATATGATCGTATATCTCACAAACAAATGAGCCCACGTCCAAAGTACAATTTTTCAAAATGCAGCATTTTTATATCCTCCCGCCATTGTCATTGTAGTAAATCTCAGGAACAAAACTTTTAGCCAATGCCAACAATGTGAGTTCTGTTTATTTTACGCATGTGTGCACATCTACACAGATGCACGTGTCGAGTCTGGACCATTAACGCAGCAAGCCATATTATTTTATAATTGTACATATTATTATTTTACAATTGTATAAAATAATCCCGAAAAAAAGCACAAACACGGCAGAGATGCCAAATTCAGCAGCTGGAATTAGCTGAGGTAACATGACGGCTCACAGACAGCAGCGGCAAACCTGTCACTCAGGTGACCACGCCCTTAATTATGCAGAACTTTAAGGCTTAATATAATTTAAATGGATGAGTTATAAAAAAATTCACCCCCCTCAGAGTTGTCATGAAGGGCAAAATTAGCTGTATAGACCAAACCCACAATTTGATCCAGGCTGTAAACATGTTTTTTTTCTGCTGTAAAGTTGGCCATTTTAACATGGGACTCAATGAGATTCTGCTCTCTTTTGGAGCCTGTCCCTAGCGGCCAAACGATGAATCACAGTTTAAGTCACTTCCGTATTGGCTTCAAGAGAAACTGGGGGAGGTTGCCGCTTGGGTTTGACATTACATTTCGATTTGTTCATCATATAAAGTGATTGTGTAACTTGTGTAACAATTAGAGTATCAAGTCTGGATTAATTTCATGCTACTTTTATGTTATTTTGGACCTTGAAAGTTTTCTCCCATCTATCCCTTTCTCATCCCATCCATCCATCCATCCATCCATCCATCCATCCATCCATCCATCCATCATCCCTTTCTCATTCCATTCATCCATTTCTTTCTCCATCCATCCATCCATCCCTCCCTGTCGATATTTCTTGGAGTTTTTTTTCCTCTTGGAACGGTTTTAGCCGAGGCCTGCAACTAATTATGGGAGAGGGCATAAATTGCTAGTAATTACATGTAGCATGGCAGCTAGCGCAAGCACAAGCAGAATAAAAGGTTAATCCAAAAAGCTCAGCAATAGTAACACACACCATCATTCCTCGAGAATTTTGCTCATTCTCTCTGGATTTGGATAGACACTAATGCTGGAGCTCGAATCTGGTATCATTTGTTTTTAATTTGATACTTTCCTCAGACTTTAGGGTTTAGCTCAATTGATTCTTAACAACCAAAGGTAAGGTTTCATAGTACATATGTAAAGTTAACTTCCAATTTGAAGGAATATTTGGAGGGTATGTTTCTAAACTAGCCTTTATGCAGTTGAAGAAGAAAATGTGAGCTCCCGTACAAAATATGCAATCTAAAGTTTGATTTAGGATGAGCAGTTTGTTCAAATCACTAACACGCATAAGCACTACCACAAATTATTCTCTAAATCATGGACAAAGCAGAAAAGAGAAATGCTTGCCAAGAATGCTTTTAATAAGCAAGTTGAAATGAAGTGTGTTGTTTATATTTACACACAAAATTGGACATGGATTACAGTTAAACTGGCGGGAAAACTTTGGCTATCTTACTTCAGTGATTCCCCGAGGGAAAATGTGAATGCCTGAATCAGAAGTATGAGCAATGATGAGCGGATATTACTCAGTTGAGTTAATTTGAGATGTGCAGTTCATGGTTAGCCCATGAGACCTTACAAAATCACTGCCAGTAGAATTTATACCTGTTTTCTGTCTGCAAACAACAGCCTCAGTCACATTTTACGGAGCAAGAGCGTTTCCTTCACTCCGTACTGATGATTTGAAAGCAACTACAGTATAGATCAAAGATACAGACATAAGTAGTTTATTGATGTGATATTCTGAGTAGAAACGATCACAATTCTTTGTCCTATTTGACACTATTAATATGCTGTTCTGGCATTGTACGTATCATTCACACACACTTTAGTCTTCATGTGGGATGATGTCATCATGATGAAGTCAGAGTTGGCTCCAGCAGTGCAGTCAGCAAATGGACAGTCGTTTTCTCAAGTGCTTCATTGTGATATTCACAAATGGTGCTTGATTGACTTCTGCAGGGCTCGTTTTAGACCGACTAAGTGATCACTTGTGCTCAGCATGATGTGCAGATGATTGAATGGAGTGCTCATGGTGGGGCGGCAATCAAATTCATCACAGCCTCTTCCTGATTAAGATTGGTGACCTGAACAAAACAATGCCTATTGTAGCTCGAGTACTTCTTCATTTCCACACTTGACGTGGACATGTGACGTTTGCTTGTGCTTTTATGACGTCCCCACAGTTTGTGTTAGAAATAATCATCATTTGTCAGAAAAACTTTACATTTATAGCTTTATTTTTATGTCAGTTAAAGGACATGGAATATTTTACTGTGTCATTGAACTTCTGTGGCTCTTTTAGCCTTACCAAGCACTGTGTTTCAGGTTGTTTTTTTTCTAAATATTCTGCTCTTTCATTGTAAAAAAGATAGCAAATATGGTCTTGTGATCTGATTCATTGTTATTGTTATAGAGGTCAATATTTAAATGACACACGTTTTGATAGTACATCTTGTACTATGACAGCATTGGTTCCCTTGTGATTTTGGCTAATTTAGTCAAACATATATGCAGCAGACGTGAAGTCATCCGTAACTGGGCTTCCTTGCTTCAGTGATTGCTGCTGGAAAAATGTCAGAATACAGCAGGCTCCAGGCCACTTTTGCGTTAGCAGGAAGGAACACATAAAATGTACCCACAATGCATCTGACCATTGGCTGCAGGACTCCATCTGTTGTCGTAGACGCTAAAGGGTAGTAAAAATGAAGGACAAAACATTTATCTGCTTACAGAAGGGCAAAATGGAAGGAAAATGATATTCAGCATGCAGCAAACGTCACATCTTTGACATTTGTTGAGTTATCCCCCCTAAATAGTGATGAAGAAATGGTGAATGTTACATGACAATTCCAAGTGGGAAATTTTTGTATAAATTTATGGCCCAATTTAAAATGTGATTTGAATGTCCTCGCATTGGCAGCCTGGATTCTGAACCATTCCAAACCCTGTATAAATCAAAAATGTGAAATTTGGCAAGATTACAACTGGGGAAAACTGAAAAAAAAAGATGGTTTGTTACAACTGGAGCCATGAAACCGTGAATGCTCCAGTTGTAATAAACCATCTTTTTTTTTTTTTTTCATTTTGGCTCAGACAGAAGAGCTCTTACAGGGGTTCTACCATGCCATATGTCTCCGCATTAAACCAGAGACATTCAATGTACTACCTCTTACGGGGTTGAAAAAGCAACTGAAAAGGCACTTTTTTGTTGAGTAGTGCATGCATTTGTGCAGTTCTTGGAAATAATGTCTTGATTTTTCAATGCAAAGTAACAAAAGATTATTATATCTTGTCTGTAAATGATCGGGTTACTGTAGCAGAAATGGTGGAGCACTGCGAAAGCAAGGTCATGGATTGGGTTCCTAGAAAGCATGTTCTGATAAAATATTGGATAAAAGCAGTTTCATTTTTTAAGTCTCAAACTAAACTATCTATTTTTAAGATTAATTATGAATTACCTGTGTAAGTTATCCAGAACTGCCTGTTTGTAAAAAAAAAATGTCGTTGTTCAATTTGGTCGTATAGTCAAAGCATGACTAGGGATGCTAACGATTAATCGACAATAAGAATTTAATCGATAAAACTTATCGATGGTCGATAAAGCAAGGTTATCATTGGAGTGTGTAGTTTTGAGGTGCGTGTGGTTCATGCGCAAAACACGTGCAGCAGACACAGGAGGAAACCATGTACTAAAAACTGAAAAGTTTGTACAGATGACAACATTATCAAAACTATCCCCGTTCACACAGATCCGCGCAAACGACTAAAGACGCTGTATTACACATGCCAAACAAGTAGTTGGCGATGTCACTTTGTAAAGAAAGACTACGTGACTGTGCATATACGCATTCTTTTACAGAGCATTTGCCTGGCACATGCCTGTCCACCTTATTTTTACAGTTTACTTCACTTTGATATTCTTCTCGTTATTCCCCGATTGCGGCTAATAAATTGGAAGTCTCGCACATTCACAGAAAACATCTTACTTCTGCGTAGAAAAATAAGGTGGATAATCTAAACACGTAATACGCATGTACATGCCATCACCGTTTTCACAGATTCACACTTTTGCAGTTTAAATGGAGATGATAACATTATCGTTTTCAAAAACATACAATTTGAGACCCGTTTTCAAAAGTTTGTGTTTTCAGGCCACCAAAATGCCATTGTCGTGTAAATGAACGGCCAAAACGCATAAAGTTTTCCATTTTTAGTTAAACAGTGTCGTGTAAACAGCCTCTTAGTAGCCCCCTCCTCGATTAATTGTTCGCTAATTTATCTACGATCGATTATGGGAATTTATGGAAAGTGACATCCCTAAGCACAACAAGGGAGATTCAGAGAAAAAAAAAAACAGTCTTTAATCATAAATCCAATAGATAACATTCAGGAGAAACTCAGGAGATACATATCATAACTACGTTCAACATATATGAGACTGAACAAAGATAATTAAGGGCTTAAATACACAAAAAGAATAATCAATAGAACTGGAGACAGGTGTGTAACATAGTTTTTGAAAAACGATACCATTCATATCGCTGTGTAAACTACAAAAATGCAAATTTGTGAAAACGGTGAAGTCATGCACATGCGTATTATGTTTTCAGTTCAGTCTATAGGTGCGTAGTTTTTCTTTACAAAGTGACATCGCCAACTACTGGCCTGGTAGCAGAATACAGTGTTTTTAATCATTTTTCATTACATTGACGTCTGTATGCTAAAAAGACAAAGGAAAAACGTTTCCGTGTTTAGTACATTGTTGTCATGTAACATACTCTAAAACAATGGAACAAACATACTCGTGACATTCATCAATTTTTATTTTTCAATTACAAAGAATCTTTAACTGAAGACTTCAGTAGAAAAACATGGAAAGCTATGTGTTTTAACCACCGGGTTTTCAGTCCTGAACAGAGTTGTCCTTTGAGAACTGCACATTGTTTTTTATGTATAATTTTGTGTGCTTGCAGATTTTATTAGTGCAGGACGGGTGTACTATTTCATTCAGAGAGGAGCTCTGTCTTGAAGCTGTGGTCTTTGGCTGCAGTAGTGCTTTACTTTTCCAGCCCAGTGCCCCATACAGTCAGTAAATCGTCCCTGTCCCTCATCTGGAGCCAAACTCAAAGCTCTATAAACATAATGAACAGATGAAAAGAACGGATGTGTATTGATATTAGAACCTTTTCAAAGAAATATGGAGAGCAAAAGACATAAATTGTATGAAGGTAGACTATGCGTAATCTTTTCATTTTGGCATGTTAACAAAAAATTTGCTTATAAAAATGTATTACAAAAGTTTTTTTTAAAAATGTTAATAAAGTGAGTCAAAAAATCAGCAGCTTTGTGGTCAAATAAAAAGACTAAATCAATGGGAAAAAAGTATTTCTGCACCTAGTGGCACCAAATGAAACATAGCTGGTGAATTTTATTAGATTTTTATATTTTTTTTCCAATTCAAATATATAAAACTGGTGCTGTAAATTTAACATTCATTTTATTTGATATGATAATGTGATAATAATTATTTCTGTAAAGTGACCTTGGGTTATAGAAAAGTGCTATATAAATAAAATAAAACTTATATAAATCTGAATTCAAAACAAAAACTGAAGTCCGTTTCCACCTCAGAGTAAAAATGAAAAGGTAATTGTAAGATAAAGTTTTTTTTAAAAAAAATCACACATTATGTTGCTACAGTGAGATCTACAGTCACAATGCAAGATAAAAAAATCAGACTCTGAATTACAAGAAACTTAGTCAGAATTACTATTTTGTTTGCCCAACCTGCCCTGTTGTAAGTGGACTTAAGATTGTGGGTGTAATGGTTATTTTGTAGACTCTTTTGTTGTTGCGTAGACTCTTATGTTGTATTTCCTTGGTTCCCATGTTCCCGTTGCTAGTTGGTTTCTGTGGTTAATTGATTATGTTCACCTGAGTCTTGTTTGGTGCTTCATTTAGCCTTGTATTTAAGCCCTCAGTTTGGTTTTTCTGTTTGTCCTGTATTGTAGTGGTGGCGAGATGAAGCTTTGAAACTTTCCAACCAGATGTGTTGAAAAGTGGTTCATTTCTCAAGGCTTCGGACACCCGCTGGTCAAGTCAAGTCACCTTTACTTAAATAGCGCTTTCTACAATGCAGATTGTGTCAAAGCAGCTTTACAGTGATAATAGGAAAATAATTTTGGCTGCACAGCAGCTCTAGAAGAAAATGGTGTCATTGTCCAGCTTAAGTAAGTTCAGTATTGATTCATTCCGTTGTAAAAATCAGTAGTTATTAATTTAGTTAATTTATCTGTACAGCAGCTCTGGAGAAAACAGTGATGCTGGTCAATGCAAATATGGTGCAGGAAGTGTGACAGCACCAAAATGTGTGCTACATTGTTCACGAAGGCTTGATACATTAACATATACACACATAAACACATGTATAAAAAAAAAAGAAAAATAAATTTTTTGTTTGTGCAGTGAATTTGTTTAAGTAATGGAAATGGATTTCTGTAGACTTGATGAAAAAGGGTGAAAGTGATTAAGGTGGACTGGACAGAGGGCAGTGTAAGTGCTTGTGTAAGATGAGAGGGAATTCATTATTTTTGGTTAAATAACAATGTTTGTTTCACTGTCTTCAGGCTGGGTCGATTCTTCTTTTTTGATATCTCCCCAGCCTTGACACCATGAAATGAAACAATTAGGCTAAGTCCTGACAGGGAAATCAACTGCTTCAAACACACACCTTATTGGCATAGATCAATAAAAAAAAAACTCCCAAACGGGTGAACACCTTGTCTTTCTAGCTGGCTCTATTGTAGTGTAATTAGTGAACTATAAATAGCAAACCGAACACTCCAACTCACCGTTTCCAACTACTGACAACCCTCAACCGGGACGCCGCCTCGCCGGTTCTCTCCTGAGGCAGATAGTGTAATGTTTTTTTTTTTTTTTATCACCTCAAGTTTTTGATTGATAACGTTAGATTTCATATGCTGCCTATTAAGAAATAATGTTAATAATGTGCATTAATCATGTTATGGTATGATTTGTTTATTAAGGTTAATTTGTACAGTCAGACACATAAGCATTACTTTAATAAGAGATAAGAGAGATATATTTAATACATATTTAATCAAAATATAGTACCTATGTGAATAAAATAAACAACTATTTGTTATGCTTAACCAATTTAAATAATTGCATCATTCAATACTATAGAATTAGCAATAGACAATATAAAAATAGAATAAATAAATACATAAATATATTTACTTACCAATAATAAAAATGTTGTTAAGTGTTTTACTTAAATAAGAAATGTTTGTAGATATTATATCATTTACAGTTATTTAGGTGTGGTTTCACTGTTTGGATGGTGTTACTGCAAACAATGACAAATATTTTAGCCAAAATCTTTGATCACAACAAATGACAATTTACAATTTGTTTAATTCATAATTACTAAGTTATGGATCTGTTAATTTAATAAGTTAATAAAATATGGTTCCCCCAAAAGCTTTTTTTGTGGTCTCAGTCACACTTTTTTGGCCTATGTTTATTATTGTCATAGCTGTGTATTGAATATGACCACTTAAGTTGTGATAGTGAGAGACTGAGTGCATCTGTTCACACTGATTTCAATAGCAGATATCTTATTATAATGTCCAATGGTATCAATCTTAATATTTTTATGAAAACACGTTTTAAGTTATGATATACCACCACTGGCACGCCATCGGGACTGTGGTCATCGTGGCCCCCGCTGCGGCAGGCGTCCCTTATTTTTCTGTATTGAAGGTGGCAACCCTACTTATGATGTAACGAAGCCTCGTTTACTGAAATCACGTGACTTTGGCAGTTTGATACATACTCCAAACCACTGATTCGAAACAAAAGATTCATAAAGCTTCGAAGCTTGAACTGTCACATGAACTGTTTTAAATACGTCTTTAGTAGCTTTCTGGGCATCTGAAAGTCTTAATTATCTTGCTTGCAATAGAGGCATCACTCAGCCAGCATTATCAAAAATATCCCATTTTATCAAAAATATCTTAATTTGTGTTCCAAAGATGAATGAAGGTCTTACGGATGTGAAACAACATGAGGGTGAGTAATTAATGACAGAATTTTCATTTTTGGGTGAACTAACCCTTGAAGTTCTCGACACAAGCTTCGAAGCCTCTGCTGGCATAACATCACTATTGTATTGTCTTTGCTTAAAATTAAGCTGTTACATTGATTCTTGCCTTCTTGACTGCCTTTTTTGGTTTTGTAAATCTGCTGCAATTTAGATCCCCTGCTCTTCTTCCCTTGCTTGCACTGTGATTGTGAGTCTCACTCTCAATATATTTTTCATTTCGAGACAAAAAAAAGACTCTGCTGTGTTATTGCACTATTGCTGTGTCCTTTCAATTTACTCATTTGATTCCACTCATCTTATGTCTTTCTGATTTGTGAAGCTTGATTTATGTTGAACATATTTGGATAACCCTCTAACTGTTTGCTTTGTCTTATTAACAACACTGCTTCAATAAATCTGCACATGGATCTTAGATGAGTCTCAGACTGTTTTACGTTACAGAATGTGTAACGTTTACTTTGAATAAACTGATTTTGTGAATTTTCTCAGCAAAGCTGAAGATCTGCTCAGGCGTGCATGTTTGCCAACCCGTCGTCCTAAAATGGTACCTGTTCACAGAAGTGGGAGGAACACAATATCGGGTCCAGCTGGTCTCGCTGTATCCAGCGGGACGTCCGCACTGCGGCCAACTGTTTTTCATGTTATCCTCCTCCTCTTCGCACCCTCGGCACACCTCCAAAAAAGCACAGATTCATGGCCAATTCATTTCTTGGAAAATATGCTATTTTAGGAATGTGTGAGTTGTTGTTTCAAAGTGACTGAATCATTTTTTAGACAGTAGTCTCTTGTTTTTTTTTGAAAGAAGAGCTGATTGTTCAACTAGTCCAAAATCTGAGGAAGGAAATGTGTCCATCTGGAAGCACAGAGGTCTCCTGCTAACAGCACAGTCATTTCCTTTTACAAAGCTTTCCTGATTAGAAAAGGCTCTCATTATAACACTCGTCTTTGTTCCGAGACAGATGCATTTCAGATTTGTAAAGTTAATGGATATTTGTTTTAGCAAACAAACAAAAAAAAAGGTTAGAAAATTGTATATGAAAGTTCTTTTAAATGGCATTCTAACCATAAATGCCACTTTGATACTTCATTAAAAGTAAACATTCAGTTGAGAACAGAGAGTACTGAACTCTTGTGGGAATAAATTGTTTGCATTTACAAAAGAAAATAAAGCAGCAAAAGAATAGTGTTAAAGAGAGAGTTTATCCAAAAGTTTATCCAAAAATGAATATTTTGTCATCATTTACATACCCTCATGTCATTCCAAACCCATTTGAATTTCTTCTGCTGTTAAGTTAAAAAAGACACCATATAAGTGATCCATATGTGTTCTGCATTTGCAGCTTTGTGTGATGAACAGACTTGCTAAATGAAATGCCAGTCAACATGGTGTCTTTGACTTAAAGGATTAGTTCACCCAAAAAGGAAAATAATGTCATTTATTACTCACCCTCATGTCGTTCTACACCCGTAAGGCCTTCATTCATCTTCAGAACACAAATTAAGATATTTTGATTAAATCCGATGGCTCAGTGAGGCCTGCATTCAAAGCAATGACATTTCCTCTCTCAAGATCCATAAAGGTACTAAAAACATATTTAAATCAGTTCATGTGCGTTCAGTGGTTCTACCTTAATATTATAAAGCGACGAGAATACTTTTTGTGCGCCAAAAAAACAATATAACGACTTTTCAACAATATAATGATGGACCGATTTCAAAACACTGCTTCAGAGCTTTACGAATCAAATCAGTGAAAAAAAGTATTCTTGTCGCTTTATAATATTAAGGTAGAACCACTGAATTCACATGAACTGATTTAAATATGTTTTTAGTACCTTTATGGATCTTGAGAGAGGAAATGTCATTGCTTTGAATGCAGGCCTCACTGAGCCATCGGATTTAATCAAAATATCTTAATTTGTGTTCCAAAGATGAACAAAGGTCTTACGGGTGTAGAATGACATGAGGGTGTGTAATAAATGACATAATTTTCATTTTTGGGTGAACTAACCCTTTAAAGAGGCCATATTATATCGCGTGATATAAACTCACAATTGCATGTTATAAAGTCAGAATTGCGAGTTTATATTGCAATTCTGACTTATAACACGCAATCACTAAACAAAGAATTGTTCATAACTCGCAATTCTGACTTTATTTCTCGCAATTGCAAGTTTATATCCCGCAATTGTGAGTTTATTACATTACATTTTACATTTATGCATTTGGCAGACGCTTTTATCCAAAGCGACTTACATTGCATTATACTATACATTTTGTATCTGAGTATGTGCAATCCCTGGGATCGAACCCATGACCTTGGCATTGCTAGTGCCATGCTCTAACCACTGAGCTACAGGAATTGTGTTTATATCTTGCAATTCTGAAAAAAGAAGCCAGAATTGCGAGATGTAAACTTGCAATTGAGAGGAAAAAAAGTCAGAATTGTGAGATAAAAAGTTTTAAGTATCTTTTTTATTTAGTTGCGGAAACAAGCTTCCATAGGTTTTCATGCTTGAATGTTCAAAAACATTATTTTTCACATATTTTACATTGTTGCAGCTCCTCTCTTCCCAGTCTGTCAGCAACGCTCTGTTTATTTCCTGTCTCTATGAAGCCACTTCTTCTGAAAAGCTCAGTGCGCTCTGATTGGTCAGTTGGATAAGTGTGTTGCGCTTTGAGTGTCACACCCCTTACAGAACCATGAGATTCAACACACTACTAACGCAACTCAACCAGGCCTCACTCCCTTTTTGCTTATACCTTGGGTGAGAATTATTTAAAGGAGAAATATTTTGACGTGTTCGTTTACAGAAGAAAACTCCAGACTACATTCGAGGTGTTTCAGGGAGTTCAGAAACAGTGCACACTGATATAGAGAATAACTCCCTTTGGAGTGACTTTGTGCTTTGTAACTTTCCTTTTTCATGCTCAAACAGCAACATTACACACTAAAGAAGTGGTGAAAATATAAAAAATCTAAATAGGTCCTGTTTAAAAATGTACAAAAATACAAGATCAAACTACATGCCTAAACTTTTTGGCAACTGCATAAGGCAGTGAAATGTGAACATATTATTCCCAGGTGTTTCCTAACCCGTGTTGTACATTTGCAGAGTTGCCGTGAGGGGGTGACAGCTGTAGCGGACGGAATGACGTCACAGACCAGCAGCCCCAGACCCTGCAGAGTTTGACCCGGGATGGAGCTGAAGGTGTGGGTTGATGGAGTTCAGCGCGTGGTCTGTGGGGTCACAGAGGCCACAACCTGCCAGGAAGTGGTCATTGCTCTGGCTCAAGCCATTGGTAAGGAGTCTCAATTGTTTTAATAAGTTGTATGGAAGTTGTATTACTGTGATAAACAGGAAAATAATGATCAAATATGCAAACAAAATTCAAATCTGCTGTAAAAGCATCTCTAACAATAGTGTAATTGAATTAAAATGAAGAATTTTTGCCATAAAGAACCGGCAAAAGTAATGATTATGAATGTGACAAAAACAGCAAGGAGACATTTTAATTGTTTATTAATAAACGAATGTTTTCTGAATCCGTGTCAGCTGCAAAGATGAAGTCGACATTGCTGACTCTCATCATCTCCGTGGACGCGCTTAGAGAGAAAATGCACATTTCATTCGGATTACATAATCAGAGAGTTGCCTATTTCTTTTCGTTTTGAATTATTTTGTTTAAAAGTAGACATTTCAAGCTTTCTATAGATATATTTCTCATGTCTGTGAGGCAAGCAGCCGCTGAGTTTCGGTTCATTTAGCCTATAAGACGCGCTCCAGTTCGCGCCGGCGCCTCCATGTCATGATTATATTTTCTGCTATATTTGCTTCTTATTTATTTAATCCAGGCTAAACAAAACATTGATTAAAATTAAGATACAATTTTTACAAAATGAAATTCACTTTAGAGAAAGGCTTTCTACAAAACTTAATGAAGTGGTCAAAATCATGTCTGACCCACTCCATGTCTCCCGATATATTGTGCATCTTATGATGTATCCTATCTTACTCATGTTGTTCACTTATCATAATCAAATAGATGAATTTAAAACATAACATAGGCCTACTTAAACAAATAATAATTTATTTTTAGACTTATATTTAATATTGGGGGCATCCAAGTTAATTGACATATTTGTTACTTTCCCTGGTAATTAGTTACTTTTATAATGATGTAACTCAGTTACTTACTCAGTTACTATTTGTGAGAAGTAACTAGTAACTATAACTAATTACTTTTTTAAAATAACATGCCAAACACTGATGATGGGAAACTTATTATAAGTAGCAGTAGTAAACACATTTTTTATTTTGTAACAAATAAGTTCAATTAAAACTCTGCACAGAGACTTTTGGGAATACTATTTAGGCCCTGTCCCAAAAGACACACTTCATGTACACTTGTGGTCTTGTGGACTTAAAATGGCCGTCACATACTCGTCCTCGTGTACGTAAGACCATAGGGTGTCTCTTTCGTCATTTTTAGGTTTGGCTCACGAGCACTTCTTTGTGACCGCTATGTACCCTAGATGCACACTTCTGCTGAGCAGACTTCTACCTGACAGTCAAAAGCGGCATTACATCACTAAAGGGTGAGGGCTTAGAGTGCCAATTGGAACAAGCCTTCAAATGAATAGTTCAATGAAATGAATCATCTGAACAAACTGATTCACCAAAATGAATAAGGCTTCCCAACACACAAGGAGTAGCACAATAAGATATAAAAAAAACAGTGATAAAGAATTATGTCATGCTACTGCTATCTGTTGAAAAAATAGCTCTTAACTGGAAAAGAGCTTTGACTACTCCCCAACAGTGGGATGGAAGACTTAAATCATGGAAGCTATAGTTGCTAACACAGATGCCATAAATGCTGAAACCATCTGGCATCCAGGTTGATTGAGTAATCATCATCCATTTTATAATTGAAAAGAAGATTACGTATAGGAGAGTTTGTATTGGCTTTCCAACAGCTTGAGTCTAGTTGAACAGCTTGTCTAAGACATCAGGCATATTTTAGGGAGTTTAAGGAAAGGCACAAATAGTCTACAAAGCTGATTTCAGCTAATTACATCACCAGTGGGACCCAAAGCAATACGTTTTTGATTCAAACCTTACTTGTCGACGTCACCGTTTGATTCTATTTTCAGCTGCACTCAGACTGGTATAATCTAAGGGCCCCCTCTTGTATTAGTGTGAAACGCGCTGGCGCAACCAAAGCGCCCACTGACATGGAAAATCTGACTCATTCTACTGAAAGAAAAAACTCTTAAGAACACCTTGATCCTCTTTCATAGTTTTGGGAGTAATGTGAATATTTTTCCAGATGGAAAAATAATACAAAAATTCATTGCTCACTATTTTAAATGTATATCTTGCTCTGACCATATTAAGAAGAATTATTTAGTTGTTTTGCCTTGGTAGTGGAGCAGGGACATGCAGAGGCTCAAATGTAAAAAGGGGCATATATCACTAATTATAATTATACATAAATAAACATGTATAAATAATTAAATACCACGTTGTCAAAGTTGATATTGTGGCTTTATATATTGTCAGACACTTGTGTGTGTCATTATATTATTACCATATTGCCAAAATAAAGCTTCAAATGAAGTTAGAAAGTTTTTGACCAGCGAATTTCTGAGAAATCCAGACATACATGTTTTGTCCGTCATTAGAATGGCTGCATTTGAGGCAGTAAGTGCATCATCGCGTTCGTTTTCATCAACTTACAGGTTATTAAGTTTACTGTAGCTATATGCAGTCAATCAGGGTTTTTTTTCTGTAATTTGGCCAAAATCGAATGTTATTAAAGATGAAGCTGCTATGCACAGGCTATTTAAAGTGCCCCTGTTATGCTATTTTAAAGGTTCTAAAAGGGTTAGTTCACGCAAAAATAAAAATAATGTCATTTATTACTCACCCTCATGTTGTTCTACACCCGTAAGACCTTCATTCATCTTCGGAACACAAATTAAGATATTTTTGATGAAATCCGATGGCTCAGATATTCTCGTCGCTTTATAATATTAAGGTTGAACCAATGAGCTCACATGAACTGTTTTAAATATGTTTTTAGTACCTTTCTGGGCACTGAAAGTGTTAATTTGTGTTCTGAAGATGAACGAAGGTCTTACAGGTGTAGAACGACATGAGGGTTAGTAATTAATGACATTATTTTCATTTTTGGGTGAACTAACCCTTTAATTTTGTTTTGGAGGTCTCCTATAACAGGTTGCATGCATCAAAGGTCAAAAAACACTATAATTTTCTCATAATATACATTGCACATTACCAAATTTTTCAATGATCCTCAGACAACTCGTCTGATGCTCCAGTCTCTCTAAATCCCTCCTTGCCGCGAGCCTGCTCTACTACGATTGGCAAGACGGCCCAGTTTACCGCTTACAGCGTGTGCGGAAAACAAACGGCCATTACCATAACTGATACAGCTCCGGAGGCTTCCTAAAACTAAGCGATTGTACACACTGTAAAGACTGTAACGATGGCATCAATTTTACCATTTCAATCCGAGCGCGAGTCCAATGATGAAACATTGTTAGAACTAGTTATTCAACCAAAACCTCCATCGCAAGGACGACATGAGCGGGATGTTTCTCAGTGATACACTACTCAGTATGACGTTCATCATGAGATGTTGCAACTGTAATTCCTCACCATCAGCATTAACAAGTGTATGTCCATCAACAAACAAATGTTTATATTTCTAATTTATTGCGGTGCATTATTATACATTATTCAGCGTTATATATATTCATTTAATGTAGTACTGACACTAAAACTCTGTAAACTTGAATTTTTCTCAGTAATTTTCAGTTTGGGTGAACTATACGCAGTACATATTGTCACTATCCACGATACACATTGTTGCATATTTGTATTGTGATACGATATATTGTTACACCCCTAATATCTATGGTTCCAATCTTATTGGCAGTCTTATTCAGCAAGGTAAACTTTGTTTTTTTATAGGTCGCACAGGACGCTACACACTGATTGAAAAATGGAGGGACACTGAGCGACATCTTGTTCCTCACGAAAGTCCGGTGGCCTCTCTGAACACGTGGGGGCAGTATGCCGGTGACGTGCAGTTTATCCTACACCGCACGGGCCCCTCTCTCAATGAGTACCCCCCAACTGAAGGGCTGACTCCTCGGGGTCCAGAGCGTGGCTTGCATCGACAGAGCCTACCACTGATGGCCAAGCTCCGAGCTCCAGGTGACCGCTCCCTCCGTCGGCGTGAGCCACGGCGCAAATCTCTGACCTTCACTGGTGTGCCCCGCAGTCTGAGGGACATCCTGAGTGGAGGCAGGCTCGGCGACAGTAGTGCCAAACAACGAGAGGTTTTAGTGAGAAGTGCCCACAGTTCGCCATCAATGTCCCCTCGATTTTCAGGCAAACGCGTGGAGGATCTTACCCAACTGGTGAGGCTGCAAAGGGAGACTCTTTCAGTTCTAGACAGCAGGATTGAGGCATACGGGGCAGAACTTCGGATGTTGACTGAGAAAAGAGTTGGAATAGAGGATGACGAACTGTATGTGAAGATGACAGAGGAGGTTTCAAGGTTGGAAAAGCAGGTGCGAAGGAACAAGGTGGAGATCGAGGAAGAGGAATTCTGGGCAACTGAGCTCCAGATCGAGCGGGAGAGCGAGAGGCAGCTACAGGAACGAATTCAGGAGTTGAGTAGTCGGCTGGACAGTTGTGAGGTGGATCTGGAACAGCGGATGATGTCTCTGCAGGGTGTAGAGGCAGGGATAGAGGCTCAAAGGCAGCATAAAGAGATCAGAGAGACCCAGCAGGCCAGTGAAGGGGAGGTGAAGGCTAGACTTCAGAGAGTGAAAGCAGAACTCAAGGCTCAGGCTCAGCACACGGCCCAGCTTGAAAACAGCTCAAGAGCAGTGGACCGCTCACTGGCTGAGTCATGCAAGAGACTGCAGGTATGTCAAGGTTAACAAACCAAAAAATTGAGTAATCCATATGTAAATTTTAAAAGAGCGCAATGGTAATCATTGCTTTTCATTAGTGTATGTTGTATTCTGGCTACAAGGAAGTCTACAATACCCGGATTAAACCATTTTCGATTTCCGTTCAGCTTAGTGGCAGTTGTTCAGCTGGTGCAGGACCCCCAGAAGTATGCAATTTTAATTCAGCCATCTTTGCTCATAAGCAAAAAAGCTGGAATATACTGCACAACTTTTGCCCAGAGTTTTACCTTAATTTGCAGTCTTGCGTGAGTCGGCGCTAGCTGCCAAAAGTCAGATTTAGCAAAAAAAAAAATGTATTTAGCTTCAGACTATGAATCCATCCAATCGGAGGATATCAAACATGTTTTGAGCCAATTTTAGAAGACTTTTTTCCCTTTTTTTTCATTTATCACGCATCTCTTAGCAATGAGGGGCATGTTTCTGTGAGAGATTTTTGTGTTTGTAATTACCCGAATGTCTGGTAGTGTGTGAATCAGTTTTTCTCTGTAACCATTTACAAATTCAGCAAGTTTGTGATGCCTAGTAATTAAAAGTCATGTCAGTTTTAAAAGTCGTGTGATGTATTGCAGTCTTTAAAGCAGGGGTGGGGAACATTGATCCTGGAGGGCCATAGTCCTAAAGAGTTTAGCTCCAACCCTGAAAAAAACACTCCCCTGCCTGTAACTTTAGTAATCCTGAAGACCTTTATTAGCTTCAGGTGTGTTTATTAGGGTTAGAGCTAAACTCTGCAGAACAATGGCCCTCCAGAATCAACGATCCCCATCCCTTGCTTTAAAGGGTTAATTCACCCAAAAATGAAAATTCTGTCATCATTTACTCACCCTCATGTCTTTCCAAACCCGTAAGACTTTCATTCATCTTTGGAATACAAATGAAGATATTTTAATCAAAATCTGAGAGATTTCTGTACCTGCATAGACAGCTGACGCTTTAAAAAGTTCAAAAAGAGAATTTGAGGGGTTTAGTCCAAATTTTCTGAAGAGACACGATCGCTTTATGATGAACAGATTTAATTTAGACTTTTATTCATACATAAACATTCACCAGTGCACACATCAGTTATGGTAAACGGAAGCTTAAGCATGTTCACTTGACGTGTGAGAACCAATGAGGTTCATTCAGCACGTTTGAGCATCCAGAAGAGGGTTGTTCTCATGCGTCAAGCAGGTTTGGTTGAGCTTCTATGTTCGCTGCTCAATGTTTATTATCTGTGAATAAAAGCCTAAATTCAATCTGTTCATCATATAATGCGATCGTGTCTCTTTGGACTAAACCACTCATAGTTTTACGGTCTCTTTATGAACTTTTTAAAGCGTCAAAGTGGTAGTTGCGTAGACTGTCAATGGAGGGACAGGAAGCTCTCAGATTTCATTACAATTATATTAATTTGTGTTCCGAAGATGAATGAAAGTTTTACAGGTTTGGAACGACATGAAGGTGAGTAATTGATGGCAGAATTTTAATTTTTGGGTGAACTATCCCTTTAAACGTGTTGACAATGCTGTTTAATAGTATTATCTGAAGGCTCCACAAGAACGTGTTAAGTCTTTCATTAGCGACTAGCCTGAGCTGTGATGTCAAAGGCAGCGGGGAGCATTTCTACTTAACACTTTAAAGAGCCATCCAAAAATATCTGCATCTACCAGCAGGGACTAACTTGACCAGGCTAACCAGCCAAACCTTGACTCATTGTTGTCCCCCATCAGGCTTCTTAAGTAATTAAACCAGCAAAATTTCCATGCCGGTTGACTAGCTTCAACAAATGGTGAACTAGACTACCAACTAGACTAGGACCAAACTGGCACTAACTAGCACAGAAATTCATGATGGTCTTAGCTGCTCTTTTTAACAGGGTTCTGTCTAAAACATTCTCACTTGTGATTGCTGTAAATGCAAAAATGACGCATGTGTTTGGATTCATGAGCTAATTTTTTTAAGTACATTGTTACAAGCCAGTTGTTATTGCATTGCTGCAGGCTTAATGCCAGTTGCAACACTACACAAACATTTCTTTAGTACCCTCTCCTCCCTCTTTCCACCAGGAGAGTCAGTACGAGCTGGAGCAGCTGACGAAAGAGCTGAGGCAGGTAAACCTTCAGCAGTTCATCCAACAAACAGGCACCAAAGTTACGGTTCTGCCCGTGGAGCCTGGCGATGAGGACACTAGCAACACAACAGGAGATAAAGGTATCTGTTTTACTGACAACATATCCAAAGCCCCATATCAGAACCAAATAGTTTGTGGTTCAGAATAGCTTCATACAGTATGGATACTGCTAGCACTCAGCATGAATGACGACAAGACCTCAACCATAATGAGTGCATTTTAAAAAGTGTCATTAATGGCAAGACCACATCTGGTTTCAATTTCGTGCAGTGCCAAAACTGCAGGCCCTTGTAGTCTGCTTTTAAAAAAGTAAAAAAAATAATGTTTTTTTGTGGGCAGGACAGTTAAATGTTTTTTCCTGTAAACCATATAAGGCTGAGGGTGATTCAGAAGCACTGCTGAGAGTTGTGTGCCGTGACAGATTCTAGTTGCAATGATTGACTCAACAGTCCTACCTCTATCATTTACTCTGTCCAGTACAAAAAAAATCTGTTATTTCTTTTTAACTTTAATGACGTCAATCCTAGGGGGGACAAAACACATTGCAGTTGCAAGCCTTCAGTTTGTAGATCCCACTAAAGTATAAAGTGATTCCTTTTTTTCTTCTTCTTTTTTTTTATATTACTAATACAAAGTGCCACCTTGTGGTTGGAGTTGGTATTGTAAGTGTTATTCCTGCAGTCATGGCCAAACAGTTTACACCAGGGATGCCCAATTCTGTTCCTGTAGAGCTACCTTTCTGCAAAGTTCAGCTCCAACCCTGATCAAACACAACTGAGGCAGCTAATTAAGATCTTTATGGGCCAGTTATTCAAAAAGTTTAATCTGGATCAGAATTATCTGGATTTGGAAATCCCATGTTTTGCTATCAAGGATCAGATAATCTATCTTACTTTTGTGCTGGTTTTTCCAAGCAAAATTGGATTGGATCACCCTGATCCAGATGCACACTTTTTCAGATGACCAAATCTAGATTACTAGTGCTCTACGGAGCCCCTAAAGGGACATGGTGATAGAGAGAATATGAGATGGGGGCGGAAAAACATTTCAATGCATTTGCGCTCTCTCCGAAAAGTTCTGCGTAGCGTTCGCTCGCAAAGAGCTTCTTACAGGTTCATCTCTTATGATTGTGCCAATGTAGTTTACAAACATTGACAAACACTTTGAATCAAATATAATATTTTTGTTTGATATTTACAACTGTTTGGGGATTATTTTATGGCACCAAAATCTCTTTTTTATATGTAGCCTAATGTATACTTCTAATTTATAACTTTAACAGTTAAACTAATCAAGAGCAAAATAAAAAAATGTGTATGTATATTACATGATCAAAATGTTTTTTTTTTAACCAGTTTTAAAGTTTTATTACATTTTTTGTTCCTGAAACAGTATAATCCAGATTTTTTTGGATCAGAGATATCCCAATCTTACTAAAACATTTTGAACACCACAAACTGATGATTTTATCCAGATCACAACCAAGATTGGATTTTGTGGTCTAATCTGATTTCAGAATCCTTTTTTTTCTTTTTGAACAACCCGTTTTCAAGATTTGATCCAATCCGATCAGATTACTTTTGAACAACTGGCCCCAGGCGCACTTTATAATTACAGTTGGATCAGGGTTGGATCTGAACTCTGCAGGTAGGTAGATCTCCAGGAACAGGATTGGGCACCCCTGGTTTACACTATATATCCATATGGCTACATATAGGAATGAAATATTAGCCTCCATACTACTTTTTGTTATCGGATCAAATAATTAATCTTTTTTCACACTGGAAATGCATCGTGCATTGCATTACGGGATGCTGTATTCAACTCAGTGTGACCTGTTGTATTCACATATTCCATGTATTCAGAAAAGTGGCATACTATGCATTGTATACATACTATATACTGCAGAAATAGTAGTATGGTATTCCAAACAAGTAACTGGAATAAAGCAAAGACGTATGTAAATATCTGGTCAAGACTGTACTCGTTTTGTTTGCATTCTGAGTTTATCAGTTACATTGAGTCTATTTTCTTCTTTGACCTTGATTATACTTTATATTCTTAAAATCTCTGTTAGTGCAATGAGATATAAGACAAAGTTCTTTAATAAGATGTAATTTAATTGTTTTCTTTCATTTCCCAGACTTTGCTGCATTAACTGGCTCGTTGAAACGACCAGGTTTATCTTATCCAGTGGTTGGCAGCATCCGTGGACTCCATAGTCCAATCTCCTCAGGTTTGAATCCTGAAGGCATCTACGTTTGAGGACCATAAATCACTTCAGATTTTTAAAAACCTTACCATAAAAATAATTTGGCTGAATTATTTTTATTCTTTGCTATTCTTTATGCACAGCATAAAGGAGAACTAGTGGTAAAACTGCATACCATTTTAAATACATACAAAAGTATTCAGATTTTCATGTGTATAGTATCATTGCAGTGTCTACTGTTTGAAAGTGGTACCCGTAGCCTTGTCACATAAAAACTATTAGATGAAGGATGAATTACTTTGGAAGTTTATATTTTTGTATTCTCATTTTAATCTCTAAAATGTTTGTATGAATGTGCAACTTTCACATTTGTGTTTACTGTTATTAGAGATCCATCTGAGATTTCAAAACCTGTGATATTTAGGTTTTTTGGTTTTCTTTTTTTACATTTCATACTGTGGTTGATTTTTATGTTTATATAGTGTTTTACTATGTTGAGCCAAAGACAATCATCCATTTTAGTTGCAATACGTTACTGCATGATAATTTACTTTTGCCAATGTCATTATTGTTGATATATGCATAAATTGTTACTGATGTTGACAAATACACAAGTATTATTGCCTAAAATGTACTTTTACTCTTAAAGGGATAGTTCACCCAAAATGAAAATTCTCATCCGTGTCATTCCAAACTTGCAAGAATTTCTTTCTTCTGTGGAACACATTTAAAAAAAATGTATCAGTGTTTTGAGAGACTTTTCATTTTGAGTCAACTATCCCTTTAATATTATTACATATGTTTCACATAATTAGTTTGAGCCAAAAAATGAAATCACAGCTGTTTAGCTGACGTAGTGCCTTACTGAATTTAAACCAAAGCCATGTTAGGATCAAATTTAATGGTGGTGCAAGCATGTTAACTCTGTGAATTAGATTTTGGTATTTTCAGTGTATATATAAAATCTATAATCGTGTTTTATGCTTAGATTTTGCTTAAATGTTGTTTTGTACTGCATTTGATTTCAGTAGATTTTGGGGATATTTAAACTTGTTTTAAATTGTTTCCGACATTATGTGCTGATTGTCTATTATGTACCATGTATTTTTTTTGTAAACAGTTCATATAAACCCCTAAACATCTATAGCGATGGGAATCACTATTAAACCCAAATCACCTTAAATGAATGCTCCTTATTTTATAACATAACCCTTTTGAATAGTAAATGCAAAGTCAAGTGTAACAGCAAGAGAACAGAATTGGCACCTGATTAAAATGAAAAGGAAAGGAAAGCAACACTTGTGTGTCCAGCCTAGTGCTACTGACTCTCAGGATGGGGCAGAAGAGTCCCTCATGTTGTGAAGGCCACCATCCCACAGTATGTGGGGTTTAACTACAGCCAATATAGGGCTGCAAGGAGCTCCAGCCAGACAATACACCTCATCCACATCCAGACCCCATTCCCGAAGAGTTTTTAGGGCTGTGGCACAGATGTTTCGAGAGCCCCACACGCTTAAGACACAAGTGCAGAGAGGGCTGTTCTCATGCCCGAACCTCCTCCTCATCTGACCGATCAGAACGGCAAACTCCTTCACGCAAATCTGATAACATAAGACTAGGTTAATATGAATAATGTATATTGTTCATTAAAAAAAAAAAAGATGACGTATCATCAGTTATAGAAATACAAATACTCCATAATTTACCTTTGCTGCTTTGAAGGTCTCGATTTGGGTTTCACCGAATCCAAAATCTGATAGACTATCAAGTGAATCCTCAGAGAAACCAATAACATCACCTGAGAAAATGACCTTCAGCTGATTGAGGACGTGATGATCAGCCTGATCGTACAGCAAAGCAGCTGGAATTCCTAAACTCAACAAAATGTGCAAACATTAATGTGTTTTAATGCATTCAATATCAATTTCTTTGAAATAACTTGTTAAACGTTCATGCATCATGAGGTGATCTACCAGTATGCAGAGCTTTATAGACATCATCCCTGTCAGTAGAGATGAACAGTTTAACTTTGTTTGATTGAAGAGTATTTATGAGTTCTTCCTTTTTGCAAAAGTAAAATTTGCCTATTTCCAGACCTGGTGATAGAAAAAAGCTAAGAAATATAAGCATATGGGATAAATAAGCACTTCATTTATCATATTTTAACAACTGCATAAGAATATGGTGTAGAAAAATATATTTTTAAGTATTAACAGCACAAACCCAATGTTTTATTAGAAATCTTAGATATTTTGACAAATTATATAACAAAAATAGCATGAAAAAAATTATAATTTAAAAGTCATTAAATGTCTATCACCTGCCAATAAAATGCTGATTCTGGCCAGTCAAAAACAAACAAAAAAAAAAATCTAACAGGACTGCAAATAGCAGGGGTGAGTAATATTAAATATTACACATTTTTAGGAGCACCTAAAATGACCACTTGATGAAAGAGAAAAATAGTTTAATTTTATATGTATGTAAGCATCATATTAACCAAAGTGAACTCACCATAATGCTTTACACTCTCAACTATCTTCATTTTGATTTCTTCTGAACACTCCTTTGCAATGAGAATCACTTCAAAAAGCAAAGATTCAGTCTTGTTCTGGTCCACAAGTCTCTCATTCACTGTTTGCACAGCCTATATTCACAGCAAGCATTTCATTATAAATCTCATATGAATAAGGCCATGTATATGATATATCACACCCAATAACTTATTCTTACCTTAATAAACGTGAATGCTCTGCCTTTGGGTAGTGCGTCTGTGTTTGTGGACGTTGAGATTGATAACAAGTCAAATAGGTCATTATATTGCAGCGCAATCATAAGAGGACCTGCGCAATTCTGTACAAACAGATGAGATACAGCCATGAATGAGAGTAAATCAAACACATTATTAAGTTTCGTTGATTTCTGAAGTTGTTAAGTGTAGTAACTTTTGACTTTACCTTGTTATCCTCCATTCTCTTCAAAATATCCGTCCTTTACCTACATTAACAGATGCGGAAGTGAAGAAAATGCTGCGACCGTAACTTTAACAAAAACAAAACAAACCTGCGCCTAATTTAGCATGATATGGACACTCCTAAAAGACAAAAAATATGTAAATTAAGAAATGAAATGTGAGTACCATATACTTCCCGCCAGCTTCACGCTGCAGTGCATTGTAAATAGTGCTGCTGTTCTGTCAACATTCACTTTCAATGTCATCCGCCGCCACCCGGCGCTGTGGAGCGGCACAACATCAGTCTGAACAGCTATTGCTGGAGTAGTTTGTTTTTATTCAAATATCATCATTAAAAATCTGCACCTGTCTACGCTGTCATATGAACAATCAGTCAGTAAAGATACCGATTTAGGTTTTATGAATCGCAAGTGCAGAAACTTGCTCTATTTCAAAAGTAAACCTGTATTTCAGTAAGTGAGTCAGATGTTGATTCAGTAACCACACCTATGGATGCAGCGAGTTTATTCTTTGAAGAATTCCTCAGAATGATTCAAACTGGTCTTGCTTTTATGAGCCTTTTGGACCGTTTCAGAAGAATCGGTTATTCGAGAATCGAACTACGCTTTGCTGTGTACTTTATGTTTGGATCGTAGACTGTAGGTTCTGATTCACAATAAAAAACAAAACAAAACAAAAAACATTTGAATTAGAATCATTTCAATAGTCTGGTATCGCCTTATGTTTGTTCTTGGGGAAAAAACATAAGGAGAATCAGGGAATAGTACAGGTTTTCTTGCTACAACTCTGGTAGTATCATTTTTTCTATTTGTTTGTTTGTTTTTTTGGACATTAACATTTATATTGTAGATGAAATAGTCCTGGGCCTAGTTTTTCAAAAAATATACTCGGGATTTCCACATCCGGATAAATTTGATCCAATGTTTTGCTATCCAGGATCTCCTGATCCATCTTACTTTTATGCCAGTTTTTAAAGGAACATTGGATTGGATCACTGTGATCCAAATACCAAATTTCAGGATTACCAAATCCTGTTTACCAGAGCCTTAAATGGAACCAACAGTGTAGCCTACTGGCTTAGGCTAAGCCGCTTAGCACAGAACAACAGGTAGGCAAAATATCGGTGGCCACAAATAGCCATTGTTTGTTTTAATTGTAAGAAACAGAAATATTTTAAATTCCTTATTTTGTTATAATGTTAAATAACAAAACAAAAACATGACTATCCAATAGTCAAAAATCATTTACAGGACAGATACCTGCTCTTTCCATCTCTGCCTTTAGGAGATGTATCTCTATCTGCACTTTTTCTGCTGCAGTTGGGTAAGCAAGATTTGTTCTTTACCCAGTTCAGTTTGTACTTCTGCTCTTTCGGTTTCCCGTTTCAGAAGCAACTCATAGCTGTCACCATCCTGGTTTGTAGCTGAGGAACATTTGCGTTTTCTTGTAGGAATGTCTTGGACTGTCTTCATTACATCCACTGGGGATCTATCTTCCTCCTCAGTCACTAAGTCCACGACAAACATTTCCTCTGCAGGAGAATTTTGCTCGCATTCTTCTGAAGTCCTAGTCTCTGTAATTGTGGCCTCTCCATCTGCTTCTTTGCCTTCAATGCCATGCAAGCCTCTGATTTTTCTCCTCCTATGATATCAAGGGTGTAACGATACGCTCAGGTCACGATACGGTACGTATCTCGATACGGAGTTCATGATACGATACGTATCACGATATTTTGTAAAAAATCTTATTTGAATTTGTTTCATTTATTTAAAAAACATTAACAAATTTCAATAATTTTCCTTGTTGTACATACAAGATCACATTTCAGGTTTAATAAAAACCTTCTGTATTCAAATTAAGAGCTGAATATGTCTGTCTGTCTCTGAAATTTTTTTTTTTTTAAATTAACATGAACTCATTGACTGCAGATTAATTATTCCAGAATCCTAAGGGACGTTCATAGCCTGGATGCCAGCCGAATTTAGCCCCGCCCACAAAATTTTTAGGTCGGGAAGTTCGGTCTGGACTCGATCCGTAGAGGAGTAATTATGCCCGAACAGAAACTGTTCGGACCAATCACATTGTCAGGGCGATGATTGACAGATTATCACCAGAAACATAATCAGCCACGTCATCAAAGAGCGCTTGGGTTGAATTAGTTTGCAACAATGATGGCTGTTGTTGAAGAACTGAGATGTGTAGATTCCGCCATCGCATCCGTTATAGAAGATATCGACAGCGCATTAATTTTAAAAGAGGAACAGAGGACCGCGATCAAGGCATTTGTCGATGGGAAAGATGTCTTTGCCGTCCTTCCTACGGGATTCGGCAAAAGTTTGATTTATCAGCTGGCCCAGATGGTCGCTAAGAAGATGGGGCGCAAAAATTAAACTCGTGTTGGCAGGTACTCCGTGTATACTTCAATTCTTTTTAAAACACCGGCAAAGATTGTTTACGCTCATCTTCTACTAGTTCCAGCATGTGTGCAGTTGAGTTCTGTTGACAACTATGCGTCGCTCAACATACGTCACTTACTCTGTAGCTCTGATTGGTTGTAGGTCTATCCAATTGAGGTCTTTCCTGGATCGGTTGAAATACGCCCCCATAATCAAAGCCCAATGGAGCAGTATCAGACCCATAATTCTGAATTGAGTATGACCACGTCAGGCTAGGACGTTCACATATTGCGTCTAAAAACACGTGGAAGGCGTGGCCGCACCGCTTCTCCATCTTTCCAAAGTTTTGTTACGGAAAGGCCATAGCTGATCACATGTCACATGGCCTGCGGTGCGCTTGCGGCATTCTGAAAAGTTGAGAATTTTTCATCTCGATGCGTCGCGACCGCGTTGCTTCCATTATGAGCGCGCCTGCCGCATGGCTACATTTGAAATAACTGACTTGCACGCGGAAAAGACGCAATATGTGAACGGCCCCGCAGAACTTCTTAAAGCAAAGCATCTTTTGCTTTTTTATGAGCACAGCTGTTGCTGTGGCACTGCAGTGAAAGAAAGCCACAACTTTTCTCACGCGACCAAGCAAGAGACTGACGCGAGAAACGTTTAAAGCTAGCAAGATTCAATGTGTGCGCGAAACCCTTACTGAAATAGAGAGCTGATTAAGACACCCATAATATGCGGTGACAACCCGGCTTCTCTCACTGCCACCTCCATGTTGCAGAGTAGGTCATGTCGGCAGCTCAAACAATAAGATTAGACTGCCGTCATATCGTAGAAGTATCGACATCACTCTACGATACATATCGTAACATTTTAGCATCGCGAAATATCGTGCTGCGATATATCGTTACACCCCTAATCAAGGACCATATCAGTGAAATCCCCCCTCTTATTTGGCTTGTTACCTGTTTGGGGGTTCTTGGCTTCAGTTAGGTCTTTCGTTGCCTTGGCCCTAAGGTTCTTCCATCGCAGCATAACTTGTTTTATGGTCCTCTTTTGGCCAGACCCCATGGCATTGACATGATTGGTCATGTCCTCCCAAATGTTGTGTTTTCCTTTTTTGGTCACTTCTCCACACTTTGCTGAGCTGAAACCTCCTATCGAGGCTAAATTGGCCCGAACACCCTCCAGCAGTGCACAGGTTTCTGCCACAGTGAAATTAGGCCCTTTTGAGTCCATGGTTCCAACTCTTTGGTGTAGCCAACACTGATCTTAAAAGCCTTGAGCATCATTGCTTTGGCTTGTGCTCAGTTAGGCTTACACCAATCAGCTCATTGCTGGTTAATGGGTGACACCATTTAAACACATCATGTCTTTGCACCCATTTCTCTTAGCCTACAGAGGCATCCACATGGCGGGTATTGTTCATCGTTACCGTAGGAGAAGGTACCGTCAAAGGCTGCATGCTGAGCATGCCAAACCACTCGAGCAATACACATCAGAAGAACTGTATGCACGTTTTCGCTTTGGGAGAGATGATATTAAGTACATTGCAGATCTTGTCAGGCCAACACTCCAACACCAAACTCAAAGGAGTCATGCTTTGTCTGTGGAGGAACAGTGCTTAATCGCTCTGTGCTTTTACGCATGTGGGACTTTCTTCCAAGTAATTGGTGACAATATGGGAGTGAGAAAAGCAACCGTGAGTAATGTGGTGACGGCTATGTCAGTAGCACTGGGCAGTCTGATCAATCAATTTGTTTCCATTCCCAAGGATGACCAGACAGCTCAGACTAAGCACAAGTTTTTTTTAAATGGGGAACATGCCTAGCACTATTTGTGTTATTGATTGTACTCATGTGCATATCCAAGCACCTTGTGAAAGGGAGTGGGAGTATGTCAATCGAAAGGGGAGGCAGAGCATCAACATCCAACTTGTGGGCAACGCCAACCTCATAATAACCAACTGTGTTGTGAAATGGCCAGGGTCTGTTCATGATGCAAACACACCTGAGCAGGCAGGCTTCAACTCCTCACATTGCAAAACAAGATGTGCCATTGAACACTTAAATGGTGTCCTGAAGAGACGGTTTGCGTGTCTTAACGTCTTGCGAGAACAACCCAAGGTGGCATGCAACATAATCCTTGCCTGTATTGTTTTGCATAACATCGCCACCAGGCGTCATGTCCCTCTTGATGACAATTTTGATGGACCTGAGCCTGATGTAGAACCAGAACAGCCACCAATGTTCTTACCTAATGAAGGACACACTGGACATGCAATTAGAGATGCAATTGTGAGAAATTACTTTTAACTAGGCTACTGAATATATTTGTTGTTGTCATTGCCATTAATATACTGTGGAATTATAGAGCTGTGTGTAACAGTGACATTTATTTGACAGCTGATAGCTTTGAGATTTTTTTGTTTGTTTTTGTTGTTTACCATATCTCATTAGATGTGACATGGTTCATATATGCTTCAAATATGAAGAAATGTATATATCATCAGTAAACATTGATTTTTTTGATCATTCACTTAAAAAAAACTCTCTGATTTTATTTTATTTGGTTTATTTATTTATTTATTTATTTTTTGATCAAATAGATCCCAAGCCGAGTTCAAAGTTTTGAAAAACCCAAAGGGCAGGTTTGATCCAGATCAAATGTAAGATCGGATTACATGCTCTGATCTTAGTTCGGAATCCCTCTTTTGCTTTTGAAAAACCCATTTCCAAGATTTGATCCAATCCGTGATCCGAAATCCCACTGGATTACTTTTGAAAAACTGGGCCCAGAAGATACAGCTTTTCTAGTTTTCTAGTCATACTGCGAGGAGCAGCAGGCCGATATTTACACTCAGGGCCTCGCCAAGCTCCGAATATGTAAAAATCCATGTTGGTGAGTATTTGAAATGGTGTCAATCGCCATTTGCTGGTAATATTTTTAGCAATGCAGTGTTGTGAGAACATGAACGTGAACGATGCTCGGGACAGTTGATGGGCCAGCACTGCTTCGTCACGAAATTTAAGCCTTGCCCTTCGGCAGGAGTTTGATTGACTGGCAATCTAACCAATCATAACGCCGAATCCGCCATTTTGTCCGACAAAACATTCAGGGGAGTTAGCAGATTAACGTAGGTGGACTTGAACTTGAAAAATGGTGTGTATTGATGTCTTTCTGCGATTGAAACTACATTACTTATGATGTTCATGTTTATTTGATGCTATAAATTAACTAGTAAGAAGAGATGATCGGTTCACGAGCCGCTTGAACTGAGGCACTACAGCGATCTGTCACAACACATTAAAGAGCCACAAAACGGTATTTATTGTTTAAATTTCTTTAAAAATGACAACATTTGAAATTTGAGACTTTGTTTCATATCATATCAGGGGCAGTCGTGGCCTAATGGATAGAGAGTCGGACTTGTAATCCAAAGGTCATGGGTTCGAGTCTCAGGTCCGGCAGGGATTGTTGGTGAGGGGAGTGAATGTCCAGCGCTCTCCCCACCCTCAATACCACGACTGAGGTGAGACCCTTGAGCAAGGCACCGTACCCCCAACTGCTCCCGGGCGCCGCAGCAATGGCTGTCCACTGCTCCGGGTGTGTGTTCATGGTGTGTGTGTGTTCACTGCTGTGTGTGTGCACTTGGATGGGTTAAATGCAGAGCACAAATTCCGAGTATGGGTCACCATACTTGGCCACGTCACTTCACTTTCACTTTCACTTTCAAAAGTAACCTGCTCTGTTTTGTCTGTCGACGCGTTGTCAGTGTCCTGTGTTCACTGCGTGAAAACATGATGTGTGGCGAGAGGTCGCATGGCTTGTCGGACATAGCAACAGTAACTAAAGGGGACGGGTCTTTGCGAATGGTCAATTGAAATATCCAAGCACAAGAAAACGCAAAAGGGAACTCAATTCGTTACTCGCTCTGTGCACAAACATCCGAAGCGAGCGCCCAGAAAGCTGTGTCTCAAGACAGCGCACGAATACTGAATTGAACTCTCTTTCACATCTTCTTGTGCTTGAATATCTCAAGTGAATATAAACGGTTGAGTAAGAAAATGCATGTGTATCAGTATATTGGACCTGTGCATTAGCTCTTAAAGTGACAGGAGCCTAATATATACCTGCTGCCTTATGTGTCCTTAATGTTAATCAAACAACAAAAGACAGAAAAATCACTCACTGCTCTTGACTGAATAACTTTTGTAACTTTAATAAGGATTAATCTATGTTTCATTTATAAAGTGAAGACTATGCAGTGTTATCATTTGATTAGCCTACTTTATTACATTTCTGTACCTGAAAATTTTCACTGGAAGGCTATTTAAAATTTTGGTGTCATAACTGCCTGTTTTTGCAAAAAAAGTTTCATGGCTGGTAAAAAAAAAAATTATGAATTCCATTCCAGAAGTAGGCCTATATGACTTTTTTAGATAAACAAAGATTTTTTGAAAAATAACCACAATGTAAGTCTAGGGTTTATCATTTGAACTATTTAACATTGTTAAAGGGTTAGTTCACCCAGAAATGAAAATTCTGTCATTTATTACTTACCCTCATGCCATTCCACACCCGTAAGACCTTCGTTAATCTTCGGAACACAAATTAAGATATTTTTGTTGAAATCCGATGGCTCCGTGAAGCCTTCATAGGGAGTAGTGAAATTTCCTCTCTCAAGATCCATAAATGTACTTAAAACATATTTAAATCGGTTCATGTGAGTACAGTGGCTCAATATTAATATTATAAAGCGACGAGAATATTTTTGGAGCGCCAAAAAAAACAAAATAACTTATTTAGTGATGGCCGATTTCAAAACACTGCTTCATGAAGCATCGGAGCACAATGAATCAGTGTATCGAATCATGATTCAGATTGCGTGTCAAACTGAAATCACGTGACTTTGGCGCTCCGAACAGCAGATTCGATACACTGATTCATAACGCTCCGATGCTTCCTGAAGCAGTGTTTTGAAATCGGCCATCACTAAATAAGTCGTTATTTTGTTTTTTTTGGCGCTCCAAAAATATTCTCGTCGCTTTATAATATTAATATTGAGCCACTGTACTCACATGAACCGATTTAAATATGTTTTTAGTACCTTTATGGATCTTGAGAGAGGAAATGTCATTTCTCCCTATGCTAAAATATCTTAATTTGTGTTCCGAAGATTAACGAAGATTACTGAGGGTAAGTAATAAATGACAGAATTTTCATTTTTGGGTGAACTAACCCTTTAATAGTTAACCAGTGAATTAAAGTTGGCATGAAATGAAGTATTATTTTGGTTCACACACAAACAAATAGGTAGGCCTATAGTTGGAATATATCAAATATTATACATTACTGAACAAAGATTTCAAATTTAAATAAATAAATGAAGTTTAAAATGATAAATAAACCCACTTTCCCAAGTGTCAGGTTACCATTGATATTTGAACAGTAGTGTGGCAGGTCTAGTTTCTGTTGTAATTTCCAGTCATATCTGTATGTTGCTCATCACAGCAGGGTGTATTTCAAGAGCAAGAGGGAAGCTGTTCAGCACTAAAACTACTATGATATTTAACTCTTCCTTAAGATTGTATTTGAATATCTTATATTTGACTTGATGTTTCTTCCTTCACCAGTTGATTGTCATATGAGGTGTGCACCTAGTTCTGTAAGGGCATATATGCAGAAACTGTTTTGTGTATTATTGAGGTGTGGCAGGTGCCTAACATTTCTCTCCATACTGAAGGAACACTTCGAGGAGAGCTGTCTAAGTGGCCTGGCCTTTGTTTCCTACTATTTTTGGATTCCAGCACAAGACAATGACTTAAATTGTTTAATACCGCAGAACTGGACCAGATAGCCTAACAGGAGGATTGGAACTGAGAGTGGAGTGTGAAAAAGGCAAGTTCAATTATTGTGTATTTCATCATCTTTTCTAGATACGTTTCAGCTGGGTCCAACAAGTTCTAGTTAAATGTTGCGTATAGGCTTGTGTTCAGAAGTTGTCACGAAAGTCAGACTGAACTCAGGAAATAAAAGAATAAATGTTCTTTGATAAATGTATTTCTTATACTGGATAACACTGGATGACATTTAGCAAAATTAGGACAACATTTTTTTAACAATAATGTGAATGGGAACATGTTATACAGGCTCGCCAAAAAGAGGGGACTAACATAACATAACATAACATAACATAACATAACATAACATAACATAACATAACATAACATAAAGTAACATAACAGGTTTGACTCCTGCTTTCTCCCTGTGTTGGCGTGGGTTTCCTCTGGGTGATCTGGTGAATTGGAGATTCTAAATTGTCAGTGAGTGTGAGGTAATTTTTAAATATAAAGTCGAAACATTTTTATTCAACCACCTAGTTAGATTACATTTGATGGAAAAACAAAGGATTTGATGTTCAGAACAGAGTAACTACAGTAATTATGATAATGAGAAGGGGGCATTTTTCCTCAGTGTTTGAAAAAAATAATTATGTCATTCTAAAAATATATTTTCCTTAAATTACATGTACTTCCTAACTACAGGCCTTACTATTATAATAATATATCTGTGATGTTCTGCAGAACATCAAGATTTAAAACAATTATTTTCTTACTGCTGAAAAATTAGATCACTTACCATGAAATCCTTTTTCTCTCAAGTACATCGCCAGTGAAAGCTTCACAGTAAATACTTCTACATCACTCTCCATAGCAACAACAAAAATCTAACTTGACTCAATCTAGGGGTTATTTTGGGAAAAACAGAAGGGGGAGGTTTTACCCCAAGGGGGCGTTTTCCCCCACTCGACACTAACCAAGATCTGAATGTGATGATTATGTAAATGAACTGTATGTAATTAACATTATAATGAGTGGGGCAAGGCTGAGAAATGTGGGGAAGAAGGGATGCCGGTGACATGATTAATAATGAGATACACATGTGCACCACATTGGCCTTGGTCCGCTTCCACGGCTCTTGGCCCCTTCCCACTTGTAACAAAAATTTTAAGTTCTACTAACTTAAAAGGTATTGTGTGACACTTTCAATTTTAGTTCCACTAAACCTGTAGATTGGTTTTGTCATTTTCAGACAGAATAGTGTATTTTGTCATTGTTCTGCTCTATTTATCCCTGTGACCCAATAAGGGGTTTGGAAAAAGGGTGGATGGATGATACAGTATAATACAGCTGCACTTCCTTCCTTTTGTCTATTTGTGAAATTTAAATTTTGTATTGACTATCTCTACCTCTATATTTTCTCTCTCTTCATCTTTCTCCTTCCTTATTTTGTAGAATCTCTCTCTTGTTCGTATTTTCATCACTGTCATAAAAAGATTTAAAATGTCATAAAAAGTCATTAAATGTGTTGGCAGCTGATCTGACTAAAACGCTCAATCAAGTAGGATGTTGAAAATATTTAATTGTATGAAATGCGAAAGACTAAACTGAGATAAACAGATTCTTGTTTGACCATATGATTAAAGCCTCCATAGTTGTTTCATTTGATAAGTAAATGGCACATTATAATGGCTCTTTCCTGAGCTGATCCAGCTTTAGCAGTGGGCAGTGACTTCCTTCCCCTCTCTGTGACTGCCATATTCACCCTGCCACCGCTCATTCACCCAGTTTAGGAATGTGTTCCTACCATTCAGAATATTAATCTTTAAGTTTTAAACAACAACCGAGGAATCAAGATCCAAACTGAACTCATTCTACAACAGTGAGTGTCACTGTAATGCTCTTTTTTATATTGTGGTTCACTTTTTCTTTATGCTCCGTTTGTTGCTATTGTGTGCAGCAATAATTATGCCTGTAGATTAGTTTTGTTTATGTCATTTTCAGATATAGTGTATTTTGCTATTGTTCTGCTCTATTTACTCATATTTCTTTGAAGGTATAATAATTTCTCTTGAAACTGGGACTTGTACTACTTTATTACTTTGCTGTTGCATTGCAACAGTCTTGAATGTGAAAATGTTGAAATATGACAGCAAATGATTTGATTGTATTCTCAAGGCAGTATTGTTCCGTTTTTATTACTATGTTTCACTGAAAAAGAATGTTATCTGTACACTTCAGCACACCCAGTTTTAATGGAGTGCAGGCTGTCAACTCTAGGTTGTTTAACTTTGGTGGTGACGAAACGCTCTCTTTTTCAGGCAACCGAGAGTTACTATGTTACTATATATATATTGAATTATTTGGTTTTACATATCAGGACATAATAAAAATCATCTGGTCTTTGGCAGGTCTTAAAATGAGGTAAATACAACCTCAGATGATCAACAACACATGACATATTACACTGTATCATTATTTATTTAACAAAAACTAGGCCAAAATGGAGAATCCATGTGTGACAAACTAAGTACACCCTTACTGCTTCCAAAGGAATGAAGAGGGTAAGAAGCAGGTGCTGCTAATCAAATGCCTGATCATCAGCAAGCACGACCAACTCTATAAAAGCAGATGTTTTGGTAGTTTGCTGGTCTGGAGCATTCAGGTGTGTTTTAACACAATGCCATGGAGAAAAGACATCAGCAATGTTCAGTAATGCCCATCAATCTAGGAAGAGTTACAAGACCATCTGAAGTTTATCATTGAGGAAGATTATTCACTAAGAGGAAAACATTCAAGACAGTTGCCAATCTTCCCAGGCTAGGACGTCCCGGCAAATTTAGAACAATTGAAAAAGATTGAACAAGTATGGCTTGTTTAAAAGGGTTGCCAGGAGAAAGCTTCTTCTCTCATAAAAGAACATGGCAGCACAGCTTAGGCTTGCAAAGTTGCATCTGAGCAAACCTTAAGACTTCTGGAACAATGCACTTTTGGACAGACGAGACCAAAGTGGAGATGTTTGGCCATAATGCACAAGTCAAGTCAAGTCACCTTTATTTATATAGCGCTTTTTACAATGTAGATTGTGTCAAAGCAGCTTTACATTGATAACTGGTATATAATTTTGGCTGCACAGCAGCTCTTAAAGAATAGTTTCAATGCAGGCAGATCAAAGCACTGTTGAATATCAAATGTCAAGTTAAATGTCAAGTGTCCCCAACTAAGCAAGCCAAAGGCGACAGCGGCAAGGAACCCAAACTCCAACAGGTGACAAATAGGTGTTAAAATGGAGAAAAAAAAACCTTGGGAGAAACCAGGCTTAGTCGGGGGCCAGTTCTCCTCTGGCGAACAGTGCTTTGTTACGATTCAGATTGCTATCATAAGTCTGATAGGATCGCAACATTCAAAAGTATTTATTTCAGTTCCATCCAGTTGAGGANGCCGGTATGGACGGTTTGTTGAGGAACTGTGCTACTGGCTGTCGTGTCGATGAGGACTTCACAATGGATGATCTAGTTGACTCGATCTCTGCTGATACTTCAGGGCTGCGTTGTGGTCCTGTCAGGGCGCCGGTCCTCAGTCTCACCTGGATACGGCCCGGATACGGTTGACTACGGTAAACCTCGGGATAAAAAGAAAGACTAATATAAGTGTAGTTTTACTTATTTAAGTGAGAAGAAACAAATCAGTGTTGACTCACACATATAGGCAGTGCTTTATTCTCTGTATGGTTGCACGACTTAATTATTCAAAGTCTGTTATCTTTTGTTGTTTTTTTGCCAAGATTTGCATTTAAGAGCTACGGAATGTTCCCATCATTGTTATTTTTTTTTTTTTGTGGCGAAAACCAAACACATATCAGCAAAAACACCTCATACCAACTGTCAAGCACGGTGGTGGAGAGGTAATGATTTGGGCTTGTTTTGCAGCCACAGGACTGGCAGGCACCTCACAGTCATTGAGTTGACCATGAACTCCTCTGTATACCAAAGTATTCTAGAGTCAAATGTGAAGCCATCTGTCCGACAGCTAAAGCTTGGTCAAAATTGGGTCATGCAACAGGATAATGATCCCAAGAACACCACACCAGAATGGCTGAAAAAGAAAATAATCAAGTTGTTCAACGTCAAAGTCCAGACCTCAACCTAACTGAAATGCTGTGGCAGGACCTTTAAGAGAGCTGTGCATAAACAAAAGCCTACAAACCTCAAAGAATTGAAGCAACGTTGTAAAGAAGAGCGGGCCAAAAGTCATTCAATGTGAGGGTCAAACAGAAAATGATTACTTCAAGTTATTTCTGCTAAACAAGCTATTAAATAATACGGTGTACTTAGTGTCACCCATGGCTTCTCCATTTTGGCTTTATTTTTGTTAAATAAATAATGACACAGTGTAATATGTCATGTTTTGTTGTTCATCCGAGGTTGTATTTACCTAATTTTAAGATCTGCTAAAGACCAGGGGCCGTATTCACAAAACATTTTATCTTACCACTAAGAGTTCTCCTAAATAGCAGTAAAAGTTCTTAGCTAAGAGTTTTCTCTTAAAACCTTTTCACAAAGCTGCTGAGACAAACTTTTACTAAGGAATAGACTGAAGTCTTAAGCTAAGAGTAAGGGTGGGGTTGACCTCGTTGCTATGGACTATACACACAGTGATTGGCTGATGGGGAGGAGTCAGCGATTTAATCATAGAAAGATTGTAGAACGAGGTGTCATGATTCCACATTAAAATAAAGGTTTTAAAATACAAATGTTGCCCTATTCAAATAAATATTTTTTAATAAAAATGTTGCCATATTGTTGCCATAAAGGTTTTAAAATGTAGGCTAAGTGTCACTAATTAAACTAGTATATACAGTTAATTGTCCATCTCTTGGATGTCTGCATCAAGAGAATGCAGAATTCAAGTGACAAATTATGTTTTATAAACAAAGTTTGGGAGAAACACATTCAAACTGTCTTTCTAATCAGCTCAAGAGGAGGAATATATATATATATATATATCATCGTAGATTCAAATCTATAAATCAAAATATATATATAGCAAAAATTTAGGACTCCTAAAATTAGGACTGACACGCCCATTATTTTTAAGAGTTTCTCCTAAATCGGCAAGTTAGGAGCTACTTTTAGCCTTAAGATGTTTTGTGAATACGGCCCCAGATGATCTTTTTAAGGAGTCCTAAATTTTTGCTCTAAAGAGTATTTCACAAAGCATTTTAGCGCTAAAACTAGCTCCTAAATCTGTGAAACGTTAGGAGTAGTCAAGAGGACTCCTAAGTCACTAAGATCAAATCACAAACAGTCCTAATCCACCCAAAGACACTGTACACCATTGAGGGAATAGCAATAGAGCCAAGGGTGCTGAACCTTTTCTTCATAAATGCAATACATTTTGATTTATAGATTTGAATCTACGATGAGACCCCAAAAAAATCTTTAACAAATAAATAAATAAATATTGTCTGATTACCTATGCCAGTGGTTTTCATGAGTTCACACTTACAAATGATTGAATAGAGTAAAAAAATAAATAAAATAAAATAATATATATATATTAACTGTATATACTAGTTTAATTAGTGACACTTAGCCTACATTTTAAAACCTTTATGGCAACAATATGGCAACATTTTATTTTGACTATGGCAACGTTTGTATTTTAAAACCTTTATTTTAATATGGAAACATGACACCTCATTCTACAATCTTTCTATGATTAAATCGCTGACTCCTCCCCCATCAGCCAATCACTGTGAGTAGACTCCATGGCAAAGAGGTCAACCCCGCCCTTACTCTTAGCTTAAGACTTCAGTCGATTCCTTAGTAAAAGTTTGTCTCAGCACCTTTGTGAATAGGTTTTAAGAGAAAACTCTTAGCTAAGAACTTTTACTGCAATTTAGGAGAACTCTTAGTGGTAAGATAAAATGTTTTGTGAATACGGCCCCTGATACATTAAATCATAGAATTCAAAAGGGTGTACTTTCTTTATATATATATATACTAAAACATTATGGCAGACAATTTGTGTTGTGACTGGATTTCCCCCCCCTCTTGTTAAAAGTTGTGTCTACATTTTATTTTATTAAAGGAATAGTTCACTCTGAACATAAAATTCTATCATTATTTACTCATCCTCATATTTTTTTTTTTTTTTTTGGTGAAACACAGTAGGAGAATAAGAGCAGAATATGGCTTCAGAAGACAAGGCCTCTTTTATGGATCTTTTGGAGCTTGACTGCCACAGTCTCTATATGATTGAGTTCATTTTCATTTCCGATTATTTTAATTGTATATTTTCTATGGGTTTAGAATGATATAATGACAGAATGTTCATTTTTGAGGTGAACTAGCCCTTTAATTTTGAGTCAACTACTCTTTTCAGGCTGACTAAAATGTTGCAGTACCATTCTAACCAGTAGGGGGCGTCACAAAACAAGGTTACTAATAACTCAACCATAACTTTTCAAAACTCTTGCCAGCCACCACTCTCTTTTGTATGTGCATTTACAGTGACCCACCGGTCTCATCCATTTCACCATGACACCAAGACCGTCATTAAAACCGACTAAAACACACACCAACACCACAACAGCTGCTCCGGGGTTCCTGCCCTCTTTACTGGACAGGATTCCTTGTGAGTATATCATATGAATCTTTGTTTCAGCACCTGCTCCATGGGCCCCTATCTAATTCCACCCCTTGCGCACATTTCTTGCTTCTCAATTTTCACTTGCTACAAGTTTAACTTGCCTTAAGTCTCTTGGCCATGGTCTCGTCTCATCCTTCAGATGTGTTTCATGGTGCTATACTGGACCACTGCTTTGGTGCTGTGATGAAAGATGGAATATTGTTGTTTTTGTCACAACAGTGCCAAAATGGGCCATCTATGCTATATTTGCCGCCATCATCCTGCTCATTCTCATCTGTGTGATATGCTGCTGTGTAAAATGCTGCTGCAAAGGGAAAAAGAAGAGGAAGAAGAAGCTGGACCAGAAGATCAGTATGAAAGGGATCTCAGGAACTACAACTGCAGCACTGGTGAGAGATGGATCGTCCATGCTTGTGGATGCTGGTTAAATTTTTTCTTCTAGTCAGCATTGAGTTTAAATGAAGAACAAATGGAGACTGAGCAAAACACCCTAGTAATCTCAGTTGTCTCCACATGAGTTTCAGAACAAGAGATCACAACGTCACAAACTCTATTCAGATTTTCTTTAAAAGTCTTTTAAAGTCAAAGATAGTAACATAGTTCTCGTCAAATACTTCCATGCTTTTAACATTACTTTATTGCTCTATAATCTTACAGTATATAAATGTATCACTTGTGACTGTTTTTTTTCTCCTAAGAGATTTTAAAGGTGAGGTATGTAATTTCTTGGCAAGATGGCCAAGAAAATACGATTGTTGTTAAATAGGTTTCCTCAAACACTCCCGTCATCAGCTATTGGTTGAAAAAACGATAGTCCCCACCTCCAAACTCACACCATTGGCTGTCACTGTTGCTATGTGAGGTTAATCAAAAGATTAATCTATAATAATGGTGTGTTCCATTTGTCCTCGGAAGTGGAAGGCGCTTTCACAAAAAAAGGGTCCTAGAACTGTGGTCCTGAAACTGCATCCTCTGGTATTGCAGGAATGTAATATTGGAGATTTCTGTCAATGGCAGGGAAGCATTGTCATAAATGATGGAAAATTTCGTCAATGGCAGGGAAAGAGTTAATTGAAACATATCTAAGAGCTCTTTTGAGTTTTCTAAGCTGTGAAAATTGGCCTCTGAGCAATAAAATATTCCTCTTGGTGGCATTTACTAAGGGGATACTGGATGTACTGACAGGTCCAGCTTGAGACAGAGGATGTGGAATATGGATCAGCTGACCAACAGAGGGGAAAACTGCAGTATTCACTGGAGTTCAACGCATCCAGATCAGAGGTAAATGCATCACTTTCACTGATTTTACAGCAGTGCCCTCAATTGGCAGGAAGTATGAACTAATTAACTTTCATTCTCCAAACCTGTTCTTGGAGGGCCACTGTCCTGTAGAGTTTAGCTCCAACGTAGGCCCTATCTACACGAACAGGGGTATTTTCAAAACCGCAAGTTTTTCAATACAGTTTGGCCGTTCGTGCACACGCAAACACAGGCCACTGAAGCCAAACTTTTTGAAAACTCCTGCCAGGTTGAAGATTTTCATAAACTCCGGTTGCAGCCAGTGAAACCGGAATTTTGGGCTTGTGACGTCGGAGTGCGCGCTGTTATCTCCTTTGTTTGACATCAGATTGTGCGCCACTATCTCCTTTGCTTACATGTTGGTAGCCTAATTAACCAGTAATAATAACCATTTTTTTCAGGCTTCTGATTGGCCAACATGGCTTTACGGTTATGGTTATATCGCCACCTGTTGGTTTGGCATGCTCTTGACAGCGCTTCATAGCGTGTTTTTGCTTTTTCATGTTGATTTTTTTAAAACCGTGCTTGTGTGGACGAGATTTTTCATTGTTTATTTTTTTGTTGACGCCTTACAGTACCTCAACACACCTACATAGAAGTTTTGTAGTATGCTTAGTTAGCTGGTTCAGGTGTGTATAATTGGGGTTGGAGTTGAACTCTGCAGGAATGTGGCAGGATTGGACACCATATAGTTCATACATCTGTTCATTCTAAAATGCAAATATCTTTTGAGGAAATAATCAGAAGTATGCACACTGCACAAACAGAAATTGCTATGTCTTGAATATTATGAAGCAATAGTAGAAAGTTTGATATTTACATTGATATTCTGTGTCATAATAACCCAAACGACACTTTAAAAACTTCACTGAATCTATAAAAGTTAGTTATAGCAATTATGTAGTGACCAAAGGTATTAAACAAATCAAAACAACCTTATATTTCATACTCTTCTACAAAAGTCACCATTATTAGTCTAAATTTTGCTGGCTCTGCTTGCTCAAGACATTCAATTAACCAAATGAGGTGCATCTTGGGACACTTTGACATGTATGTCATGACATTTAACACACTTGTTGGCTCATTTTCCTTCACTTTCCAGTCCAACTCTTAATTAATTAACTAATTGATTTAGCAAAGAAAATCATACATAAACAGTCCTAGTTTATACAGTATTAGTATTTGTTGTATTTACTGTAAAGTCTGGGTGAAACGGAAGATGAGACCAACTTTACTTCAGTATTGTGACGTCATGAAATGGAATATTGAATGAAGAAAAATAAAGGCTACAGGAACACCATTCCAGAGAGGAAGACGTTCACAGATTTTGACTAAAGATTACAAAGACAAACATTTTTTTCCTGTTATTTGCATGGATGAATTGTTCACCACAAGACAAGTAATGGGCTCTAACAAAGTAAACAAGGTTTTGAATTCATGTGGACTTTAAGAATAAGCTTTTAGATAAAACTGTTTTTAAGATCATAAACCTACATGTACCATATTTCTTATCAGCTGACTGTAGGAATAAAAGAAGCTGCCGCTTTGAAAGCGATGGATTCAGGAGGAACATCTGACCCTTATGTGAAAGTCTACATCCTTCCCAACAACTTCAAAACATTTGAGACGAAAGTCTTCAGGAAAACCCTTAACCCTGTGTTCAATGAAAATTTCAAATATCAGGTAAACCATGCAGCATATAAAATCGTTCACTATCATATGGTCCTAGATTAATGTGCACATGAATATTCTGTTATCAGCTCGAACAATGACCTGATGCTCGGTCAAGCTTATTAAAGTGGAGTTGTTAAATTTACAGCCTATTTACCTGATCTAAACACTGACGTGTTGTTTTTACCGCTTTTGTAGATCCCTCAGAAGGAGCTGACTGAGTCGATACTGGTGATGCAAGTGTACGACTTTAACAGATTCTCCAAACACGACATCATCGGTGAGATCAGACTCAATCTGTCCACGGTGGACTGGAATCATGTGATTGAGGAGTGGAGAGATCTGAGCGAAGCTTCCAAACATGAGGTTCAGTTCAGTACTCCAATCCACATATGTTGTCAAGTTCAATGTCATTTTTCATGTGGCTAGTTCACATACATTATATTCATATGCATTGCAAAGTGTCATCCTCTACTAAATGGAAATGAGTTGGGGGTCCCAGAAAGTTGTTTTGCCCCTTCTCTTTCTATTGCTGTGGTATGGATGGTGCTGTCCCAAAATGACTAATACACTGAATCTCAAAACAATTGAATCTTTCGACAAAGACCAGAGCAGGTGGATTTTTTTTCCATCACGTCACCAGAGCATCATGCAAAATTACAATGAGTCAACCTGGAGCAACCTTATGTTAAGTGTCCTACTCAACAGCACAATGGTGATGGTGATTATGTGTCAACCCTTGTTCAGAGCAGTTGATTGGTTGCGACAGGACACCCTGAAGTCTACGATTTGAAATCTGACATTTTTTGCTCGTGGCCACAATTTACATATTGACCCCATGCACGTCAACAGGCTCAGAGTTAAAGGGTTACTCACCCTCAAGCCATCCTATGTGTATATGAATTTTTTTCTTTCAGCCAGTTATATTAAAAAATATCATGCCTCTTCCAAGCTTTATAATGGGAGTGAATGGTACCTGAGATTTTGAAGCCCAAAAAAGCACATCCATCCATCATTAAAGTAATCCATATACGGATCCAGGTGGTTAATAAAGGCCTTCTAAAGTGAAGCGATGGGTCTTTGTAAGAAAAAATATCTATAGTTATAACTTTATAAACTGTAATCACTAGCTTTCGGTAATGTCCGTTTGCGAGTTCCGGCGGAAGAGTGACCTCTGACCCGGCGTATGACATAGGATGTAGGAGTAGTGTAAGTTTAGGTGAGAGTAGATGCCTCTCATGGTTCAAACAAATAGGACTGGGCAACAAACTCAAGCTCCTCCTACATTTCTCTTTAAAAATTCTAATTTTAAACTTCTAATTCGTGACCGGTGTTTTGCTCATGTTTTGTTATCCTCTGCGCTTCCGTGTTCGCCAATACGTTTTGCATCTGGTCAGAGGTCACTCTTCCACCGGAACTAGACTCGCGTACAGTTACCAGAAGCCAGCTATTATAGTTCATAAAGTTATAAATTATAAAAACGCATCGCTTCGCTTCAGAAGGCCTTTATTAACCCCCTGGAACTGTATGGATTACTTTTATGATGGATGGATGTCCTTTTTTGGGCTCAAAAAAATTTTACTTTTCACTCCCATTATACAGCTTGGAATATATATTTTAATATAACTCCGATTGTGATTGGCTGAAAGAAGAAATACATATACACCTAGGATAGCTTGAAGGAGAGTAAATTATGGGATAATTTTCATTTTTGGGTGAACTATCCCTTTAAGAGCATCCTCTATGCAAAATGTGTCTGCTAGTTTAACTGCATCTTTCATCTCGTGTCCATATTACAGCAAGAGCATCTGGGAGAGATCTGCTTCTCTCTTCGTTATGTCCCGACTAGTAGTAAACTCACTGTGATCATACTGGAAGCCAAGAACCTGAAGAGGATGGACCAGGGAGGCTCTTCAGGTGAGATACTTACATACTAAAATGACCTACATCTTCAAAAGTCTAGTCTGCAATCACTCCTGACTGAAACAAACCTTCTCAAACACTATATAGAACATAGACTCATTGTAAAATCGTGACTCTACCTACGTTTTCGCAAAACTAAAAAAGCGTACCTATACGGTTGCAGAACATACAATTCACTGCAGTTTTAAGCTGAAATGAACATTAATGGCAGTAAAACACCAACTTTTATTTGTTTTCACACAAATTATGATTACAGGGGCAGATTATCGATTAATAAAGACTTATTTTCACGCTGCTCCTCGCACAATACTGTTATGACCACAAAATACTTTTACCATAGTCCATGATTTGTAAACTAATACATTTTCACATCTGCATCACATAATGAGCTCCATATGTAAGGTTTTCTGATAAACTTGCTCAGGAGCTCACCTGGTACAGCATTGCACTTGCAAATCACAATAAAAGAGCTGAAAGTCTTGTAGATGCTAACTAAAATGTCATGGTTGCTTCAGCAAATATGTTTTTATCTGCACATTTGCATTTGTTAACATTTTCGCTTAGTGTTTAGTAGGGCTGGGTATTGAAACAAATTTCATGATTCGATTTGATTTCTATTCACAAGCTTGTGATTCGATTCGATCCAATTTGATATCGATTTTTTTGGATGCAGATACAGTACATGGCAAATTTTCTAGAGGAAAAAAATCTCTCAACTAATGCTGTAAACTACACATGGGAGTCATTTGGTACTACATTACTATAATATTGAAGGTTAAAATGAACTTATTTATATACAAACACTTAAATTACACTCAATGATGTTTTTACAATAAATAAAGTTTAGAATTAAATAATTATATTTCTACTCCAATTAGTTTTTTTGAAATATAAACATTTAAATCGTGGCTGTCATAACTGATTTATTCAAACAGGCATTAAATATTTCTGAGTTTTTCTGAGGTAAATGTGACGTTATGTAAAATTGTTTACAAGCTGTTTTATTGACGTCTTTCCGAGGTTGAAACACTGATTGAGCGATTACATGAGACATGATATGGATTTCAGTAAGTTGTACTGTATCTTTTAACATTCTTTCAAATGTTTATTCATTTTTATTTTGCGCTATAACTGGTATAAAGCGGAGGAGAAGATGTTCATGCTCTCCGTGCTGCCGCTTCTCTTTAACTGAGGTGCTACAGCGATCTCTCACGCCACATTAAAGAGCACCAAAGCGGTATTTATTTTTTGAATCTCATAATAAGATGGACGTCATTTGAAATCTGAGACTTTGCTTCATATCAAAAGTAACAAAGCACAAAGATTATTGCGATTTGTTGGTAAGAGGCACGCTACATGTTCTGTTCATTCATTAACTTTAAACAGACTAGACTAATCGATTCTTGGGATTTAAGAATCGATATTGGTTCGTAAAAATGAGAATCGATTAAAATCGAGAAATCTATATTTTTTACCCAGCCCTAGTGTTTAGTGTAGGTGGTAAGTTATTTTTTAAACGCAATAGAACATCTTTTAGCACCTCTCAATGGACATTTAATTTCCAAACTGCTGCGATACGTAACAACCAATGTAATAAAACATTGCCAGATTCAAATGAATTTTTTTTCTGATAAACCTGAATGCTCTTTTATCGCCACTCACTAGGACAATTTGCTTTGAAAGTGCCATGAAACATTTTTCCAAAGAGTGGGTTGAAAAATAGCCATATTCGTCTTTGTTATTTCAACTCAAGTTTATTAGCATTGCATTCTTTTAGGCAGCTATAGAGTAGGTTTGTCATTGAAATTGATTAATAGTTCTGTTTTTTGTTTTGTAGACCCTTATGTTAAAGTTCAATTGGTTCTGGATAAAAAGAAATGGAAGAAGAGGAAAACATCAGTAAAGAAGCGAACTTTAAATCCATACTTTAATGAATCTTTCACTTTTGAAGTGTCGTTTGAACAGATTCAGGTGAGTGATACCCAGAGACTGGACCCATTGTATGGATTTTTGGAAGAAAATGAGTTTGTGCTGTGTTGGTTTGATTCATTTCTGTGAGAAAAAACACCTAGGGATGTAATATCAGAATATCATTCTTACTGTAAATTGTGATTTCAACCATGCCAAGTTACTTCACTTCATTTGAAGCCTATTTTATTGGCATTTCTTGAGTGTTAGTTTTAGACCCTGGATGGAGTGATGGACGAATTTTTCAATCTGTTTTCCCTTTGCTCTGTTTTTACTTGTTTGTTTCACTCATTTCTCATTCAGAAAGTCCAGCTGGTCATCTCAGTGTGGGATCATGACAAAATGAGCAGAAATGATGCGATCGGCAAGATCTATCTGGGCTGTGATGCTACAGGAAACCAGCTGCGTCACTGGGCGGATATGCTGTCCAACCCACGGAAACCTGTGGCTCAGTGGCACACATTACTCTCTGCTGAACAGGTGGACACAACGCTGGCCTTGAAACACACGCTAAAGATCCCATTTGCAAACAAAAACTTCTGAGAAACCTGTACTAACATGACAAATTGTTCACAACCAGAAGTTCCTTTATGCTTTTATGCCCAGACTATGGACCAATTATCTTATTTCTTGCCATTCTTTTTCATTTATATATGATGGTTCATATTGTTTTAGTCGAACATTTAATTTCCTTCATTTTCAGTATTTTGGAAGTAACTGAATAGCTTGGGAAGTAACTAAAAGTAGTGATGCTACATTTTAAAATAGCAAGCTGCCAATGACAAAAAGCTGTTAAAAAAAAAAAAATTATTTAGTTATGTAATTGTAATTATGCACACAGCTTTACAGTTACAGTAGTTGTTTGGAAGTCCAATACATTTTTGTGAATATTTCATATGGATGGTTCATGTAAATTAAGCGATTTAAAGAATTATTCACTGGTTCATTTGTGTCCTGCACATAAGTTACTGCTATCTATTTTATATAATATATCCTTTTTTGTAGTTAAATACTGCTGCTGTACTTCAAGTCACAGTCTTAAAATAAATGTATTTGTACAAGATTCATTTAAAGCTGTCACATAATCCTAATTGAGATCATCATAGACTAATGCTAGATACTTTCTCTCTCTCTCTCTCTCTCTCTCTCTCTCTCTAGATAGATAGATAGATAGATAGATAGATAGATAGATAGATAGATAGATAGATAGATTGATTGATTGATTGATTGATTGATTGATTGATTGATTGATTGAGTGAATAATAATTTTTTGTAGAAACAGTTGTAGAGTTCCCAATGACTGCAAAGCCCTTCTCATGTTTTAAAGCTTGGGATAAAATTTCATATTATGTTCAGTCGAGAGCATAAGTTTGATTTTGACATTGGTAATTTCATGTCCTAATCAATTTCATGTTCTCTAAAACCTTTGTTTGTAGATAACCCAATCATAACGCGTAACATAATTTTGATTATGTAAACCAACTACATTACAATTTAGCTTTCTGTACTTTATGATAGAATATCTAAAGAGGCATACAGTATATTCATAACTAGGAGAAAAATGTAAATGTTATTCAGGGATTGAAATTAAAGTTTTTAGTCTACATCACTTCAATTGATCAGTTCTGTAATGTTATTTGCAGTGTTGGGGGTAACGCATTACAAGTAACGTGAGTTACGTAATCAGATTACTTTTTCAAGTAACTAGTAAAGTAACGCATTACTTTTACATTTGCAACAAAAAATATCTGAGTTACTTTTTCAAATAAGTAACACAAGTTACTTTGTGTTCCCATTTATTGACTGTCAGCTCTCCTGTCCCCATGTTGAGAGAAATCGGAAGTGCGTTGTGTACGCTGTGTGAACATGACGGTTATTCATAGTTCTAGACTAAATGTGAGCATAAATTTACTCATTTACTTCTTCTTCTGTGTCCTATTCTTCTGTATTCCTGAATGGCAGCACAGCTGAAAGGCTTGTTTGTTTGAGCTACGCCCTCTACTGTACAGGCATGAATTTGCATTTCCTTCAGCCTGAGGCTTATTCACTTCACTTTTGATTTGCCAAAAATAGAACTTTTTTGTTGTTATAAAAACAAACAAACAAACAAACAGCCCAGCCCAGATGAGATAAAGTAATGCAAAAGTAACGTAACACTTTCTGTAAAAATTAAATGTAATTAGTTACTTTTTTAGGGAGTAATGCAGTATTATAATGCATTACTTTTAAAAATAACTTTCCCCAACACTGATTCTAAGTGTGTATGTAGAGCACTTAAAGGCAAGGTGTTTTTGGCGATTAGTGTCATGAAAGTCGGCATGAAATGGAAGTTGCAATGTTCTTTTCTTCCATATTGTGACATAAATCAGAGTGAAACGGCTTCTCAAACTAGAAAAAATGTAGGGCGGGACTTGATTTTGTCCATTGGGAATTGATTGGATGGCTGTGGTTTGCTATTGGTGGATCTCATGTGAGTGACAGGTTGATCCCGCCCTCATGCCAGTAAACATCATCAGAGAAGAGATGACGCTGCAAGGGGATTAAATAAATGATTAATAAACACTGTAAAATTCAGAATCATCAATTTTTGATTTTGTGGTGACTTCAATGACGCTGAATTAAAATTTAATTAAAACTTTATTTTAATATTAAAAAGTAATGACCAATGATGATTCTGAAAGAAAGTGTGACTGGGAGAATAGGCTACAGTTGCTATACGAACACAAAATTCACATGCATCTGATTGACAGATAAACCGCACTCTCTTATTTCAGCATTGTTTCATTCAGTTTAACAACAGTAAGTTAGAGTTAAAGAGGGTAAACTTTATCATTCAACTGAACTAATCACTTACCTTATGTTCTTACTCCGTCCATGCATTAAATGCACATCCTTGAAAGAGAGCAATTTTTGAACATATTTACTTTGACTTCTCAGGCAATGTCAATGTTATGACCCACAACAGTGGTTACATATAAATATATTTTAATTGTTTGATCTAACTTACTGCTATTCAGTAGTAGCTGGATATTGGTAGGGAAATTCCCAAGAGTCCCTACTAAATTTGACACCCTTGCATTCAGTGCTGAGGTTTAGAAAATGCAGACATGAGACATTCGTATCAGGTTTAGAGTGTTCACACACACACACACACACACACACACAGACACATACACACGTTGATTTCTCTTGTGACTATAGTAAGCACAAGATAAGGGTGTGAGTTTTAGGCTGTCAGCACACTTGTGGGCCAATTACAGCATTTTAATGAGGTTTCTTCCCTTGAGCAAGTTTACAGAATGCTAAAGGCAAAAGCAACTCATTAGTTGCTTTTGCACAGTCATGTTTTAAACACTCAGGTACATTTTGAAATGCATAATTCAGAATTCATTATTTTATCTCATCAACAAGTACACTGGAAGATGGACATTTTGTACCTTCTTCAAATGTGTTGTGTTTTAAAATCTGTATCTGAATGAAACTGAAACATTAAAAAAAAAAAAGAATAAAAATGTGAGCCCATTATGTGTTGTTGTGCAGTTATTCTGAATTGCTGCTATAGGTGATTTCTGAAGGATCATGTGACACTGAAGACTGGAGTAATGATGCTAAAAATTCTGCTTTGCATCACAGGAATAGTAATAATGTAATAATATTTTAAATTTTTACTGTTTGTACTGTACTTTTAATCAAATAAATGCAGCCTTGGTTAACATAAGAGATCTTACCAACCCCTAAACTTTTGAACAGTTGTGTACAACCCTTATTTGACAGATTCTATTTTAAAGCATCTAAGTTGCTTGTAAAAAAAAATGCTTTCATGCATTTATTTTCTTACACAGCCTGAGCCACTCTGAGGAAAAATGGCCCAAGAAAAGATCGAAATAGACCACACTTACATCTGATTTGGGAACAATTTACATTATCCATTTCCTTTAACCATCACAAAGGAAAGCACACAGCAGGTTTATGATCAGCAGAGACGGTAAACACTGTTGACATGACCTTTGGAGTCTTTACTACTAGAGATCATAGTGCAGCTTTGATCGCCGATCAAAGGAATATTCCAGCTATAGTTTACCCTGCTGTGCAGAATATAGACACCTGCACATTCAGCAATTGCCATAGCATTACAGGAATAAGGGTTATGTGAGAAACGTAATCAGATTACTCCTTTCCAAGTTACTAGTAAAGTAACACATTACATTTAAATTTACATCAAAATATCAGAGTTAGTTTTCAAATAAGTAACGCAAGTTACTTTGTTTTTCCATGTATTGACTGACAGCTCTTCTGTCCCCATGTTGAGATAAATAAAGTGCAGAGGCATTGTGAGTTATTGGTTATTGTAGTTTAATACTAATGTGAACATGCATTTACTCAACTCACTTGCACAGAAACATTAAGGGGGGGGGTATCACACACAGTTTCTGCCAATCTCATGTTAATCTTAAGTACCTATAGAGTAGCATCCTTCATATCGCCGAAAAGTCTTTAGTTTTATAATATTTATAAAAGATACATACGCTGTACCGAGTCTTTCCGAAAACAGCCGAGCGCCTGGAAGCGTGTCATGTGAGTTGAGACAGAGTGACGAGCTGTCACAAGCACACGCAGCTTTTGTGTAGAGATTGGCTGCAAGCTATCAATGGTCAGCTAAACAAATATTTTTAAACACATGCAATACACCATCGCATTATCCATGGATAACTTTTGAATCACTATTATGAATATAGCGTATAGTGAATGATGATTAATAAATTTATAAATTCAGTAGCTACGTTCGTATTGTTTACATTATATGCATTTTCTATTGCCAACAAAACAGACATTTGAAGCAGTTTTAATCACCACCTGTGATTCCGACTCATAACCGGGATCATTATCGCCGTGACCGCTCCATCTTTCAGTTTCAAACGATCTGTAAATCTAGCGTAGAACTGAGCCTTGTTTATGAAACCATAAGCGCCGATACTGAGGGCTTGAGCAGCCACGGAAAAACACAAGATATTCTCAATTCATTTTAACCAATAAAAAAGTGATTGCAACTATCAGTTTCTATGGTTATTTTAATAGCTCCACTTAACGCTGGGTTCTTTGGGAAGCAAGATTATCTTTCCCTGACAACCAAAAACATACTTCTTTGGTGACATTGTTGATTTTGTGAAGTCCTGTGACCTGTGCAGCGCTGCTGATGACTTCCGTAAAGCCGAACGTGCGCTGATGGGCGTGCTCTTGCTCTCTCGCACTGGTCGACGTGTTCCAGGAGAAGTCCCCGTACAAGGAATTCCGACTATTCTGATGTCACACGGGCACATACTTGAAAAAAAGACCCCGAAGTTCGTGAGGATTTGGAAGAGTATTTTTGGCACAGAAATACTCCGTCATACGTCCAACTCGTGTTTTAAAACTTTGGCCATGTTTAGCATGAGAATCCAACTCTTTAACAGTGTAAATAAGTCAGAATGCACGAAATAGCATCACACCCCCCCCCTTTAAGTATTCTTCAAAATTAATAAAAACAGTCAACTGCAGAAAATGCAAAATATTACTCAAACCTGCAATAATTAAATGCTAAAAAACACAAATATACTTTATGTATTTAATCTCACTTTATTATTCAATGTCTTTTCTGCTGACCTTTTCTGCTGATACTAATAAGCACAAATGACTTTAGATAAACATAATGTTTGTCTTTAATTTAAACATAATGTTTGAACCAATGTCCCTTTGAGGCAAGTCATTTCACTTGGCGGCCATCTTTGAAATGTTTCTCGGGCAGCTGTTTCAGTCATGCAAGTACAGCTCCTATCTCTTTGAATGGGGAAACATAAAATTCTCCAAAGCTGTTCACCAAGGTTATGATTAAGTTTAATATTTGAAATCACCAATGAAATCTGACAACAACTGTCACATAAATTTTGTTTCTAAGCGCTAAAATCATAACAAAAAAACTGCATTTTTCAGGCTGGACCAGCCAACACTTTTCAGAACTCTTACAAGCTGCATCCGAAAACTTAGGCAGCTGACTTGTTGCCTCGCTGCCCTATCATTTGCGCAAGAAGGCACCTCCCGAAACTGATTTCGGACAGACTTCTGAGGCAGCGTAGCGGTTTAATGATCTACAGCAATAACTAAGCGAATATTTAATTACTACAATAGTATTTTCTCGCTAGAAATGATATCAAAAGTGGAAAACAATAGTCAAAAACTTATATTTACACACAAACTGACCACCAACCGCAACTTTCAGATGCCATCTTTATTTTTTAGTACAGCACAGGATTGTGGGATATCAAAGGCAGCAAAGGATACATCTATGCTGCCTTCAAAAATCGATCAAATGAAGGCATCTCAGGAGACAGCAAGTGAAGCTAACTTTGGATTTGGACGTGCCTTGATGCCTTCCTACCTTGGGAGGATGGGAGAATGCGTCCTCCGAAGGCAGCATTTTTAAGCTTTCGGATGCATCCACTGTTTATTCAGCAAACAGAGCTTCTAACAGCAGATGATGCGATGACTTTACCAACTGCCGATTGGCTCTTTTGTTTAGAAGGCAGGACTTGTTCCGCTAAATTTCACGTTGCACTTTCTCCCATTCATAAGATGCAAGGAATAGTGATTTTGATTTTGATCACTTTTTTTTGTTCGTGGCTGAAAAAAAATGTACTGAACCCAAAAGTTTTGAAGCCAAAAAAAACAAAATAACGACTTATATAGTGATGGCCGATTTCAAAACACTGCTTCAGGAAGCTTCGGAGCACAATGAATCAGTGTATCGAATCAGCTGTTCGGAGCGGTTTGACACGCGATCCGAATTATGATTCGACACAGAAGAATCATAACACTACAAAGCTTCCTGAAGCAGTGTTTTGAAATCGGCCATCACTAAATNCGTCGCTCCTCCTTTTATGCTCCCGGAGCTCCTCCGTGAGGGACTCAAGGCCGGTGCGCCTCACAGGTGACGATCATTAACACTCGCGTCACCGGCCTCGCGCCATTCCCTCATGGCTCTAGCCCGCCCTGCTCGTCACAACGACTTATTATAGTGATGGCCGATTTCAAAACACTGCTTCAGGAAGCTTCGGAGCACAATGAATCAGTGTATCGAATCAGCTGTTCGGAGCGCCAAAGTCACGTGATTTCAGCAGTTTGGCGGTTTGACACGCGATCCGAATTATGATTCGACACAGAAGAATCATAACACTACAAAGCTTCCTGAAGCAGTGTTTTGAAATCGGCCATCACTAAATAAGTCGTTATTTAGTTTTTTTGGCGCACCAAAAATATTCTTGTCGCTTTATAATATTAATATTGAACCACTGTACTCACATGAACTGATTTAAATATGTTTTTAGTATGTTAATGGATCTTGAGAGAGAAAATGTCATTGCTGGCTATGGAGGCCTCACTGAGTCATCGGATTTCAACAAAAATATCTTAATTTGTGTTCCGAAGATGAACAAAGGTCTTACGGGTGTGGAACGGCATGAGGTAATAAATGACATTATTTTGATTTTTGGGTGAACTAACCCTTTAAATAGTTCTTAACATAGCTTATATTTTCAATCTGTTTATCTTGAAATGTAATTAATTAATAGCTCAGAGCTGTTTATGTGTGTACATTTAATTGTAACCAGATTGGATTATGCAACAACTGACATTGCACATATACTGTACACTTGAGCTACAACACAGCCATACATGGTAATACAAACGTCTGAACTCCAGATATGATTGATTCAGTCCTAAGTACCTTTATAAAACACATCTTCTCATTTGCAAGTCTCACGTCTCTAATTGAAATCTTGTCGTTTGTGCTCAGGAGACCACACCTCTGAAACAGGTGGGAATAATAGCGTGAGTGTTTGTGCAAGACCGGACTTGAGCAGATGAGAGAACCAGGTCATAAGTAATTCAGATCTTGTATGCAATTGAATGGCGGAGGAGCACAGACCGACTCTTTGTTATGCAAATAAAGCGTTATACCACCCACTGGAGTTAGGCCGCATTTGATCCTGCATTTATGAGGGTCCGTTACCAAGCTGTCTCATTGCTCCAACAACGTTTATTGACTTTGTTGACATCTATCTCTACTAGTTCATTTCTGTTTTAAACGATAATTCACAGTTGGAATGGACTGAATTTTGAAGGAGGTGTGTGTGACATCATGCTTTGGAGGGGTTTCCTGGATACTTGCAGCAACCTGAAGCTGTTCAATTAAACTGTGAGGCCAGAGAAAGCATCTCACAAGTGATTGCGCTCTCTGATTACCCTGAGCACAGATAACAAGCTGTCACAAGCCTTCTCACACGAGCATTTGCTGTGGCAGCAAAACAAGGTGAGAGATTTGATTTTATATTAATTGAAATGGATTTGAAGGGTTTTGTTTCTTCTGTACAGTGCTTTGCAAATGTAATTGGACAACGAGTAAATAACAAAAAAGCATCTTGGTAGTACATGCTACTGTGGTTTTGCTATAGCAGTGCTTCCCAACCCTGTTCCTGAAGGCACACCAACAGTACTTTTTCAAACTCTTCCTGATCAAACACCGGATTCAACTCATCAGCTAGCAGAGGTGTAAAGTACTTGAGTAAATGTAATTAGTTACTGTACTTAAGTATCTTTTTGGCTACTTTGTAGTTGTACTGAGTATCAAAGATATTGGCAACTTTTACTCTCTACTTGACTACATTTTTGAGCAAATGAATGTACTTTTTTCTCCACTACATTTGTGATGAGTAATGCAATTACAAATTACATTTTGCATGGCTGCAGCAGTTTGTTTCTGATATAAAGAAGTGATTTCTCCATCTAAGGGCACTATATCTTGTGCATTTTGCCTTTACTCACCCAAAACTTGTCAACAAGGATACTTTACATGAATGTGAGTGCCATTAGCAGGTAGTTGCTGATCGCAGATGTTTCATTTATTAGATGAGGAAATGACTGCAGCTGGTGATGAGGCTCAAACCAGCACATACAGTAGACTTTGACTATTTAATTTTACTTAACATTGTTTTATTTATTGTTTATTGTTTAAAAAAAATTAGTTTTATTTATCCGCTATATTGACAAGACTCATGGCCTTTCTGTACACTTGAGCTGTAGACGTTTAAAAGGTTGTTGTGTTGACCTTGATTTATTGCAACATTGAGGTGTTCAGTTTTATTTTGATTTTAGAAAATAAACTTGATTTCTCATCTTACAAATCAATTGTTTATTATTTTCACTGGCATGTCTCTCAGGATTAGTGCATATCTGAGCCTACATTCAGTATGAGTAAAATACTTAAGTACTGTTAAAATCAGATACTTTAAGACTTTTACTCAAGTCGTATTGGAAGTGGTTACTTGTAACTTGTAGTGGAGTCATTTTCGATGTAAGGTATCAGTACTTTTACTCAAGTATGGTTTTTCAGGTACTCTTTACACCTCTGCTCATTAGTGTCCAAGGCCATGTTCAGACTGGCAGCAAAAATCCGATTTTTTGCATATCCAGATTTTATCCAGATGAGTTTTTAAAAGTCTGGACAGCTAAAAAAAAAAAAAAAATCGGATTCCTTTTTTCAAATCTGATTCAAACCACATACTTTTTGGACGTGGTTTGGCTACATTAACACTGTAAGTAAATTTTATTTATAGAGCACATTTAAATTCAGCTTACACTGACCAAATTGCTGTCATAAAATACAATAAAATATAAAATAAAATAGAATAAAAAGATATAGATAACAATTACTAATCTATAACTCAATAATCAGGAAAGGCTAAAGAGTAGAGATATGTCTTGAGTCTATAGATTTAAAAACAGAAATAGAAGGAGCACTCTTAATGTCAAGTGGCAACTGATTCCATAACCGTGGAGCAGCAACTGCACATTTTTGATTTGAGATGTGACCTTGGGACTTTATTGTGAGATCTAAGGGACTTAGGAGCTGAGTTAAAATAAATAAAATCAGAGATATAAGAAGGGGCTTGTCCGTTAAGAGCTTTAAAAACACAATCAGCAAAATCTTGAATTGAATTCTAAAAAAGACAGGAAGCCATTGAAGAAAAGCTATAGAGTTTCTGGTTTTGGAGGGCCCAAAAATAATCACCTCAGTTTTCTCTTTGTAAAGCTGCAGGAAATTATTCGCCATCCAGCATTTAATATCCTCAAGACAGTCCATGAGAGGCTGCAGAAAATCTCTAGTTTTCAATGGAAGGTGCAACTGAGAATCATTGGCATAGAAATCAAAAGAAATTTTATATTTCCTAATTATATTACCGAGCGGAAGCATGTACAGATTAAAGAGTAATGGCTCCAAAATGGACCCTTGAGGAACCCCACAAGAGAGAGAAGCAGATGATGAGAAAAACTGGCCAATAGCCTAGATTTAAGATATGACTCAAACCAAAGTAGTGCTGTATCCTTAATGCCTACCCAGTGTTCAAGGTGTGACAAGGATATTGTGATCTACCGTGTCAAAAGTGGTAGATCACAATAAAATCAAAACTGCATTTTCACCAGAATCAACCGCTAACAAATCATTCATCACTTTTAACAAAGCTGTTTCAGTACAATGATGAGTTATTAAACCTGATTGTCCAAATTGGAATATTTGTGTATCCGATTAAATTCTGATCTAAAATTATTGACTGTCCACACTGTATTGTGTGTCCATGCTGCTCTTTAGTTTTCCGAAATATCTGCATTGATTTCTATGGCAATGACATTGCGTTGGTACACTGTAAAAAGAACACTGTGAAATGTACGGTAACTTGCTGGCAGCAATTAGCAAGTAAGTTACTGTGTTCTATTCCACAGTATGCCTACTGTAAATGTAATCACGGTATCTATTTTGTTACTGTTTATTATTNATGAGAGGCTGCAGAAAATCTCTAGTTTTCAATGGAAGGTGCAACTGAGAATCATTGGCATAGAAATCAAAAGAAATTTTATATTTCCTAATTATATTACCGAGCGGAAGCATGTACAGATTAAAGAGTAATGGCTCCAAAATGGACCCTTGAGGAACCCCACAAGAGAGAGAAGCAGATGATGAGAAAAACTGGCCAATAGCCAAGATTTAAAATATGTCCTAGATTTAAGATATGACTCAAACCACAATAGTGCTGTATCCTTAATGCCTACCCAGTGTTCAAGGCGTGACAAGGATATTGTGATCTACCGTGAAAATTACTGTAATAATAAACACAGTAACACAATAGTTACCATAATTCTAATCACAGTAACTATTTTTTACTGTGTTTATTATTATAGTAATATTACTGCACAATAATAAACAGTAACAAAATAGATACCGTGATTACATTTACAGTAAGCATACTGTGGAATAGAACACAGTAACTTACTTGCTAATTGCTGCCAGCAAGTTACCGTACATTTCACAGTGTTCTTTTTACAGTGTACCAACACGCCGAAAACAACAACAACTGTCTGCAACATGGAAGAGTTTGTAATATAGATGTTGTCTAATTTACAACATGACAATGTGAAGCCGCCACGCTGAACTACTGCATCTCCTGAGGTAGAAACATAGGAGGCTGGTTTGTGCAGCTTTATTCCGTGTTGTTGCGACTTTCAGCATGTTTCCTATAACAGTGTCTGACATTTACGTTGCGTGAGAAAGTCACATAAACCATTCAAAATCTGATCAGAGCAGCCAGACTGAAATGGACTGAAATGGAAGCCACATATGAATATAGCTCGAAACAGATTTGTAAAAATCGCATTTCATGTGATTTTTTTGCCATTCACACTTGCTAAATCTGATCGGATTTCAATCGGACATGCACAAAAATCAGATTTGGACTGAATGAGGCTTAAAACACATTTGTAAAAATCTGATTGGAATCGCATTTCAAAGGCTACATTCACACTGTCAGTTCAAATCCAATTTTTGGATTCATCGGCAAGTATGAACAGCAAAAAATCACATTAAATGTGATTTTAACAAATCTGTTTTGAGCTACATTCATATGTGGTTTGAAATCCTATTCAAATCGGTTTCATTCTGACTGCTCTGATTGGATTTTGCATGGTTTTTGTGACTTTCTCACGTCACGTAACAGATAAACATTATAGGAAACATGCTGAAAGTCAATGCAGAAACAAAGTTGTGTTGTTGCAAAGTGATGAAAATGCATGGACACAATTGGATCTGAACAGTTGCGATACACAGTGTGGACAGTCAATCATTTTAGATCAGATTCCAATCGGATACACAAATAATCGGATTTGGACTGACAGTGTGAACGTAGCCTCAGTCTGGACACTCTGGCTGCTCAAATCGGATTTCAAATTGTCTTTTGAGTCTCTCTCAAGGTGACACTCAACAATAACGTCAAAACTGGTTACAGAAATGCCGGAAGTATATGGTGCTCAAATGTGGTATGTCCAAAGATTTCTGTATTTTCCTGTGTTATGGAGGAGATCTGCATTACAACCATCAGATTTTCTGTGGTGTGATGTGTTTCAAGAGGGACTGAATCTACTCGGAAGAATGTCGGGCCACACCAATCTCAAATCGGAAATATCCAACATGTTGGATGGAAATCGTGACAGTCACACACACATTCTGTAGATTGTCATGTGGAACAAAACGATACCCAACCTTTTCTTTTTTTTCTGCGAAATTTCTGTAAAAAGAAGTCCAAACACTATTATCTCCATTTCTTTTTGCCCATTGGCCGCCATGTTTGTTTACTCTAAAGCCACTTTTGATCGTAAGAGATTTTCAGAGATTTCTCGTTTTCACAGTCGGTTGTTCGTGAATCTATTATGTTGTCTTGGTCACATTGTGGCACTCCACATACAAAAGGAACAAAACTGTTAAATCTATGATTTTTTTAAATCATCAAATTAGACTTTTATGTTTAATTTGATTCAGTTTCCTGTATCTAGTTTTGTAGTTCTTTTGGTTCCTCTCGTAACTCCCTGATTGCTTGCATCTCTTTTTATCTTATGTCAATGTATATAATGGTGCATTAAAGTCATGTCAGAAAGATTGTATTTATGATTTGATTGCACTTGAACGCCACTACTATATAAATACAAGTAGGAAATTTTTTCTTTGAGCCCCGAGTTTTATGAGTTGGGGGCGTGTCAGTGAGAAACGTGGTGGAATACATAAATTAAAAACATAAAAAACCTTGCTGTATTTTTGTGTAGTTCATTATTCTTGCTTCAATGAAAGTGAATTGAATGCACCTAACGTCGTAAACACGACTTCCCAACACAAAATGTGAACTTCCCTGGAGGACTTGAACACACTATAGCCCAAGTGTTAGTTTGTTGGTTGTTTCCTGTATCCTCGTATTCTTGTTTCTTACATTTTCTTTGTTCCTGCTCTTTGTGTTTCTTATTTCCTGTTGATTTTGATTTATTAAACGTTCCTGTGCTTATGCTGCCCTCATGTGCGATCAGAAATTTCCTACTTCCCACTTCTGAAGTTGTATTTACGAGTTTGTTGCGTTTAAGGGCTTTGTTATTGGAAAGAATTTGGAATTATCAAGGATACCAGGTTCATACTTACCTGTTTCCTCAGGAAATGTTATTTTAACATCACAACCCACATGTTAGACCAAAATAAAAATGCAAACAGTATCTAATACATGTAAATAAATGTTGAAAAGTGGAATGCTGCACTGTGAGAATGTTTTTTTTTTTTTTTTTTATGTAAATATAAAAGCCAAAAGGTAAGATGAGATTGCTTATAAATCCTGACTAAAATGTTATTAGTTGTCAACCATACATCCTAATGTACAGTTTTACTGTGTCAACTTGCTGAAGAATCTGGAATTTCGGTCAAGTACATGCTATTTTCGCTGTGTATAAAACATAAAATATGCTATAAATGGTTATTCATATATAATTATGCACTGCTTTAAAGGTGCAATACGTAATATTGTTCACTTGAGTACTTACACTATCCCAAATGTTTCCAACTATTTGTAAATAATGAGAAAATTGCAATATTAACCAAGGCTCCGGGACGTGTGAGGAGTCGCCTGTCAATTGCGTCATACCCGCGTTACCCTCGGTTTCCGGTTTTATTTTGTAGAAACCATGGAAACACCAAAGACACTTTAATACATTACGTTTTAATAGACAATGGAACAACTGTTTTGATATATTTAACTAATTATTGTCATACAATACGTTTTTAAAATTAATTGCATGCCATTTATCAACACAAGGCATCCAACATTTAATATGATATTCTAAAATCGATCTATCTTACTGCAGTGTGCAACAAGTGTCTCACAGCAGCCACCGAGCGAATGCACAGAGTAATGTCATAACATCATTTTCAGCACACTCAAATGTATCTAATATGATAAACAGAGCTGCGTTACCTCATACTCATGACCAGAAAAGCGGAAGTGGCGCCGGCGACTGTGGCAAGTTCTGCTGCTCGTGGCGTGTGTTGCGCAATCGCTCCAGCGGCCACAACACTCGGTCCTGCTCTGCTTCATACTACAGTAATGTTAATAATCACATCCATGAACATGATTTGTTCCTGAGTCCTATCCCAATTCTTTTCCACCGACCGTTGAGGTGAAGACCACATGTCCCAAGATTCCGCGCTTAAACTTGGCATCATCAAGCTACGCCTTTCTTTTGAGTAGGCCTCTAGCGACCTCTAGCGCACAGAAAATATTACATAGTGCACCTTTAACGACAAGGCATTGTAGCTGTTGTGGAAAAACTAATATTGAACACCAGTTACAAAAGTAATCATTCTCCTCTCCTTCATGCATGTTTAAAGTTGGATGCCCAACTTGGAAACTCAGGTATCTCTGCGTTACCCAGGAATAAAATGACTTGATAGCGTTCATGTCCAATTTCTAACTAGGAAATTCGTATTTACGATAATTCCAACAGTATGTGAAGGCAGCATTAGCTTCATGTGTCTGCCTGCCTTCCTTAATAAGTTCAAATTAATTGAGAGGCTAAAATTTAACATTCGTACTGATAAGAATTCACACTTTCAAACTGCATGACTATTTAAATTATCAAAGGAGGAAAAAAGATTATGAAAAAATATAATCAGCACCTTATATAATTTAAAGCTAAAATGATTTTTAACTAAACTCTCTTCAAGCTTGTCTGCCCGCTACAGCCAACTACATTTCCCATGATGCGTAGCATGTCGCTTCCGTGACGTCATTGTCCACGTGAGCTTCATTCAGCTGAGCGCTGCAAAGATGAATGGCTGGGGTTTGTTTAAAACAATCTTATGTTTAATATAATTTCTGGTTACAAACGTTATAAATGTCTAGTATGTCTGTCTTATGTTTGTTACTGTCTGCTGTTTTGAGTCGCGTGCATGCACTGATACAGCACATCCATCCGGATGGAGCTGTACACACACATCTGATGAGGCATAAACGCTCATTTAACGCAGTGATGGTTTTACCCGAGCCATTCACTGTGCGTTTATATAATAATGACTGTGTTCGGCAGGATGAAAGCAGTATTCGATCGTGAAATCACGCCATATATTTGTGTAACAGACTGTCCTGGAATGCTTGAGTGCGGGGGTGTCTGTCTGTCCCCTTCACTGCAGTCGCACATCTGACCAGCATATCCATGCCTCACACTGCAAATATCACTTATGATGAGAAATAAACGTGATTGTTCATGTTGTTTACAGGGGGTGGAAGATGGAAACGCTGGAAAAATGGAGCAGAGACATCATGGCACCTCATCAGCTGGATAAGAAAAAGCATTCCAAACAAAATGGTGAGATTTGCTTCAAACCTGTCTTTCCAAAGATTCTTTACTTTAAATGTAACCATATGTATTAACTTTAAAAAACATATATTTACATAGAGGCAGTTGTTAGTAA
>RJVU01000282.1:410455-432154 GCA_003731715.1 Anabarilius grahami | reverse complement strand
ATATATATATATATATATATGTATATATATATGTGTATATGTAATATAACATATAATTAATGTGTATAATGTAAATATACCAACCTTCTTGGACTACTAATGATCACCATATTAGTAAAAAGAAAAGCAAAAAAAGTAATCATGGCCTTGATTAGTCATTAATGGTGTTTCCATAAACCTTTCCACAAATATAAAACACTATCAGGGTAACATGCATAATACTAAAATAACAGCAAACATGAACTTTTATACAACATAAAATGTAACACAAAACACCATAATGTATGTAAATGTTTACAAAATAAGAACAAATGTAAGTAATTAAATGAAGTAATCAAATGTCGTGCATCACACATGGACTTCTGGAACTAAACTTCTTTTTACAGATTTCACTTATAAGTGACCCAAATGTTTTGCTTTAAAAAACAAGAACACAATTTTAACAGTATTTTACTGTATACTGTGTATTATTTTGATTTATATATATATTTTTTCCCCAATGTAAATTATTGATCATTCCTTTTACTTCCATAAACTCAACTCAACTCAATTTTTATTTATAATCACTTTCAAAACTATTAAAATGGACCAAAACTTTTACAGTGGAAAGATACTGATGATGTGATATCAAACTTTTTGTCTGTGCACATATTTGGTATGCACTGAGCACTTTTGTTTTTATGGTCAGCTCAATGTTTTGTTCGGTCGTTGACATTGCTTTCAACTTTCAAAAGCATTTCCTGTTAAGTGTTAAATCTATTATAATTTTTACTGCATATGGTAAGGTACCTTAAAGGGTTAGTTCACCGAAAAATGAAAATAATGTCATTTCTTACTCACCCTCATGTCGTTCTACACCCGTTAGACCTTCGTTCATCTTCGGAACACAAATTAAGATATTTTTTGTTGTAATCCGATGGCTCAGTGAGGCCTCCATAGCCAGCAATGACATTTCCTCTCTCAAGATCCATAAATGTACTAAAAAGATATTTAAATCAGTTCATGTGAGTACAGTGGTTCAATATTAATATTACAAAGCGACAAGAATATTTTTTGTGTGCCAAAAAAAACAAAATAACGACTTATATAGTGATGGCCGATTTCAAAACACTGCTTCAGGAAGCTTCGGAGCATAATGAATCAGTGTATCGAATCAGCTGTTCGGAGCGCCAAAGTCACATGATTTCACGTGAATTTTAATAGTATTTTACTGTATAATGTCACCTTCATGTATTATCTTGATTTCTAGTTTTTTTTTTTCCCAATGTAAATTATTGATCATTCCTTTTACTTCCATAAACGTTTACAGTGGAAAGATACTGATGATGTGATATTGAAAACTTTTTGTCTGTGCACATAATAGGTATGCACTGAGCTCTTTTGTTTATATGGTCAGCTTTCAAAAACATATCCTGTTAAATCTATTATAATTTTTACTGCATATGGTAAGGTACCTTAAAATGAACAGGTTTTACTGTAGCATCTTACATACATTCATTTTCTATTAAAAATATTTTTTACTGTGTAAGTGTGTATCTTTATCTTTCAACAATCTAAGATGTTATGATGAGGGTTTCTCACGGGCATGAAAAACCTGAAATAACAGGGAATGGAAGAGGCCTGGAAAAGTATCTTTATTTTGTAATTAATTAACTTTTTGATTAATACAAAAGTTATGAAAATGTAAGTATTTCATTGACTAGTACGGTCTACAAAATTCAGTGAAGATACACTGTAAAAAGTAATACGCTATATCTACTCCATAAAATTTTGGCCACAGATTACAAGCAATATTATTAATTAAATTCAACAAATAGAATTGAGTTAGAATTAATCAAATTGATTCCCTAAATGTCAACCATTTAAAACGAGTAAAATTTAAGTAAGATTTAAACACAAAATATCTGAATAACAGACGTCAAAGATGAATTAAGAACTCTTTATTTTTTATTACCAAAACTGAAGACATCTGATGATAACAAGCTGAATCACTGAAGGAAAGAGAATTATAAGAATTAACAGAGGTTTAGATGTTGATGTTGATTTTATTGAAAAGTTTGTGTCACCAGTATGGCGATCAGTGTTTCATTTAGTTGGGTAGTTTGATTCTTTGCTTTTTATGTCAGTTTGTGGTTTTTGTAATGGTGTTTGCTAATTTTACACATTTTAAATGGTTGACTTTTAAGCAATTCATTTGATTAATTCTAACTCAATTCTTATATGTTGAATTTAATTAATAATATTGCTCGTAATCTGTTGCCACAATTTTGAGTAGATAGAGCGTATTACTTTTTACCGTTTAGTTATTAGTCAGAAGGTGAGGGAACCCTGTACATCATATTACCATGTTCTTTTTACATTTTAAGCTGAATTATGTTTCCAAACATCAAACTTTGCACCCCTTGAAGTTGTTTTTGTGATTCGACCTACATCACTACCGTGAACCGTGATTTATTTTCTATAGACCGATTGATTGGACGAAAGTTTTTATATACACCCCTGAGCGCAGACATGGACTAAAACCACCAAACTCCAATTTAGATTTCATAGAATCTTTGTTTTTCTTCACCCTTCTGGTGATTTGTTTCTGGTTCAGACAACCTTAGTATTTCACATTATTTATTTTGCTTTGTTCTTTTGTTCTATTTTATCCAGGTATGATTGCAAAAAATCTTCTTAACTCTCTCAAGATTCGCAATCGTTTGCAGCTCCAGCCCATTTCTCGTTCAGCATGTGCCACTGGTAAGTACTACAGAATGTGTTTGGATTATTCAGGACATCACATGTTGTTTTCTGTATTCTGCATACATTGATGTACTGTATGTCACTGTCTATCAAATATTTATTTCTGTTAAATATCTTATTAGTATGTTCTCCATGGGTATTCGGTCCATTTGTCAAGAAAATCTTAACAAACTTGATTTAGTAAAATAAGAGCTTTTATTTGCAAAACTTTTTATTGCAATTAAAAGAAAGCTTAAGAAATAACAAGGAATTTCATATTGAGAATCTGGGTTACAAATTGTGTATGCTTTGTCATTGTATGGAACGGTTGAATTTTTGAAATTGGCAATGCTTCATGAGTCTGAATGTCTTTCGGCACTGTTGACATTGGTTGTTTTTTACCAGCTAATATGCAGATACTTAAAATTTAGTTGCAGCTGAACGAATACTCCGGCAGATTTTGTCACACTAGCTTTTTAGCATTGTGTCGTGTAAACAAACATACACAGTCAATTGGTGGAACAATGAAACGATGGAATGGCTGTCTGAAGTGAGATGTGTGGGAGTATTAATGCCTGAGTCGTGTTGTCCTGGATCAAACTCTCAGCTCCATTAATGAATGTCCACATTGAATCACACATTCGCTGACAGACAGGTGCCTTATAGGGAGAAACTTAAGGGCAGTTTCTCATCAGCCTGTTGAGCACTTTAGGGCACGGCTGAAGTGGGACTCTGCATTACATTAGTGGCCAGTTTCACAGACAAGGCTTAAAGGATTAGTCCACTTTTAAATAAAATTTTCCTGATAATTTACTCACCCCCATGTCATCCAAGATGTTCATGTCTTTCTTTCGTCAGTCGAAAAGAAATTAAGGTTTTTGATGAAAACATTCCAGGATTATTCTCCTTATAGTGGACTTCAATGGCCTCCAGACGGTTGAAGGTTAAAATTACAGTTTCAGTGCAGCTTCAAAGGGCTTTAAACGATACCAGACGAGGAATAAGGGTCTTATCTAGCAAAACGATCGGTCATTTTCGAAAAAAAATACAACTGTATATGCTTTATAAACACAAATTATCGTCTTGCACGTGCTTCCGCTTTCCGCATTCTTCAAAAAGCTTACGCCGTACGTACTACGCCTTCCCCTATTCCACTTACGGAAAAAAACTAAACTGGCACCACGTTTTCGTAAGTTGAATAGGGAAGGCGTAGGACATACGGCTGAAGGAAATCAGGAAAATTTTATTTGAAATTGGACTAATCCTTTAAACCTGGTCCCAGATTAAAATTCATGTTTGAGCTATCTGAACTGAAAACAACTTGCACTGGCATATCTTAAAATATGTCACTGCCATTGTTTTGTCTCAAGATGCACACCAATAGTGTTTTGTTTTTTTTAAGGCACATTTATAAAAGCTACTTGAATGTCCTAATTGAAGGCCTAATCCTGGGTTAATCTAAGCCCTGTCTGTGAAACTGAGCCTAGGAGTTGTTAGAATGCCCACAATCATCATGTTGATAGAACATCTTAAACTTTGCGGCCTTAGTTGGCAAAAGTAATAGAAAACAAACACAGACTTAAAGGGGTCATGAATTGAGAAATCAACTTTTCCTTGAGCTTTTGATATATAAGAGGTCATCGTACTATAAGAATACCCTGTAAATTTCAGAACTAAAAACGTTCTTGTTAGTCCAATAAAAGCTTCTATTGACACCAAGCCCAGCAAACGACTGATCCTGGAATGTGCCTATCTATGACATAAATAGGTTAAACGCCACCTCCGCAGAAGAAATCAACGACTACTTCATCATTGCAACATTAGCCCCGCCCACTGGCGTGTTAGTGAGATGAGAAGGAGAGAAGAGCGATACAGGACAAAAATAACATTACCTTTCAAAGGATCCTAATGCTAGGAATATGGTTATTTATTTTCAACAATGTGAATGTCTCATTTGAGCTTTATTTATTTGTATTCAGTATTTCACTGTGGATTCTTTGGTAAATCAATCGCATTTCGGCACAGATTTGCAAACAGACTTTTACGATATGGACTCGACAGTAATGCAACAACATGTAAGTAACTGTGTTAATTCTAATGCCTGATCTGATATAATGATTCATGTAAAGTCAGATGTTCTTTGTCTATGTGTCAGTAAATCAAACAAGTGACTAAATGGCCAACTTAATGTTGTTTCTGTTAGTAGGATGAAAATAATCTGTTATTTAAACGATGATTAAATTATATGTAGAAAGCGATCAAAGAATGCTTCCTTTGAAATTGCCGGAGCTGTCAATCAAACCGCGTGCACTGGAGCCGTAAATGAAACCAAGCGCCAAAACTCACGTTTTATTCAGCAAATCTCTTAGTTACATAGCGTTTGCACTATTAGTTAGAATGAAAGCATTTGTTAGTGTGCAGAAATTGAGTTGAGATGACGAGATCACTGTTTTCATGTGCTCAACAACATGTCTGTGATCGACAGCCTTTCATGCCACGATCTAAATATAATGCCATAGATCTAAATGTAATGCATCGCTTTTCACGATTAGTTAACCTTGAGAGCTGTAATAGTAAAAACGTCCTAAAGGTTTTTGAGAAAGCCATTTCAAATGGAAAGATGTTAGCCAATCACAGCAGTGGGCGTTTACACTGAAGTCTCACAGCAGACACGCCCCTTAAAACAGAACGTTCAAATCAGAGGGCTAAAATCAGGGTAGGAAAAATGCCTTTTATTTCTAAATCATGAATTTTTGATGTAAAAAGCATACTAACATAAGTGTACCCCAGGAAACATTATAAAACAATAAAACAACGCAGTTCATGACCCCTTTAAATTGGAATTAATTTTGAATTCAATTGGAATTTGAATTCATAATATTACCCATCACACCATCTGGTAGTATCTAGATCAGCAGCATTGTTTAAGGAGTTTTCTCCTTTTTTTGCATACTGAATTGATTGGTCTTTTCTTTCTTGCATCTATTTGACCATCTATATCGGGATGGCTAACATCGATCCTGGAGAGTTCAGCTCCAACTGTAATCAAACACACCTCAACAAGCTAATCAAGGCCTGAAGGGTTGCTTGAAAGCTATAGGCAGGTGAGTTTTTATCAGGATTGGAGCTGAACTCTGCAGGACTGAGGCTCTTCAGGACCAGAGTTCGCCACCCTTGATCTATATGCATCTAAAACCATCTTGTTTACTCAGAACCAGATTTGTAGATGCATATTTTAATGCACCCATTCACACTGAACATGAAAATATGCAAGGTTATTTCAGCTCTGTATTGTCAGAATTTAGCATGAAAGCACATTAATTCTTGTTAAAGAAAGTCTAGTTAAAAAAAATCTCAGTTCCTGTTCATTGATCTCAATCGCTCTGTGTATCGAAGGCTCCTGTCCAGATCTGATGAATAGGAACGAGCAGCCTGACTCCCGGCCGGTAGCCATGGCCCTGACACCCCAGCTACCCCCCAGGACTCATCGGCCCCTGTGTCTCTCAGTGTCCTCCGACAGCAATGGACGCTTTAAAGCTCTGGAGACCCAGGAATGGAAGAACAACCTCAAAGCTCAGGTAGGTGGAAGTACTTTCAAGTCAGCTGCTTGTAACTCATTGCAAAAAAGGATGTCCAGTTTGAAACCCTTTCTTAATGATGTGACATTTTTTGTCAGATGGAGCAGGCCCATAGTGCCGGAGCAGCCAGCAGCACAGGTTCCCTGGAAAGAGCGTCTCTCTTTTGCGCTTCTGGCTCTACCACCACCTCCAGCTCCGGCCTCTCCAGTCCGGTGGAGCACCTCACCAAGAGCAAGTCCTCTAGTCGCTTTTCACTCTTCTCCCCTCCTTGGAATAGCAGCTCTGAGTCTGACTCCAACCCACCTTCCCGCTCCGGATCCAAGAAAATGCGCAACTACAGTCGCAGAGCAGTTTCCGGCAGTGCCAAGACAGGCCCAGAGACTCCAGAACCCAAGCAGAGTGTCTCTGAACACTTCCAGTACTCAGATCCGGTCATTTCCAAGGTTACAGACTACATTTACGTGGGCAACCTGAACGCGGCTTATAGCGGACGTACGTTGTGCCGAAATAACATCGATAGCATCATCGACATGAGTAGCCTGCCTGGGGAGACTTGTTTGAGAGTCATTCCTTGTACTTGTTCAAGGGGTGTCAAGCATAGTTGGTCTCGGCTCAAAGTGGACATGAGCGACCTTCCGGACACCGTCCAAGAAGGCCTCGCCCTCAAGCACCGCTGCTTCGAGGACATCAATGAGTGCATCGATGCCTCCATGGAGAAGAGGAAACGAGTGTTGGTGCATTGTCGTGATGGTTTTTCCCTCGCCCCAACGTGTATTATTCAATACCTCATGGTCAAACAAAATATGAGGCTTATTGCCGCCTACGAGCTGCTCAGAGCCAAACACCCTGTCAACATTCGCGAGTCCCATCAGAATGTTCTGGTAAGTCTCGAAAGAGCTTTGCGACCGGGCGGGAACACGGACCCAGAGTGCTTTAAACAGGCCATATCCCGCAAAGTGGCTTGGACCTGATAGAGAACCTTGGGGAACCTCCATTTTATTTAAACTTTTTGTAGTTTGTGCTTTTATTTTGTACATTATTTCCTCTGTTAACAGTGAAAGGCAGCTTTTCTTTGTGTTTTAACTGAGCTGGATGTCATGGTGTGAGTACTAACTGTGAAAATTACTTAAGTTGTTCAGTGGCCATTTTAGAGAAACACAGCCTGAAAATTTGAGTCATTCCTTTTGCTTCTGGATAAATGAAACGAGAACAAACACACTTTTTTGCAGCTGCTAAACAATGGGATTTGTTTGGGAATATATCTCTTATTTATTCTTCTTCACATGGGTACATAGCCATGCTGTGCAGGTTCATGCTGAGAAAGAAATTTAGTGGGAGCTCTCAGGAGATGAAACGATGTCACACATGACTGCAAACGCCAATACTAAGGCTGAAACGCCAAACTGGAGTACTATTAACTTAAACATCTCAAACACTTTCTTAACAGATTGAGGACTAAATATGATTAGTCATTGTATCTGGCAGTACAAAGCACAACCTTTGTTGGCCTCCTTATTCGTTTGAAAATTAGTTGATATTTCTCTGCATTTATCCAGGGTTGAAAGATACACAGAGAAGTCCTCCATGAGGAGTCATTTCATTTACTAAGCGTCTTTTATTAAATGTGTAATATTCAACATGTTTGATCAAATACTAATTTCAGTGCTTGGAAAAAATGTGAATTTTGAGATTATGTAAAGCATTGAAACTGGCCCACTTTATACCTTTTATGGAGTGTTGGTATTTGGAAAATGAATTGAAACGAGTTGTGGAGCAATGCTCAGTTGCAAAGGCTTGATATTGCACTATCCACAAGGAAATGCACAAGTTTGCTTACATGTGGCTTAGTTTGATTTAATGTTGCGCAGTGAATATAGATGAAAATATTTTTATGATAATGTTTATGCTTATATATAATGATTGTTGTTCATGGTTTGTATTGTATTTTGATTTTGCCATTTAGAAAAATGCAACAACCCTGATAGCACATGTATGTCACCAAGACATTTTGGATGCGTTTTCATTTAGATAATCAGATTTTTTTCTTTTTTCTTTTTGGAGTGTTTGCAATTTGTTGAGATGATCCCTGATATAAATTACACCCAATTTATGTTGAAAGTGAACATCCTCAATGCAACAAACCTTGATATCTCTATTTGCAATCAGTGAAGCTAACTATGCTAGCAGTGCAACATCGGGCGCTCCACGTGTCTACAGTTTTGTTGATTATAATGGGAGCAATCTAGTTTTATCACTTTGTAACACAGCTTGCTTATAGTGTACACTGGTAAGTTTTTGCAACATTTATGGTTTAAAATGTCAGTCAATCTGCTGGGTATTTAAAAAAAATGTTTTTCTGATATCTGTACACAAAAGTGTGTGGTGTGTCTTGGTGACATACGTCTGCTTCTTGGGAAAACAGCTCTCAAATATTTGACATGGCTTATGCTTGTCAGCAGTGATTTATTATATTTTGATATTTAGTGCGCAGTTTGGTAATGAAAGACCCTCCTGAGTTTTGGTGCCTTTTGTTTGAACTTGTCCAGTGTGATTATTGTGACATTCACACGCGCACACTGTATGCACTCCATCAGGTATAGACAAATATGTCGTCTTTATGCTTTGAAATGTTCAGGAAATGCTCCATGTTGGTGTAATTTTGTGATGTATGGCAGAGATCAGTTCCATCTGAATAAGCTGTTGTAAAGTTTTCATTGCAGTGCTTACAGTGAACAGTGCCTGTACTTCAATCAGTGTGGTGGTGACGTCAATCAGTGTGATCATTACCTTCTTCTATGGGCCAGTAATTAGCTTCCAACATTAGAAAAGCTGTATTTAGATTCAAATGGAACATTTGCTGTTGCTTTATTCTTATTCATTAGCCTATTTAAAGATATATTTTTGGATGGCTGATCTCACCCTGTATAAAGGTCTAACAACATGAACTCTCAGGTTAACTTTATTGGCCTAGAAAACATTCTCAATGCGTTAGAAACCAGAATAATGAGGCAATGTATTTTCTGTATCACGTTTTTAAAGAAATGCATTTGTCCTTGTTGATATTAAAGAGAATCTAATGCACTGACTTTCTTGTAATGTGATTTGTTTGAGTAGAATCCTTGTGTGATCAAACCATGTGATCATATTATTTTGAGTACTTACAAATTTTATATAGAGTGTTGCTAATGTTACATAATATAGAAACTATGGAATTGTAAGCTGAAGACCTAATGGATACTAGTGCTGTAATTTCACAAATAACTGCCCCTAGTTAGCCGAAGCATTTCTGTTGGTTATGTGGCTTTATCAGCAATTTGTTAGCAATTTTTTAAACTCGACTGAAGACCATCAACCTTGGGGAGAACAAACTCAACATAACTAATATTTGTCACTCTTCTTGGGTGTTTCTACTTTTGCAATTTTATTTTCAAGGGGTTCATTTTATTTGACCTGATTTCAACTTTTTACATACCTTTTAATATTTATTTTTAATACTTTGCAAATGTCTTTTATATATTATGAAAATACATCAATATACATATGTTACAAAACTATTTTACAATTGTTAAAACTATGATTTGTACAAAGAGTGAAATAATAATAAACAATTTCAATATGTATTGTGTGAAAATTTCAGATAAAAAAGAGACTTATTTCACTTGTATATACATACCAAAATCACATATAGCCTTTCCCACCACATATCCCAACATCATGTATTTCAAACACCACCACACATCCAAACAACCCCTCATATCACCACATATACTGAATACCCCACAACAGGGGTTCTCAACCCTGGCCCTTGAGGTCCACTTTCCTGCAGAGTTTATCTCCAACCTTGATAAAACTCACCTGTGGCCTGTTGCACAAAGCCGGTTTCAGTTGCTACCCAGGTAAGTTCAAGATTAGTTTGAGCAAACTCTGGTTTTTCTGGCTCATGAAGGTGGATTGGTTTTTAGCGGGTTTCATTGCTATGGTAACTTATGCTACACGGCTAACCTGCTCCAGAGCAGGTTTTATTCTGAGTTAGAGTTCGCAAACCAAAACTGGACCAATCAGATGTGAGTAAAGTGACATGTATCTGATGCAATAAAGCCACTCCCCCTGTATCTCTCACTCCAAATTCAATCAGTTTATAGTAAAATTTTAGAGACAAAATTGCTCATCTTTTGCTGCTAATTATTCATTATATTTATATTAAATAAATTAAAACTATGAATAATTAATATGACATATTGATATAATTAGGCCTATTATATTAATTGACATTATTAAACTTTGCTTTTAAATTAAAATAAATATAATACATAATAAATAAAGCTTTTAAACAGATTAAGCTTATGGTTAGGGTCTCTCGCGAGAAGTGAATCAAACTGATGTTCTCCTTGTTCCGTGTGATTGGCTGTTTGCCGCAGTATCACACTTTCAGGTTCACGCGCTTTGCAAACTCTGGATTAAACCTGAGTTGACAGAGAAAGTTTATACTGTGCGTTGTGCAACAGTTGATCCTGATCTAAACAAGGTTGGATTTATCTGGATTTGTCAACTCCAAACCTACTTTGAAACTCAGAGTTCAACTTGCTTCATGCAACAGGCCACTGCCCATAACCTTCTAGTAATCCTGAAGACCTTGAATAGCTCAGGTGTGTTTTATTAGGGTTGGAACAAAACTCTGCAGGAAAGTGGACCTCAAGGGCCAGAGTTGTGCTCCCCTGCCCCACAATATCCCAACAGCACCATATATACCCAGTCATCTAATTTATACATTTCCCCTAGATATATGTAATGCCACCACATAATACCCAATACACCAACATATTTCCAATACCATAATTATAAGGTAGACATCCAAACATACCTAATATACCCACAATACAACAAATCCTCCCAATATCCCCATACATACCCAATGCCTCCACATTTACCAGAGAAATGCCTCCTAGCTCAGCCAAGACTTGAACCGAGAACCTTCTTGCTGTGAGGCAACAGTGCTACCCACGAGCCTAATAAAACCCCACATACCCAATAACACCACATATACCAAATACCACCACATTTACTTAATACCATCACATATACCCAATACCCCCTTATATACCCGGCACCACAAATATACATACTCATTAAAGAGTGTTGCTGAGAAAATGTCTCCAATTACTGACGTAACCTCGGTTCCCTGAAATGTGGGAACAAGACATTGTGTCATCGATGACGCTATGGGGAAACACCTTTCTACTAGAATCCTGAAGCCTGATTGGCATAATGACATTGCATTGCAATGGCATTCAAGCACACAAATTAGGGGCTGGAATGCGCCGTATATAATAACGCTTGGCATCATTTTCTGTGAATCTTTCGACTGAACAAGCAATTGATGAAAAACCCTGACCACACGGTATGATGGCAATGTTCCCTTTCAATAGGCCTCTCAACTTTGCGTCATCGATTTGGGAGATAACTATTGCAGCAGTTGTAGTTACACGTTTTATAACAGTGTCTGCCCAGTGCTAACACACAGCAGGGAAGACTACCGGACCCAGTTGAGCACCAGTGTTTCAGGGGTTTAGAGTAAATGGGATGGTTTAAGTGACGGTAAGTGTACAGTAGTACAAGAGATAGAAGCAGTAAGTCAAGGCACTTTAGCACAATTCAGTTGAGAAGAATAACAATTTTCAAGCCACAGTGACAGCGAAAAGGAAGGAAAGGAAGGAAGCTGTGAATCCTGGATCCCTAACACAATAGATCAGTGATGTTAACCCAGTTAATATAGCTCAAACAAAGTGAAATGTACTGTGTAAGCGGAGCATCCAGCACAATTCAGAACACAAATAACACATGCTACAGCTGGTAATATGGTCTAATTGAATTAAGACATCACTATCGTATGACATAAGGTACACAAAGTACAATGTGAATGCATATATATACATACACTATATTGATAAAATGCATTGGGACACCCCTCCAAATCATTTAATTCAGGTGTTCCAATCACTTCTATGGCCAAAGGTGTATAAAATCAAGCACCTAGGCATGCAGACTGCTTCTGAAAACATTTGTGAAAGAATGGGTCGCTCTCAGGAGCTCAGTGCATTCAAGCATGGTACCGTGATAGGTTGCCACCTGTGGTACCTCACTACTAAATATTTCATGGTCAACTATTAGTGGTATCATAACAAAGTGGAAGCAATTGGGAACAACAGCAACTCAGCCACGGACAGTGCATAGAGAGCTTCATGAAATGGGTTTCCATGGCCGAGCAGCTGCATCCTAGCCTTACATCACCAAGTGCAATGCAAAGCATCGGATGCAGTGGTGTAAAGCAAGCAAAGCACTGGCAATCCGATGGACGAGTCTGGGTTTAGAGGTTGCCAGGAGGACGGTACTTGCCTGACTGCATAGTGCCAAGTGTAAAGTTTGGTGGAGGGGGGATTATGGTTTCGGGTTGTTTTTCAGGGGTTGGGCTTGGCCCCTTAGTTCCAGTGAAAGGAACACTTAATGCTTCAGCATACCAAGACATTTTGGACAATTTCATGCTCCCAACTTTGTGGGAACAGTTTGGGGATGGCCCCTTCCTGTTCCAACATAACTGCGCACCAGTGCACAAAGCAAGGTCCATAAAGACATGGATGAGCGAGTTTGGTGTGGAGGAACTTGACTGGCCTGCACAGAGTCCTGACCTCAACCCGATGGAACACCTTTGGGATGAATAAGAGCGGAGACTGCGAGCCAGGCCTTCTCGTCCAACATCAGTGCCTGACCTCACAAATGCGCTTCTAGAGGAATGGTAAAAAATTCCCATAAACACACTCCTAAACCTTGTGGAAAGCCTCCCCAGAAGAGTTGAAGCTGTTATAGCTGCAAAGGGTGGGCCAACTCCATATTAAACCCTATGGATTAAGAATGGGTTGTCATTAAAGTTCATGTGCACATAAAGGCAGGCGTTCCAAAAACTTTTGGCAAAATAGTGTATATATGTATAAATAGTTCCAGATAGCATTGCTCACCTAGGGGCCCACGGCCACTATAATAGTGTTAGAACAGGTGGTGATATGAGAAGTCAGCGAAGAAACATACAAATTGTGAAATTTGGCGAAAGAGCTCAGGGAAGCCCATCCTGCTTCCGAGCAGATGTCTTCAATGGACATTCCACTGATGTCCCATGAAGAAGCCATACCTTTTGTAGAGTGGACTTGGACACCTGTAGGGCATGTTACATTCTGTGAACTATAAGCCAGAGCTATCGCATACACAATTTAATGGGATAGCCTTTGTTTTCAGACTGGTAGACCTTTAGTATGGCCTCCAAAAAAGACGAAGAGCTGGTCAGAGAGCCTGAACTGTCTAGTGGCTCAATATAAACACACAGAGCATGAACAGGGCAAAGCAGCTGTGAAGGGGAAGAGTTCCCTGCAGTTCGGAGTCGCTCGGAGCAAAAACTGAAATCATTATAACCTGGGATCTGAACGGGATTGAGAGCACCTTAGGAATGTAACCTTATCTCGGTCTGAGGATGACCTTACAATCGTCCAGACCAAAATCAATGCACGAGTCATTGACTGACAGAGCATAAATGTTGCCTAATCGTTTAACTGATATGAGTGCCAATAAAAGCACCATCTTAAAAGAGAGCACTTTTAGCGAAGCTGACTGGAGCGGCTCAAATAGCGAACACGTTAGTGCCTTCAACACCAAGGTCAAATCCCAAGTGGGGATTGTAGAAGAGCGAGGGGAGTTCAACCGACTTGTGCCACATAGAAACTTGATCTATCCAATCAGCACGAGAGGAGGCCTATACTGTATATATACATAGCTGACTCACATGTTCCTCTACAGTTTTCTGCATCCCTCCGCTACCCCGACTCCTCACTATTGGCTGGTTCCTATCCCAGCTATTGATACAGGGGGAGTACTCTGGCTTCAGGCCAAATTCTGAGCTCTGAGCTCTCCCCTCAGACAGCACAACAAATACGCATACTCTTTTACTCTTTAATCTGATTATTTGTAAGTGTGAATTTGTTAATCAATACATGCTAGGGCAGGGAAGCTAATGTCGGTGAGCTCCGCTGTGCAGCCAAACGTGCAAGTTCCACAGATCTGGGTTGGGATGCCCGATTGAGCCCTTCACTTGAGAGAGGAGGTTCTTTCTCAGCGGAATGGGATAGGCCAAGAGGTCAACAGTTCCAGCAGGTCCGGAAACCAGGGCTGCGTGGGCCACTGGTGAGCAACTAGCAGCACTGACCAACACAACCAGACAGCTGTAACGTTTGAGTTTTGTTCTGTTTAGTTCATGTTTAGAGTTTGTTTGTCATTTGTCACATGTTCCTCTTTGTTCTCAGTTTCCCGCCACTTGTTTGTCTCCTTGGTTACAGATTGATTAGTGTTTGTGTTCAGGTGTGTCTAGTTAATTAGTCTCATTTGGTCCTCTGTTCTCCTTGTATTTAAGCCCTGTGTTTGTTCAGTTCCATTGTCAGTTTCTCCATTGCGTTCTACTGGTTGTTCTGTTTGTTTTGTAAGAGAGTGTTTTTGTTTATTGTTTTGTGAATAAACCTTGAGTGCTGCATTTAGATCCTGCATCCTTCCTTACTGCAACCAGCTGTAACAGAAGAGCTGACCGTAACTTGGATCTAGCAGCACAACGAAAGGATGATCCTGGCTGAGGACCGCCTTTGGGGTTTGAGGCAGAGTGGTCGTCCGTTGGAGAGGTATGTGGAGGAGTTTTCTGAGCTCTCTTGTCAGGTGGGCTGGCCTGATGCTTCCATTAGTGCTTGTTTTCTGATGGGCCTGGATAAGGATACCATTCGTTATAGTGAACCTGCTTGTTATTTCTCTCTAGTCGAGTCAATTAATCTCGTTCTCTATTTAAATGGTTCAAATTTTTAAGTTGAAGAATTTAAAGTAGAGAATCGTCCTCGTCCAGCCCCATCAGAAACACAAGTGACCTGGTCAGCTCACTCCCCGCCGGCTCTCTCCACATACCCCTCCAACAAATCGGTCCATTTCTGCCCCCCTGTTTTCCCCGGTGCATGAAAATGGGTATCCAACAGCGCTTGACCTGGGGGCTAAAGTTACTGACCGAGCAACACCTTTTGCCTCTAGGCATTCGTGGGTCACTATGATGTGCATTGAGCCCAAGTGCCAGGCATGAGAGGGGATGTGGGCTTTCAGCCAACACTGAAGTGGCTGCATATGGAGCAGGCCTAGGTGACACTGCCGAGGCAGCTGCCATAAACCCAACTCTTTAAATGAAGGGCTTTTCCTTCTATGAACATCTTGAGGGAGTTCATAATAGCCCGTGAGCGCTCCAGGATGAGGTGGGCTTGCATAGCAAGGGAGTTGAAATTCATGCCCAGAAAGGGGATGCTTTGAGTGGGTTGGAGTCTGCACTTTTGGAAATTGGTGAGCATGCGTTTACGCGTAAACCACTAGAGGTGAGGAAGGGTTTGAGAAGTGGGAGGCACCCCATTAAACTCATCATTGGGATGCCACTGCTTCTTCCTCAGTAGCTCAGAGGGAGCGTCTGAGGGGGGGTGCTGCAGGTTGGAGGAGAGTTGCTCATTGCGTGTGGGGGCTATCGAACCTTGAGAGTACCGACGCTCATGGACTTGCAGTGAGGTCAATTAAATCCCTTGATATGGTGGCTTCTGCGTGGGTGCGGGCCAGGCAAAAAATGCACATCTCATGTCCATATAGAAGTTCCATAGGTCAGACAGAACAAGGCTTCAAGGACATGCTTGTTCGCCAGAACGCATTAGGGGATGTCATAAACTTAAATCTACTTTTAGTTACAGTATATACGGCACATTCCCGCCCCTAATTCACACACTCCAATGACATTGGACATTACGATTCAATGTTGTTATGCCAATCAGACTTCAGGATACTAGGAGAAAGGTGTTTCCCCATAGTGTCAGATGACGCAACATTGAGAGACAATATTGAAAGGGAACCTTCTGATTGAATCAACAGGGGCGAGTTCTGAAATATTTGGTGTCTTAGATATTCGGTGGCACTGCGTGGAGTATATACGAATATTCATGTATTTCATGTTTCGTGTTAAAGGCTTTTCTATGGATCACAGAGCTGTTTTCAAAAAGATATTTAGGTGTCAGCGTCAGAAGAAGTTAAGCTTACAATATAATTGTTCAAACATTTTGTGTCATGTTTTATGATTCATATGATTTACATTTATTATTTATTTGCCAGAGGTATCGTTGATAGGTTCCAGGTAAATGAGGCACAATTATTTTTATTATATGCTTGTTTTACCTTAAGAGTCTTTAAAATTTGTAATTTCATAACTTTGGCATAATGAACAGAAGAAAAACAGAAGAATATAACAAAAATACTGAACAGCTGTTGGCTCATGTACTTGTAGAGTATCCAATCGATACCTGTGGCAAATCAATGGCTGAAATCGTCAAATAAGCTAAACACATGACACAATCTATACATTTTTTGCATAGATGAACAATTATATTCTAAGCTTAACATTATTCAACTCTGATGTAATTTTTCAAATTGTGTATTTGAAAAGAGTGAATTAGAGCACACACTAATATGTGTTATAAAGTTTGGAATAATTAAGATTTTAAAATGTTTTTGAAAGAAGTCTCTTATGCTCACAAAGCTGCATTTATTTGATCAAAAATTAAATAAAAGCAGTAATATTGTGAAATATTATTGCAATTTAAAAGAACAGTTTATATCCATTTAAGTAAGAAATATAGTTTTACATTAAAGTGCCATAAAGCTTAAATTGCTATTAAATTAGGATTAAGTTATTAAATGATACTAAATTAATTAAATTGATCATTCAGGTAATAGTAGAGGTGTAGTTATTAAAGAGTTAATAGTGAAATTATATCAATTGTAATGTTATGTTTTCAAATGAGAATTTTCTCTTTTCAGTTACTAATTTAACAATTTCTTTAAAGAACGGATTATTAAAACATTTTTCTATGTCACACTTTATTCAGGCCCCCATAGGAATAATAAAAATGTGCTGAAAATCATTGTTATTCCTTAATTTGCACATTCTCTTTCTGCTCTTTGCTTGACAGCTGTGCCAATTACATCACTATATTTGAGTGCCTGGAGTGGGACAGTCCCAGGTAGCCATCAGCACCATGCCAGCTGTTTGGAAACATAAATAGAACAGATAGAAATCTGCTACTCCTCATGTATTCACAGGCTCATCTAGTGAATAAAAAATAGTGTTTCCCCATCTCTCTAGTACAGTGCCCCTAAGGGGACAAGGTGGTGGGAAAAAAAAAATAAGATGGGAGGAAAAATAATTACAGGTCCTTCTCAAAAAATTAGCATATTGTGATAAAGTTCATTATTTTCCATAATTTAATGATAAAAATTAAACTTTCATATATTTTAGATTCATTGCACACCAACTGAAATATTTCAGGTCTTTTATTGTTTTAATACTGATGATTTTGGCATACAGCTCATGAACCCAAAATTCCTATCTCAAAAAATTTGCATATCATGAAAAGGTTCTCTAAACGAGCTATTAACCTAATCATCTGAATCAACTAATTAACTCTAAACACCTGCAAAAGATTCCTGAGGCTTTTAAAAACTCCCAGCCTGGTTCATTACTCAAAACCGCAATCATGGGTAAGACTGCCGACCTGACTGCTGTCCAGAAGGCCATCATTGACACCCTCAAGCGAGAGGGTAAGACACAAAGAAATTTCTGAACGAATAGGCTGTTCTGTATCAAGGTACTCAAGGCACCTCAGTGGGAAGTCTGTGGGAAGGAAAAAGTGTGGCAAAAAACGCTGCACAACGAGAAGAGGTGACCGGACCCTGAGGAAGATTGTGGAGAAGGACCGATTCCAGACCTTGGGGGACCTGCGGAAGCAGTGGACTGAGTCTGGAGTAGAAACATCCAGAGCCACCGTGCACAGGCGTGTGCAGGAAATGGGCTACAGGTGCCGCATTCCCCAGGTCAAGCCACTTTTGAACCAGAAACAGCGGCAGAAGCGCCTGACCTGGGCTACAGAGAAGCAGCACTGGACTGTTGCTCAGTGGTCCAAAGTCATTCGGAAATCAAGGTGCCAGAGTCTGGAGGAAGACTGGGGAGAAGGAAATGCCAAAATGCCTGAAGTCCAGTGTCAAGTTCCCACAGTCAGTGATGGTCTGGGGTGCCATGTCAGCTGCTGGTGTTGGTCCACTGTGTTTTATCAAGGGCAGGGTCAATGCAGCTAGCTATCAGGAGATTTTGGAGCACTTCATGCTTCCATCTGCTGAAAAGCTTTATGGAGATGAAGATTTCGTTTTTCAGCACGACCTGGCACCTGCTCACAGTGCCAAAACCACTGGTAAATGGTTTACTGACCATGGTATTACTGTGCTCAATTGGCCTGCCAACTCTCCTGACCTGAACCCCATAGAGAATCTGTGGGATATTGTGAAGAGAAAGTTGAGAGACGCAAGACCCAACACTCTGGATGAGCTTAAGGCCGCTATCGAAGCATCCTGGGCCTCCATAACACCTCAGCAGTGCCACAGGCTGATTGCCTCCATGCCACGCCGCATTGAAGCAGTCATTTCTGCAAAAGGATTCCCGACCAAGTATTGAGTGAGCTGTATGCCAAAATCATCAGTATTAAAACAATAAAAGACCTGAAATATTTCAGTTGGTGTGCAATGAATCTAAAATATATGAAAGTTTAATTTTTATCATTACATTATGGAAAATAATGAACTTTATCACAATATGCTAATTTTTTGAGAAGGACCTGTAGTCAAAGCTTTTGCGTTCGCCTACAAATGTTTGCTTCCCCTGATAAACCTTGCATTCGCTCGCAAAAATATTTGCAAAGTTTCTTGGGGGAATGCAAACATTTTGCGAGCGAACACAAAGTTTCTCGGGGGAGCGCAAAACATTTGCTTCGAAATTCTTCCGAAAATAGTAGACTTCTAAAAATAATTTGGCAATGCTTTTGCATTCTCTCACAGAAAAGAAAAAAAACCTGAAAAATATAACAAAAATACTGAACAGCTCCTGACATAGAAAAACATTTTGCGAGCGAACACAAAGTTTCTCGGGGGAGCGCAAAACATTTGTGAGAGAATGCAAAAGCATTGCCAAATTATTTTCGGAGGTCTACTATTTTCAGTAGAATTTCGAAGTGTGGATCTGTGCACACTAGAATGGCTAATATTGCCCACAACCCGTTGTGCTTCAGTTCAGAGCTACAAACATGTGTAAAAAGTGTTCAAAAAACTACAAAACATGGCGGATGTGCATGACTGGTTTAGATAAAGGGGTTTAAATGACTAATAATCAACATTTAAGCTAATAAAAAAATATTTGTTTAGTGTTATCCTTGTTATCTGCAACAACAATGTGAACCGTTTGGCCATTAACTTTTGAATGCATCATTATGCATTAATATGAGGAGAGTCTCCGCATGAAAGACCCGCAACTGGCAGATCAACATGCTACTGCAATTCTCTCCAATATAGTAGGAAATTAAATGAAGTAAAAATAGGGAAGATGTTAACTGTGACAAGATGATTGACATGCCGGTTTACAGTGACAAGATGCGTGTAACTAAGCAACAGAGAGTCAACCTTTATTTATATAGCGCGTTTTACAATGCAGATTGTGTCAAAGCAGCTTTACAGTGATAACTGGTATATAGTTTTGGCTGCACAGCAGCTCTTAAAGAAAATGGTGACAGTATCCATCTTAAGTAAATTCAGTATTGATTCATTCAGATGTAAGAATCAATAGTTATTAATTTAGTTAATTTATCTATATCAGCACTGGAGTAAACAGTGATGTCATCATCCAGCTCAGTTTAATTTGCATACAATGGTGTCAATGCTGGCAGATCAAAACACTGTTGAATATCAAATGTCAAGTGTCCCCAACTAAGCAAGCCAAAGGCAACAGCGGCAAGGAACCCAAACTCCAACAGCTGACATCAGGTGGCAAACAGGTGTTAAAATGGAGAAAAAAACCTTGGGAGAAACCAGGCTTAGTCGGGGGGGCCAGTTCTCCTCTGTCGAACAGTGCTTTATTACACTCTAAAAAATGCTGGGTTAAAAACAACCCAAGTTGGGTTGAAAATGGACAAACCCAGCGATTGGGTTGTTTTAACCCAGTGGCTGGGTTAAATGTTTGCCCAACATGCTGGGTAGTTTTATTTAACCCAAATATTGTTTAAAAATTACTGTATTTCTTGCTTAAAATTAACCCAAAATATGTTGGAAATTAACATTTATTAATATGTTTAATAAACAAACATTTATTAATACTTTTTTTGAATAATATTTAAACAATAAACATTTATTAAATTGCTTATTAATAAATGCTCATCTTTTTGATTATTATTGTTGCCTCTAGTAATTATGAGTCTGATTTTTAATTTCCAACCTATTTTGGGTTAATTTTAAGCCAGACATATAGTAATTTGTAAACAATTGTTGGGGCAGTCGTGGCCTAATGGATAGAGAGTCGGACTTGTAACCCAAAGGTCATGGGTTCGAGTCTCAGGTCCGGCAGGGATTGTCGGTGAGGGGAGTGAATGTCCAGCGCTCTCCCAACCCTCAATACCATGACTGAGGGAGACCCTTGAGCAAGTACCCCCAACTGCTCCCCGGGCGCCGCAGCAATGGCTGCCCACTGCTCCGGGTGTGTGTTCACGGTGTGTGTGTTCACTGCTGTGTGTGTGCACTTGGATGGGTTAAATGCAGAGCACAAATTCCGAGTATGGGTCACCATACTTGGCCACATGTCACATGTCATGTCATGTCATGTCATGTCACTGTGTTAAATAAAACTACCCAGCAGGTTGGGCAAACATTTAACCCAACTGCTGGGTCAAAACAACCCAATCGCTGGGTTTGTCCATTTTCAACCCAACTTGGGTTGTTTTTAACCCAGCATTTTTTAGAGTGTATGATTCAAGCAGCTATCATAAGTCTGATAGGATCGCAACAGTCAAAGTATTTATTCCAGTTCCATCCAGTTGAGGATCGTATTCATCATGCCTGTATGGATGGTTTGTTGAGGAACTGTGCTACTGGCTGTCGTGTCGATGAGGCCTTCACAATGGATGATCTAGTTGACTCAATCTCTGCTGACACTTCAGGACTGCGTTGTGGTTGTGTCAAGGCGCAGGTCCTCGATCTCACCTGGATACGGCCCGGATCCGGCTGACTATGGTAAACCTCGGGATAAACAGAGAGACTAATATTAGCGTTGATGCCATTCTTCTTCTGATGTAACGAGTACATCTGGTGTTACAGGAAGTGTTCCCGGTTCCGGCTGACCTAATTTATGCAGCCTAACAATCCTTTAACGGATTTGAAAATATAAATTGATAATGTGTTATGTGTATGCCAGGTTAAAGAGATGCGTTTT
>RJVU01000282.1:389887-409213 GCA_003731715.1 Anabarilius grahami | reverse complement strand
AATGGATGGGGATTATTAGGAGGCTGTGATTGGTAAGGGCCTATGGAGGGAATTTGGCCAGGACACCGGGGTTACACCCCTACTCTTTTACGAGAAGTGCCATGGGATTTTTAATGACCACAGAGAGTCAGGACCTCGGTTTAACGTCTCATCCGAAGGACGGTGCTTGTTACAGTACAGTGTCCCCGTCACTATACTGGGGCGTTAGGACCCACACAGACCACAGGGTGAGCACCCCCTGCTGGCCTCACTAACACCTCTTCCAGCAGCTACCTGGTTTTCCCAGGAGGTCTCCCATCCAGGTACTAACCAGTATATAGCGCGTTTTACAATGCAGATTGTGTCAAAGCAGCTTTACAGTGATAACTGGTATATAGTTTTGGCTGCACAGCAGCTCTTAAAGAAAATGGTGACAGTATCCATCTTAAGTAAATTCAGTATTGATTCATTCAGATGTAAGAATCAATAGTTATTAATTTAGTTAATTTATCTATATCAGCACTGGAGTAAACAGTGATGTCATCATCCAGCTCAGTTTAATTTGCATACAATGGTGTCAATGCTGGCAGATCAAAACACTGTTGAATATCAAATGTCAAGTGTCCCCAACTAAGCAAGCCAAAGGCAACAGCGGCAAGGAACCCAAACTCCAACAGCTGACATCAGGTGGCAAACAGGTGTTAAAATGGAGAAAAAAACCTTGGAAGAAACCAGGCTTAGTCGGGGGGGCCAGTTCTCCTCTGGCGAACAGTGCTTTATTATGATTCAAGCAGCTATCATAAGTCTGATAGGATCGCAACAGTCAAAGTATTTATTCCAGTTCCATCCAGTTGAGGATCGTATTCATCATGCCTGTATGGATGGTTTGTTGAGGAACTGTGCCACTGGCTGTCGTGTCGATGAGGCCTTCACAATGGATGATCTAGTCGACTCAATCTCTGCTGACACTTCAGGACTGCGTTGTGGTCGTGTCAAGGCGCAGGTCCTCGATCTCACCTGGATACGGCCCGGATCCGGCTGACTATGGTAAACCTCGGGATAAACAGAAAGACTAATATTAGCGTAGATACCATTCTTCTTCTGGTGTAACGAGTACATCTGGTGTTACAGGAAGTGTTCCCGGTTCCGGCTGACCTATTTTATGCAGCCTAATAATCCTTTAACGGATTTGAAAATATAAATTGATAATGTGTTATGTGTATGCCAGGTTAAAGAGATGCGTTTTTAGTCTAGATTTAAACTGACAGAGTGTGTCTGCTTCCCGAACAATGCTAGGAAGATTGTTCCAGAGTTTAGGTGCCAAATAGGAGAAGGATCTACCGCCTGCGGTTGATTTTGATATTCTAGGTATTATCAACTGTCCAGAATTCTGAGATCGCAATAGATGTGAAGGACTATAATGCACTAAGAGCTCGCTCAGGTACTGAGGAGCTAAACCATTTAGTGCTTTGTAAGTAATTAGCAAGATTTTAAAATCTATACGATGTTTAACAGGAAGCCAATTGACAGAACCGGGCTAATATGGTCATACTTCCTAGTTCTTGTAAGAACTCTAGCTGCTGCATTTTGTACGAGCTGTAGTTTATTTATCAATGAGCGGAACAACTTCCCAGGAGAGCGTTACAGTAATCTAGCCTTGAGGTCATGAACGCATGAACTAACTGTTTCTCATTTTTCATTGAGAACATATGTCGTAGTTTAGATATATTTTTAAGATGGAAGAATGCGGTTTTACAGATGCTACCATTAAAGACGCTGTTTTATGATTTAATAGTATGTCCCAAAGCTTGTCTACCGTTCTGCTACACACTCAAAAGTATTTACTTTTTCTGCACAAAAAGAGTACATTTTAGGGAATAGTATAATAGAGTTAAGAAAGAGATCAAATCGCAAATTTCAAAAACTTTTTTTTTGTTTTGTTTCTGGGGCACGATCCCTGTTGCTTGAAAAGCGAAGGTTTAATATGAGATATATATTTTTAAATATTATAAAAGATGTAATACAATACTTGAATCACTTTTTTTTTTCTGCAAATTATTTTTTTTATTAACTTAGCAAAGTGTTCATGATCACTGCCTCATGTGTGGGCTTCAGTTTGTTAGATCAAAAATAAATTGCACATCTAAAGAGGGGTTATTTATATGGAGGGGGTTCGGGTGGAGATGAGGGATTTGATATTGTGTTTCAGGTGTGTGTGAGCCCATTGGTTCTCTGAATGGATCTACTACCATAAAAAGAGTGATGGGATTTCCTTGGTCATAAGGGAATACAATATATAGTTATGATGCCCGCTCCCTGCAGAGACCCAATTCTTCCTCCATTCTCCAGGCTGTGTGTGCCTCAGCTCATTGGTGAGATGCTGTTTTCTCTGCTTTTTCCTTTGATTGTCCTATTGTTAATGTTTTTATCCTGTTTGAATAGCATCTGGGTGAATCTTGACCTTTTTTTTGGTGAAATTTAGGATTTTAACCAAATTTTGCTTGTGATGCATTTGAAAGGTGCTTTTGCTGCTTATTTATTCTTTTATTTTCATTTTTGTAAGTGTAATTTGAGATAAGTGGTTTGTGCATGATATAATTTTTCAGAATCTTTAAGAAAAGTTTGTTCAGACTTGGATTGATTTTTTTGGAAATAAGTTCAGTTTTTTATGTTTTATTTGTCATGGGACATTAACTTTGTATTCTTGTTGGGAATAGAAAACTGCTATTGAAAAATGCTCATTGCGCACACACTTAGTAGCTGAAAGATAATGTGTTGATTTGAGATTGGGAAACTCGATCTGTTTCGGCTGTTAGGATTAGTGGGTGATATGCCAATGTTTATCTTGCTGTCAAGACCTAATCTTAAAATAAATAAATAACGCTTCAGCTGGTGTGTCTAAAATGACACTCAGGGATCTCTTTGGTGCTTTAGACAATGATGCTATGGCTTAAATCTGGGGTGTTAGCATTGTTCAAATATAAAGGACTTTACTACATATTTACTCACATTATCACAATGGTACTCATTGTCAAACTTTAGACCTGGCATTGCAATTTGCATTCTGAAAGTAATCCTGACATAAGAGTAGATTAGAGAGTTGATAATTGTTCAGTTTTGAACTAATTATAAGGTACTTTTTTGATCCCATTAGGGAAATTCATGTTGTAAATATTAAATTAAGTTTAATGTTATTTGACACATTTATTTAAACAATATAATATAATATAATATAATGTACTAAATGACAGAATTTTCATTGGGTGAACTATTTCTTGAAAATTTGTAAGGGTCAGATCAGTTAGAAATATTTCCTTTTTTTTTTTTTTTTTNNNAATATGTGCAAAGCTATTTTTGAAATGTAATGTCCTTGCTTGATTGTGCTTTACTGTGCCCCTAAATGGAAATACATTTCAATCTTTGGTCATACATTCAAGTTAGGCTCAGCCTTTAAATAAATGGAAATTACAACCTTGAGAAAGGGGTTTATGTGGAAAAAGTTGATGTCATGATTTGAGTCATTTTGTTAGATCAGTTGCAGATGACTGGGAGGAAAGGAATAGAGGTGGGGTCAATATTTTGATTATCACCCAGAAACAGGCTTAGCACAGAAGATCTCTGGAGAAGAACTTACACCTTCTGCCCAAAAATAGCAGATGATTCACTTTGGACCAGAAGACTCGATCACTGCCTTATATGAACATAATGATGATTGGCTAGTTTGGTTACTAGTCGTTTAGCAGTTTCTTTTCGACCAATCGACCAATCGTAGAGGCAAACAGTGAAACAATGTTGTTCCGATTCACAAAAAAGTAGTTTATGAAGGCATTTACTTTAGAAAAAATATACTAAGTTATAAATGTCATGGTTATGTTTAAGTCTGTTTAGTTTCATTGTTTTGGTTTCATTTCCCTGTTCCCATTTTGCCTGTGTTCCTGGTCATTATTAGTTTCCATAGTTACTCATTTTTCTCATTTGTTTCCATAGTTACTCATTAGTTCTCATATGTTCTCATTTGTACTCATTTGTCATGCGATTATTACAGCCACCCAAATCATTACAGAGCACGGAACCGAAAGATAAGGTAATTTTTTTAAGCATCTATAAATGGAGGTACCAACAGTCCTCCTGCTCTGCTTACCTACCTCACCCTGCATAGAGCTTATTGGCAGAACCCACCGAGCCTGAGCCTGCCGCGATGCCAGCACCAGAAACAATAGCTGAGCCAATCATTGCCCCGGAACCCGAGCCCGACGGAAAGTCTGACCAAGTGTATGGGCTGGCAACATTGTCCATCCCAGTGGGTGTGCTAGTGGAGTTCTAGGGAATGGACTGGAGCCCCGCCCAAACTCCCACCGCTGAGGGTGGGCTGCAGTTGCCCTCTGTATAATGAAAAAAGAGGATATTTCCCTCCTCCACTCAAGACAGTCCTTCGGCCGTGCCTCTGCTGGCTCCCTTTAGTCCTTCTCTTGACTCCACTCTGCTGTTTTGATCTGCCTCGGGTCTTCCGGTCTCCAACTCTGCCTTGGCAAGGGGATCCCCTGGCCCCACCTCCAGCCCCCAAGCCATCACTCCATCTCCGCTCGTCAACCAGCCGGCTCCTCCTCGGCACCTCCCTCCCTCATATCCACCTGGGGCCATCATCCCTCTGGCTTTGCCTTGGTCAATCGTCACTCTGCCAGTGCCATGGACTTCCGGGCCATCAGTTGTGCTTCGTTCCTCCACCCCACCGGCTCCGCCTCAATCCTCTGGCACTCTGGCTCTAACTCGGATGCTCATTGCTGCTACTCTGCCTCGGCCTCCAGATCCATCAGTGTTGCTTGGTCTCTTCGGCTCTTTGGCTCCGCCTGGGTCTCCACCTCTATCAGCTCCGTTTCAGACTGTTGTCCCCCTGGGTCTGCCTGTCAAGTCTCCACCATGGCTCCTCCCTCCCATGACTATGCCATGAGCCTTCATTCTGGCTTAAGGGTGTACTCACACTAAGCGATCTGAACCCTGCCCGAGCGCATTTGACCCACAAAGTCTGGTTCGTTTGACTAGTGTGATCGCTCCGGGCACAGTTTGTTCAACCGTCCCTGGCCCGCTTGGAAGAAGTGGGCCCGAGCATGGTTCAGTTGGGCTCGGGCCCGGTACGTATGTAGTGTGATCGCTAACCGCGCCAGAGCACGGAACAGCTACTACTTTTGTGTGCGCTACTGTCATCATTACGACAGCAAGTATCTTCTATTATTACTTGGACAGTACACTTTTCAATTAATTTAACTAAATCGAGTATATTTAGGTTTATACCGGGTCTAGTTCTCACCTTATTGATGAACAGGAATTGTAGTTTGCGAGTAAAGCTGCAAATCAGCTGCCTCCATAATAATCTTCTGATATATGCAGGACAATCAAGTGAAAATCGCTGCACGGCAGTCTATTAGCGAAAGTGTTTTTCTTCCTGTTTTCTTCAAAACAAAAAGTTGCATTGTAAATTACCTAAGCATGCTCCTGCCCAGAACGTGAAGTGCAACGTGAGTGCGGGCCAGCGGGGGATTGGGGAGGGGGGACAATTGCGCCAGGGTACAAGGCAACCGTGCCTAGTGTGAGTACACCCTAAGTCTGTTTAGTTTCATTGTGTTTTGGTTTAATTTTCCCTGTCCCTGTTTTGCATGTGTTCCTGGTCATTATTAGTTCCCATAATTACTCTAATGTTTCTCACCTGTTCATAGTTCTGTTGATTACTCTGTGTATTTAAACCCTTCTCGGCTCGGCTTGGTTCGACACGGCTCGGCTCGCTTATTTTCGGTTTGCTTTTCCATTGCAGTTTAGTACCGCTTCAATGTGGGTGGGATTATAGACTGATCATTATAGTTGCGCCGCCTTTACTGCCAACGAGTCTGCACCCTGTCTACTGACCACAATACAGCCATTTCTTTTTTCAAGTTGCGCGCGACAATCGTTTAAACCAAGTCGTTAAAAAAAAAGTTGCGCAAACAAATGATACTGTGGTGGCTGTTTCTGACTATTTAAATATAGCGGGTTTGGTGCCTCTTGTTTCATGATGCTGGTAGTGATGATTCTCTCTGACCAATCGTTGATCTGCAGTGTTTACACGTCACATTTAGTATCGGTTCGGCATGCTTGGAACCTCAACCGAGGTGGTCCTATTTAAGCGAGCCATACCGTTCCGTACCGAGCCGTCCCATGCAGTGGAAAATCACCAAAAAGTAAGCCGTACAGAGCCGTACCTAACCGTATCATGCAGTGGAAAAGCACCATTAGTTTCCTCTGTTCATTGTTCTGTGTCGTTTGTGTTAAAGTAGTTGTGTCCTGAGTTTTATTCACGTATTCTCCTGTGTTTGCCAAATAAAGACTTTTGTTACTGCATTTCCTGTGTCATGCGATTATTACAGCCACCCAAATCATTGTTATGTTATGTTATGTTATGTTATGTTATGTTATGTTATGTTATGTTATGTTATGTTATGTTATGTTATGTTATGTATGTGGAATGAAAATCTAATTAAATGTATTAAAATGAATGAATCAATAATTAAATACATGATTAAAGAATAAAATGTGCATACATAAATATAATTTTTTATGAAACCATACAAGCTTAAACACTAACAAAGCCCATTTTCTAACATAGTCCATGCAGAGTCCTTTTTCTTTGCTGATAAAAATTGCATATTGTAATTTTACCAGTGCTTTGCATTAATTGTAAATTGTTTATTTCACAGGGGGCAAAATCAAAATTCAGCCAAGATGTCGGAGTGAGTAAATATTTTGATTTCGCCTTTTTAGATTACCATCATCTTCCTCAAAACAATCTCTGTCCATTAATTTTCCTGTTATTACTGTGAAACTGCTTTGAAACAATCTGTATTGTAAAAAGTGCTATGTAAATGAAGATGACTTGACTTGAATTGAATTGACTTGACTCAACTAACAGAAATTGTTTGCTGTGGTGGTATATTTCTTGTATGTTTGTTTATGTTAAATATAAAATAATAATGTGAAAAAGTGCAGTCTTGTGGTTATTAGATACTGCTTTACACAATGTATTTGATCGATCTCAACATTTCAAAACACCTCAGGAAAAAGATGTCCTCGAGTCGCAAGCATCATCTAAAGGTACAGTATGACTCAAAATAAAACCTATTTTTCATTGTCCATTAATGTTAATAATGACAGCCTTCCTCTCTGTGTCCCAGAGCTTGATGCTTGGCATCGCTAAAGGTTTACTGGAACAGGAAGAAAAGGACAGCGTGGTGGAGAGGCAGAGATACATGTCAGAAACCTGCAAACCTCTGTCTCTACCTGGAGGCATGCAAGCATTACAGGTACCAAACAATAAATTCACGTAAATAATAAATAAGTATGTGCATGACACCTTAGAGGACATATATTGTTAGAAATAAATACTCTTTGTCCTTATTGTTTACAGGAACTGTGCAGGGAGCTTCACCACAAAATTGATGTCACTGACGAGGAGAGATATGATCTGGAAATGAAAGTCAATAAGTGTGCAAAGGAGGTAAGATGTCATCTAAATTACATTCCAATCCAATTTGTGTTTTATCTTGTAGTTTCTATATTGATGGCTCTCATTGACTGATTGTAGATTGAAGACCTGAATATCAAAGTTATTGACCTGAAGGGCAAGTTCAAGAAACCAGTGTTGAGGAAAGTGCGCATGTCTGCCGATCAGATGCTTCAGGCTCTGCTGGGCTCCAAGCACAAGGTGTCTCTGGATCTGAGAGCCAACCTGAAACAAGTCAAGAAGGAGGTCAAAGAGGAGGTGAGCGTTTAAATTGCATTCTTCCCATTTCCCTGCAGTGTATTGCTTTGTCTAAAATCTCAATCTCAAATCCTTAGTATACTGGCTCACTGACTAAATCTTATTTTTAATTTACTCTTCCTAGGATAAGGAACTACGTGATGTTGGGGACTGGCGTAAGAATATTGAAGACAAGTCTGGCATGGATGGCAGGAAGAAGATGTTTGAAGCTGAGGCTTAAATTTTGTTTTAGTTTTTTTAAGTTCAATATGCTGCTCAAATTGAATTGGCCTTGTCTTTAATGTGCGAGAAACTGTACCATAAACACATTTATTTACATTTGCTATTATGGGAAAGTAAATATGATCACTTAGTTTTCTGTTCAATATTGGAAGAATATTGGAAATGTGCATTCTCAGCCCATGTATCAATGTCTTACACAACCATTAAAATGTTTAAGCAGGAATGATGTTCTGTGTTCATTTTGATGCATAAACCACTTTGTAACCAGCTTTTTAAATACCATTTCTTCACCAATCCCTGGGCAACAAGTAAGTTTTTATTGTCAGTTTGTATTATTGATTTATGAGTGAATAAAAGCTGAAGATTTTATGTTTAAATATAACAGGTAACGGTGACGCCTTCCTGGCACTTGTGAGAACAGCTGTTTGGAAACACAGACGATGCTGAACACGCAAACGTTAGGTAACTCACATTGTGACAATTATCCTTTATTTATGGATAGATGGATGGATGGATGGATGACTGTGATTTTAACGACTGTGAAAAACAGTTAATTGGTTAATAAAAAAGTTTCCGTACTATATACGGTGACTTACTGTAATAGATCTAACTGTTCATTTAAAGTAGTTTTACAGTAAAATACTGTTAAATTAACAGTTTTTGGATGTGAAAAAGAACAATTCATTGTGTAATTTACAGTGAAAAACCATAAACTGACATTCCTGTAAATTGACATTGCCAGAATTTCCCACTGTGACACTTCAGATTTGATGTAACCTTCTAAATATTAGTATTGTCCTTCTCAGCTTGTGGAACATCTGTTTGTGATGAGCTTTGATTCATCATGTGACTCTCATCAACACTGTGTTTGGTGGTTGTCAGCAGGATTGCCAGGTTTTCGCAACAAAACCCACCCAATTGCCCCTCAAAACTAGCCCAAAACTAGCCCAATCGCATTTCAGGGGGGCTCCCACTGTAAAAATTGTGTTCCGGGGGGTAAAATCCACATTTTTGGTGGGGCTCCTCTGGTAAAATTCGCATTCAAGGTGCTAAATATCACGTTATTTGGGGTCGATTCAACCCGCAGACATAAAAAACAACCCGCGGCCAGTGTAAAAGTAGCCCAATTCCGCGGGAAAACTTGGCAACACTGGTTGTCAGTGTATTACAAAGGTACAAAAGAGATATTAGTATTTCAATAGGTCGGTAAATTAACATTATATCAGTTAATGAAATGTTGCTACCATATTTTTTTACGGTAAATTCCTGGCAACCACAGCTGCCAGTTTTTTACTGTAAATTTAACCTTTTTTTTTTTTACTGTGTAGAGATACATATATAGATACTGTAGATAGATGTATAGATGGATGGATATATAGATGATTGTAACGCGAAGAGGTCATTCTTAGAATAAAAGAATAACTATCTTGAATGACAGGATATTTATACTGAAGGCGCAGCGAAGGAGGGATAGTGCCGTATTTCATGACCTTGTCAGCTCATTGGTTTGGTGGATAATCCACTTTCCATAAAGAGAAACCATGGATTTGCAGAGAGATCAGAGAATGCAATATATATCTTCTTAGCACGTCTGCTGCCTGTGTCTTGGTTTGACAGCCATCTGTCCCTAGAAGACGTTCCTCTGTTCTTCTAGAAAGGTGAGAGCAGTTTCCTTGGTTCATTGTCTTTGCAAATACCATTTTTTTGGTAGATATTTGTTGGAAGTTGTAAAATGTAGTTTGTGGGATTGATGATGGAGGTGATGGAGAAAGTTGTCATTCTTCTACCGTAAATTGCAATGTTAAGAAGTTGCCTGCTAAGAACATAAATGTAATATATAGATTCTTTGTTGTACTGTTGTTTGGATAGTTTCGTAGCTATTTATTGTGCATTTAGACCAAGTTGATATGCGAATGATTTGTGAAAATATCTTCAAATAGTCATCACAATGTTGTATGATCATTATTGGTAAAGTTTCTGTTTTTGCATCTCAACTGAAGTATTTCCCACTGGAAACAATGCTAAAAAGAACAGAAATAGTTTTGAATGGTGACCTAAAGGGGGAGGTCTGGTTTGATATACTAACTGGTGATGTCAGTATACTGCCGTTTGAAAGTGAACACCGACATGAACATAAATCTGAGACCAATCCTTAAGTCTTACTCCACCTCTCAACACTTTCTTACGGTCCTCCTTAATAACTGATTTACAATGCTGTCTTGTATGAAACTGATTTGCAATTTTTTTAAATCCGAAAGACAATGCTGTCTATTCACAAAGATCTTAATCTTATACATGTTTTGTAATGGTTTGAAATGCCTTAACCATCTGGAAGCTCTGGAACATGGAAATATATTTCTTCAGATAACCAATTAGTCTTGACTTTTAAGAGTTTAGAAGTTGCTCTTTTACCAAACCCTCATACAAAAAGACACAAAGGCTTTGAGACTGCTTGATCTATTCTGCCATATGTTTCTGCAAAATATGTCCTCAGTCTCCTTCTATGGCTACTTAGAATAGTCCTTCTTCAAATAGACTTATGTGACCTGACTGTTGTCTTCACAGCTTTCTAAGTATGTCATTGAGGCATTAAGAGTCCATATAAGTGTACTAAATTAGTCAATCAGTTTGTCATCGGTTAGCCAGTTAGTCCGGTCTGTCTCTCAGAGAAGGAGTATATTAAGAAAGACATTTGAGACGGTTGTTTAACTGGGAATAAAGGAGAGCTGTGTTGTCATATCTTTGACATCCCAGAGATGCTCTTGAGGATGGGGCTGTGTCTGCAGCTGATGTACTGGCCTTGAGATCATATTGCAGTGACCTCCTGGAGAAAATCCTCTAGGATGAGTCAAAGAGGCTTGGGGACCATGTGGTCGTCTTGAGTTTATACAACTCCTGACATTAATAGTAATACAAAAAGGTCACATGACCAGGATGGCTATGGCAGGGTTTCTAAAGGGAGACTTGTATGGCTTAAAGTAACGCAAATTATGTCTATTACTGAAATATGTAGTAGAAAACCCATGAAAGATTTACATTATTTAAAAAATCCATTACATATTTGGACGATGGGCGGCACCATTTTGATTAGGTGCACAGTGCGTTCTATGTCGATGACGTCAAATGGTTGAACTCGGTAAGCTACTGACACTACCCTGTTGCTATTTTTAGCGCAACACAACTCGGAATATAATATACAATGCCACATTGTGCTGCTTTTGGTTGTAATTTCCAGTGGAAGGGCAACAAGAGAAGTGATGCAAGTCTTCACTGCTTTACTAGTGATAAGAGGAGAAAAGAATGGGTTGTGAAGAATGTGGACAAATAAAACTTCCTAAAGAACCGCGTCATTGTTCTCTTCACTTTAGACCTGATGCCTTTGAGGCTTTTAGCAGACCACAACTACTGAAAGAGCTTACAGTTGCCGATGGATATAAGGGTAGGCTTTAACCAAATGCTGTCGTGGAGACTGACGATGCACAAGATATCTGTGATAGTATAAAAACAGCAGCATCTTCTCAGCATGTTTAATCGTGTGTAATGCATTCAGGTGGTGTATCAGATGATTTTTACACATCAATCATACAACAGTTGTTCGAATAGCAACAGAGACATTGCACATCTTCGATGCTTTCATCCTCACAAATTTTGCACTCTGGCTCAAATCGAAAAGGCTGATTCGGTTTTAAAAGGAACCCCGTGGATATTTGTATGCGTTACTAGATTACAGTTACACCAAAACATACAGATGAAAAGTATCAAGAAAATCAGGGCTAAAGTGAAGAGAACAAAGATGCAGTTAGGAAGTTTTATTCATCCACATTCTACACAACTTCCCATTCTTTTCTCCTCTTCTTATCGCTAGTAAAGCAGCAAAGACTAACATTGCTTCTCTTGTTGTCCATCGACTGAAAAAATTACAACCAAAAGCTGCACAATGTGGCATCGTATATTATATTCCGAGTTGTGTTGCGGTAAAAATAACAACAGGGCCGTGTCAGTAGCTCACCGAGTGCAACCATTTGACGTCATCGAGAACGCATTGTGCACCTAAACAAAATGGCGCCGCCCATTATCCAAATGTCATGGATTTTTTAAATAACGTAAATCTTTCATGGGGTTTCTACTACATATTTCAGTAAGAGACATCATTTACGTTATATTAAGCCATACAAGTCTTAATACCAGGGGTTTAGCTTGGGTTTAGAGTTTAGCTCGGTTTAAAGTTTAGCTCAAACCCTGATCAAACTCACCTACCTGTAACTCTGAAGACATTGACTAGCTAGTTGAAGTGTCTTTGATTAGGGCTGGAGAAAAACTCTGCAGGGCAGATTTGAGGAACCCTGGTCTATGAATTTGGTGGCATTGGATTGGCTATTGAAAGGTTATAGGTTCAAACTTTGCTAGGAATGAGCCTTGGGCTATACCAACACTGGATCCTTAACCTGAGGTTGTTGTACATATATACTTGGTGGGGGGTATTTAGTAATCAGATGTCGACATTTTTAACATTCTCAGTACTGCTGCTCCACCATTACAGTGGAAGACAGTTTGTATTAATACATGCTATAGAGCCCCTTGTGGCAATGATGCTTGTGTACCTAAAAGTAACTGTGTTCTCATACTTGCGTAAAGTGTGTTATTTTGGCCTCTGATGCATTTCTCTTTTTTCTTCCTGTCAATAGGGTGTCAATAAAACTACAAAATGACTGAGTAAGTATACCAACCATTCCGTATCTAAAGAAAAAAGGTAGGAGTTCTTTGCCAGGAAATGCAAAATATCTCTGGGGAAGTTTCTCTGATGAACGCAAAAGTTTTGCAAATGAAAATGTAAAAGCTTTNTATATATATATATATATATATATGTGTAACAGATTACATGTAATCTGGATTTCGTAATCAGATTCCAAAAATCAAGTACTTGTAATTAGAGTAAACTACTTTTTAAAATACTTGTAATCAGACTACAGTTACTTTTTTATGGATTATTTACATATTATTTACACAATGGCAGAAGGTTGTTCACAATTCATTGATTCTCCTTATTTTTCATTTTTTTAACTTTTATATTTTTTTCATAATAAACCTGCCACTTATATACGTTCGTATTCTTCAATTTTTTCAGGCGGTGAGGGGGAGGGGTGTGGAATCGCGCACAGAAATCAGCAACAACAAGAATATTTGTTTTTGTAATGTTGCTGTTTTCTAAATTTACTTAATTTTAAGTAAATATGTTTTAAACTCATAAGATGTGATTTTGTTTTATTCAGTGTTACTATCAGCAAATACTAACAGGTTCATTAGTGTTAGTATTTTGAAGTATTAACTGTCCGTACATTGCACTTTAAAAAGGATCTTTTGAGGTTCTTGTTGGTGAATAAAATATATTTTTTGGAATATATTTTTTCTTTGTATCTGTCAAAATAGTACAAGATTATCCTACAATATATGTGACATCAAATAAGGGTTAGCACAAAAGTAATCTAAATGCAATCCAAAAGTAGTCAGATTTCGTTACCAAAAATGTGTAATCTAAGAGATTATATTACTGATTACAAATTTTGTCATGTAATTTGTAATCAGTATCTGATTTCAATTCATAAGTAATCTACCCAGCTCTGTGTGTATATATATATATATATAATATAATATCCTGCCATCTCATATTCTTCCCATCACCATGTTTTCTTTTAGATGCTCTGCAGTAAAGACAACCATATAAAATGTAAAAGAATATAAGAATATAAAAGAATGCAAATATGTTATGTTTTGAATGGCTAATATTCTATCTGTATAAGAAAATGGGAGATTCTTCAAATTGTAATCTTAAATGTCTTAAAAATAATCTAAGGTTCTGGAATTCCCTATATGAGACTTTTGCACAGATGTTTGGCTTGATTTGCAGCCCAAAAAAATGTGGTGCTAATGCGCAAAACACTAAAAAAGCAGCAAGATGCGTTGCAACAGCCAAAGATGGCAATCTAATGCATGTTTATAACAACAATTAAATAAGGCATTCTGTGTGAACAGGCCCTAAGGCTGACATCACAATTTATGGATCATGGTTTAGAACAAACGTTAACCAGAAGGCTATAAGGAATATCAATGCTGTGCTTCCTTGCAAGCATTGTAAATTTTGTGTCTATGTAAACAAAGTACAAATATTACTAAAATTGCTCAATACAGAGGTGAACATCCTAATATAAAGTATGTCCTTGTGTCTCCTCTTTATTAGAAAACGAATGTCTAGTAGTAAAAAACACAGCCTGAAGGTAAGAGCTCATCTCTTATTAGCTGAACAAACCACCATCAAAAAAGTTCCATTTAAAATTACAAGTATACTAGGTTTCTCAATGAATCACATTTTCTTGTAGGGCTTGATGCTCGTGGTTGCAAAAGACTTACTGGAAGCAGAGCAGATCGAGAAGGAGGAGGAGAGGAAGAGATACATGGAAGAAAACTGTCCTCTATTGTCATACCCAAGCTCCAAACAAGAACTAGAGGTACAATCCGGTTATTATTACTTCTAGAAGCTTTTTTTGGAAATTCAAAGCTTTAGTGTGAATTTTATTCTGTCAACAGGAGCTCTGCAAAGAGCTACATGCAAAAATCGATGTGATTGATGAGGAGAGATATATTCTTGAGCACAAAGCCATCATGGTCGTTGATGAGGTAAGATGTTTCTCGTGTATGTCCTTCTATGTGGCCCATCATCGAGGTGGTCAGCTAGATTTTTTTTGTACGTTTCAGGTCAAAGACTTAAATATCAAGATCGTTGACCTGAAGGGCAAGTTCAAGAAGCCTCCTTTGAAGAAAGTGCGCATGTCTGCTGACGCTATGCTTCAGGCTCTGCTGGGCTCCAAGCATAAGGTCTCCATGGATCTGAGAGCCAACCTGAAACAAGTCAAGAAGGAGGTCAAAGAAGAGGTGATTACAAACGATGATCAAATATTCATTTTTAGGTGATCAGGTCTTCCAGATCACTAGAAACCTCTTTTTCACAGGATAAAGAACTGCGTGATGTTGGAGACTGGCGTAAGAACATTGAGGATAAGGCTGGTATGGGTGGCAGGAAGAAGATGTTTGAGACTGAATCTTGAAGACGATGATGAGTAATCCACCATGATCTTTTCCTGACTTAGATCTGAATAAAATGTACTACTTGAAGGTTCTGCAGGAACTGTTTCATTTGTAGTCTATAAAAATACCATAGATTGACTGTTTGCCAAAATCATGCCTTTTCTAAATAAACAACCCAACTGTAATAATTGTTGCTCTCTGCTTTATTTTTTTATTTAACTATTACTGTAATCTTTAACTTTTTCTTTTTTTTTTTTTTTTGGAAAAATTGCTTAAAGTTAACAAAGAATCAAAACACTTTTTACTTTTTAATAGACAACAGACTTTCTATGTCTTATTGTAAATGATTAATCTGTTAATGTTGTTAAAAAGAAACTTGTATTTACTAACTCCACCTCGGTTTCGGTTGATATTACCGAGCCCTCTCATTTTTCAATCGTCAAACCACCTGATACCAGTTTTCACATCTCATAAAGTCCCACCAAACATTATTTTTTTACTAAAGTAAAAGGGGTAGCAATAAGGTTTAACTTTGACCTTACTAAACTATAATTCAGTATAACTAACTTAAATTCTAAATCAACTGCTGCTTGTTGTTTTATCATCAAGGTAAGATTCCTTCCATTTTTTCAAATAAATACAAAGTTCTGATTGGTTCCTTCTGTATCAGTAGCCAATGAGCTTGTGTGCTCAACCTTCATATAGTTGTTCAGCATTTTCTGTAGCAATTGCAGCGTGCTTTCAGAAACCCTCCACCTTCCCCAGCTCCACCTGTATAGATCTGCTACAGGTAATTCATTGTGTGTATATTGTACAGCAGTAGCATGTCTTGCTCACAGCATTGTGTCATGAATGTATTGGCCGTGGCAATTGACCCTTCACTGGGAGTTTGATTGACAAGCATTCTAACCTATCATAACGCCGAATCCGCCATTTTGTCAGACAAAGCAGTCAGGAGTTAGAAGATTAACCTCGGTGGACTTAAACTTGAAAAATGGTGTGTACTGATGTCTTTCCGTGTTTGAAACAACGTTCCTTCTGATGTTCATTCATGTTTATTTGAGCTGAGGCGCTACAGCAATCTGTCACGACACATTAAAGAGCCACAAAGCGGTTTTTATTGTTCAAAATTTTATTGTTCGAATTTTCCGTCTTGTCTGTCGACGTGTTGTCAGTGTCCTCTTTGCTCCACGATGTATTTTTCGCTCTGTGTGCCGTGACAGCGCCGTGACAGCACCATGGCTTGTCGAACAAAGCAACAGTAACTAAGGGGGGGCGGGTCTTTGCGAAGGTCAATTCCCGTATTGCTCGCAGCAGCAGCAGCATAACAGCAGCAGCAGTGTAGCAGATACCGCCAAGACCAAACATGGTCATATCCATTGCCATGCCAAACACTCCGAGAGTTGTCATGACAGAACTTTTTTTTGTCTTTAAAAGGTTAATATCCAATGTGAGGGTAAATTATAATTATAATATTTTATAATGCTTGCAGAATGATGTCCCTTATATGTCTTGATGGATCATTTGGGTGAGTAATTTCAAGACCCACACATCATCTCTCCCAAAGCATTTGCTGGTGTATTTCTAGATTTAAAATTGTATGCCCCCCTTATTAGTTTAATAAGTGAAAGTCGGCATTACTAGCAGTGGTGAAAATTCTACAAAAAAACAAAGTAGCAAATGAATAATATATAAAAAAGAACATCTTTAAAGGGTAGGTTATTTTTAAGAAGAGAACATGGAAGGTATTTGTGGTGTGAATTTCAGATGTGTGCTCTGATCCACTGGTCTTAGCAACACAGCAGTTCCTTAAAGAGAAATCGGAGGTTTTGCTGAGCCATCAAAGGATGCCATTTAAAAAACCCTCATTGCCTGTCAACAGCATGTGTGAATCCTGCTCGCCACCTTCTTCTTTGGGTGAGCACTTCTTGGTTGACTCCCCTGAATCTTACCTTGGATCTGAAAGATTTAACATGCACCTTCTTTACTGGTGGACCTAAGGGCGAACACCTGCTTTCTGGATTAAACCTGTAATTCTGCTATTAATCTATTTTATTCAGGATTATTTATGAACCGTTAAGTGATGTTTGACTACTGGAGTAATAAATGTTTTGTAGGCATGTGACGATACAAATACAAAAGTAATTATGCAATAATAAAAGTCCTTTATTATTGCATTTGTAAATGTCATGCAAATGTGTGCATTTCAAATGTGTGTGTTTTTGGATTTTACATGATGTGATTGTGAACTTAATGGTATTACTTAACATGCCATTGTGGCAATTATATTTAGTTAAGTCTACTATGTAATATGATTTTCATAGTTATGAATTGTGAATGTAATGAGCTGATCTCTCATAAGAATAAACGTGCAACCTGGTTTAGTGCAGGTAGCGTGTTGCTCGATGACTTATGAAGTGATGATTTGACACTTAGAAACCAAATCCTTCTGTGAGGAGCCTATTTACGATATGATTTCACTTGGTTTGCATTTGCTCAAAATGTATGTATGCTAGCATAAAGTTTATAACAAAATGTACAAAAAAAGAGATAATATCTGTCCGTCTTTGACTGTTTTACCTATACTATTAAGTGTTTTTTTTTTTTTCAGGATCTTAAGCCATGATGTATTTGTTATAAGATCGTAATTATGAAACCAACACTGATATGAAGACAAAATTATTTTTGTTTTTCCCAAATACCATATACATATTAGACATACAAATCCTCTAGATTTCATGCAATTTACTTTCTTTGGTGTTCTTAATGGTGGTTATCAGTATATTACTTATTAAAACTGTATTGCAATGATTATGTCAATATCAAATTCAAATGGCAGGATTGGTAACAGGTCACAGGGTCAAAACAAATTCAAGACAAACATGTCAAAGGGTTTGAAGAAGATATATGCCCCTGATTTATAGGCAATGCCTATAAAAAAGTACATATATATATAAAATATAGGAAGTTAAATATATAATTTTTTTTTAAGCTGAACAAGTAACAAGACATTTTTTCTGGTTTAAAAGGAAAATTATGTTAAAACAACAAAAAAGTAAAAGAAAAAAGTATCAGACCACAGTCCGCATGTATTCATACAGCTTGGAGGTGGCACTCTTCCTGCTTTAACTTATAGCATGAGTTTGGTGCGTTAGTACCTTATGCTTGGAGCAATGGTTTGGGTGTTTTTAAACTAAACTTTAATTTTTTTTAATCTAGACTTTTGTTTCTTCTCTACAGGGATTAAGGATGAAGGTAATCAGGAAGAGAGATGGATTGAGAGCTGCAGAAGTCTTTAGCAAGATCTACTGGTCATGTTGGGAACTGCAGGTAATCGGCATCTTCAAACTGTAAAAAAAGATTCACATGACCATGTGTTATGCATAATACTACATAACATGAAATTGATAAAACTGGATACACATTACTGTATTTTGTATTCAATGCGATACAGTAGCATATGCAATGATAAACAAACATGTCAGTTTTAGTATTCTTGGTGATGCATAATACATAGCCTCATTACATTACATGTTTAATTAAGTCAGTGGAGTCGGTACCTCTTTAAATCAATGAAGTACATACTGTGGGGTTATTTAAATTTTTTTTTAGTCCCACTTTATATTAGGTGGCCTTAACTACTATGTACGTAGTTAAGTGATACAATGCACTTATTGTGTACAAACATGTTTTACGTTTTACTTATATTAAAAAAATTACCTGCATGTAATTATATCTGTAATTTCTGTAATTACATTTATAATAACACTGTTGACCTTTCTCTTACACCTCAATCCATCCTTAAACCTACCCATACTACCAAACCTGTCCTAAACTTACCCATATCCCACCTGAATAGCAACAAAGGTGTTTTGCAATAAAATATGAACACAATAAGTACATTGTACTTATTTTTTTGATGAAAGTACATAGTAGTTAAGGCCACATAATATAAAGTGGGACCCCTTTTTCTTCCAATCATGTGTATAAAATTTGGTTTGGTAAAAAGGCAGTTGATGTTACTTTCGGTTAATGTGAATGTATAGTTAAATTGAGAGCTTTGCATTGTGGGATACAGTATTCCATGCAGCATACTACAGTAATTATTCATGCATACAAAAAAGTAACATAGTAGGCACAGTATAAGTACATATTTATCATGCTATATTGAGTGCTGTTGAGTATGCTGTTCCAAACATACAATAGCCTTTGATAAAGTATGAGCAAAAATATGCATGACATTACTTGGTTGTTGTGAA
>RJVU01000282.1:328989-384021 GCA_003731715.1 Anabarilius grahami | reverse complement strand
TATAATATAATATAATATAATATAATATAATATAATATAATATAATATAATATAATATAATATAATATAATATAATATAATATAATATAATATAATATAATATCACACGAGTAGCCGTGCAATATCATTCTATATCATCACAGCCCTGCTGATATAGAGCCATATCGCATGGCTACGAGTGTGATATTGTGTTTAAACAACAGTTCGACGGCACAAGTATGTAAATAAAAAAGAAAAAACAACGGATTGTCTTTAAAAAAATCCTCTTTTGTGAGAAACTACTTCCTTCCGCCACAGATTCAAATCTTAAGTTGACAGTTTAACAGTTTAGCTCAAGCCTCTGTTACTAATTCTAAAACGTCACTTTAGAACTAACAATGAAGGAACGTTGAGTCGCTTCATTGAAAGTCACTGTAATATGTAGAGTATTATGAGAGAGAAATCACCTGAGCGAGTGCATTACCTGCATCTAGCTGATATTCTTCAGGTCAATCTTATATTCATAATCACAAAATCAGTTTGAATGTCCGCTGAGGAAAGCGATATCTTTGTCTTTGTCCTTTTAACATTTAAAAGAGGATTTCCCATGACAGCGCTAGTCGATGCATTTGTCAGTTGCGTCTCGTAAGATGTTGTTTAAAGTGAAAACAATGTCCTTGTTTCCTTGTTTCAGTCCATTTCAATATAAAAGTCTTTGCGACTGACTCACTCATTCACTCATAAAGACATTCTTTACCGTCATCTAATGGAGTATTAATGTAACTTTCACTGAAGTTGAAACCACTAACGAACTCTTTCTCAATACCAAAATAATACGGCATGTTATTTATATAAAATGTTTATTGAACAATAATATTTAAATTAACAACAATAGCCATTATAACAGTATAAGAAATAAAATAGGAAATAAACACAAGCAAACAGTTCAATCAAAAGTACAAAAGCAGTGCTCTAGTTAGTACAGGATTTAATTTCAAAGTAAATATAAAGTGAAACTTATTATAGCCCTTAAGCTAACTCTATTAGCTCTGGAACAAGTAATAGATTTATAAGACCAAAGATTGCCCGTTTGATATATCCAAAACGAATTATACCTCATGTTTAAACATGAGATGAAGCTGTTCTCAGCGGGTACATGAGCACTGAACGGCCTCTGACAGCCTGGAGCTCACATCTCTGAAAGTGTCTAAACAAATTTTCAAATAGGTGCTAGGTTTACATATAAATCGCTTATCTGAGGTCTAAACAACTACACTCTTGTCTAAAAAACTCTTAAAACTACATTCCGTTACAAAATAACAGTAGTATCTATAAAAATATGGTGGGTTTGCTCGTCTGCCATGACAGTTGCTGTGAGAATGCTGACAGCGGAGTGATTCAAACGGTGAAACGGTTCCTGTGGCGATACTGGTAGAATATCGCATAGCTGGAAAGACCTCTCAGCCAATCAGATTCGAGAACCAGAACGAACTGTTGTATAAAGTTAATATAATATAATATAATATAATAATATAATATAATATAATNTAATATATAAAATATGACATGATATGATATAATATAATATAATACAATATTATTATTAAAGAATGCATGAAATAAACTGTACACAGTGGTAATCACAAGCTTTTCAATACACACAGCTATAGAAATATGACATGGTATTTACTAGGGATATGCCTGAAGCCTAAATCGGGATTCGGGAAAAGGCATGGAAAATGAGTAACGCAGTCCCTAAAGGGACATGGTTAGGCTTGCTGTGGTATTCGGTTACATTACAGTACATCGGATTTCACTTATCACGTGAGGAGAGATGTCTGACAAGACGATGGCGGAGGATTTGCTGCACAACACATCCTGAGCCTCATTGACAAATATCTTATCTTGTAATGTGCGGTCAGTACCGTCGCTCCTTATACACTGGGTACACGTGATTGGGAATTTGAAAATGAAAGTAAAAAATTTTTTATATTCATATTTTTTTCATCACCATGTCCCTTAAGGGGCTCCGTAGAATGCGTCATTTCCTTTCCGAACATAGTATTCAGCTTCGGCACATCCCTAGTATTTATTGCTAATGTTACTATTATTATCCTTACATGAAATATTGGGTAATATAAGGGCAAACAAGTCACTTTTACAGAGGTTGTTTTATAGTGTTAAAGATGTTTTTCATTACAAATACTATAGTTTATTATTAGTAATATTATTATTGTTGTTATTGTTATAGAAACCTTGTTAAAGATATGATTTTTTTTTTATAATACTATGTATTCCTGCGGTAGAAAATGTTCTGGCACCAAGATAGGCTACTATTCTTAATGCAAGCCTGGTCCCACCCATACTTCCTGTTTAAGTGTGAAAGAAAACACAGCACGGCATGTACATGGGGTCTTTACAAATAGTGTCTTTTTTCTGACTGCTTTTATGTTTGTCAGTATGTGTCTTCTGATATAAACACAACACTGTAATGGTGTTTTATGAAATTCAGGGTCTAACTGATGTATTTAACTGATGTATCTAACAGAGTTTGGTGCTGAGCATTGCAAATACCATTATGGAGAAAGAAGACGCTCAGCTCATTATAGATAGGGAGGCTTACATGACAGAAAACTGCCCTCCTCTGTCCATGCCTTCATCTACAGCGGACCTGCAGGTCTGTTACCACATTCACCAAATGTTCAGAATGCTAAATTAATTAAAAGTCCTTGAAAGTACAGAAAATATGATTTTACATTCTTTAATTTGTTTACATTTTCATGTGGAAGATGGATTTTTTTTTTGTTAGATTACTTTAAGTATATTATTTACAAAAGCAGTAATTCAATGATTATATCATTACCATACTCATGAACTCCAGGGTTATTATCATTACCTAAAACTAAAACCATTGAAAACTTTAAAAAAATAATAATAAAAAAATTATATAAATGAATAAAAACTATACAGACATACAAAAAAAAGAACACTAAGAAAAATGCCAAAAAACAGCAAATTTACTAAAACTTAAAACATAAAAAATATATAAAAATCCCCATAAAATAAAAAAATTTAAAAGAAATTCACAATATTAGTATTTACAATAATATTAATAAAAAAATAAAATAATACTGATGCACTCATGGTATTTACATGAAAGCACTTCAAGAAAACCATAGTAAACATAGTAAACGTCATAGTGAACGTCTGCAAAACCAATTGAATATATTTAGATTTTGCTAAAATGTTTTGATGTTACAATGGCATTTGAGATTTTTTTTTCTTGACATTTATATTTGTGAACAAACAAATATGCTCTTAATATGTTTATTAGTGTTTGACTTGTGTGGCTTATAATATAATATAATATAATATAGTATAATAATGTAAAACACTGATGTACTCATGGTATTTAGATGGCACTCTAAAGTCTCTTTTGGATGTTAGAATGGCATTCAAAATATTTTTTCTTTACATTTATGGTTGTGAACGAACAAATATGTTCTTGGTATGTAGGCCTATATTAGTGCTGTCTAGATGTTTCACTAATGTCACATGCGCCTAGGGATGATGAAAGTTATATTTCATACTCTTGAAACATTATGTTATGAAATGGTTAGAAATGAGAGCTTGACACTTTCAATGTCGCCGTTTAGGAACTGTGCAAGAAACTTCACCAGCAAATCGACAAGGTTGATGAGGAGAGATATGACTTGAATACTAAAGTAGACAAGGCAAACAAAGAGGTAACTTATAACAATATATAAACTATAATACTCAACATACCTTATTATGATGATGACATATGTGATGTTATATTGGGTATGTGTGACCCATGCTGGTAAAATGAGTCGGAAAGCGCACGGGCTAATTTCGAGGCAAAACAAGTGAAAAATGTCAATTTTGGTCGAAATTGAGGTTATCACAAAAATGAGTTCATTAAGCCCTCGTCTAGCGATCTCAATGCTCCAAATAGCAATTAAACATTAAAAAGTTTCTTTATTTGTACGTTTTCTGAGAGAAGTACCTTTCCTTTACCATGAAAAATGCTGTTTTTTTTCTGCTCGCTTCTTGACTACTGGCGCTTCTCTCAGCATAAGTTTGGTATCGTTGTAAAGCGCGGCATTCAAACTTTGTGAATATTCATTCTTGATGGCATGAGTCTGAACCAATGAAATGTGATTTTCAAACTCTTAAAGATGTAAACAAAACTATCTTACTCGCGCGGACTGACAGATCCTAAGCGTGTGCACAAAGACGCCTCAGACAGCCCTTACAGTAACATAGTGTCAGCCCAGATCTGGCCCACATCTGGTCCGCATGTAATCCACATGTACCAGATGTGGGCCGGATCTGGGCCACACTATATTGCTGTCTGGGAGTGCGCGATCCCGTATCTACAGAGTATTTAAAAAAATCTGTCTTGGCGAGTATTCACTCAAACATTATCTGTTATGCCTTAAGTGAACGTTTGGTTAACTGTTGGGGAAAAACATCTGATGTGTAACATTATATTAGAATTAGATCAGTGTGATACAGTAGATCTTAGTATATAAGTTTCATTAATGTTAATCAAACAATTGTGGAATCATGGAAAAACAGTTGAATATATATATTTTTCCAATAGATATGGGTTTTGACTTGGTTTGTGCCAAATTTGGTGGTATTACCAGGGATTTTAAGGTAGCCTATGGTTGCTAGGTGATTTTGTCTTCAGAAAACTTAAAATCGATTTTTCTCAAAATTGACTTTGCTGACTCTATCGACTTCAAACAGGTGTAGCTCAGTCATATTTTGTCAGATTCCAACAATTTTTTTAATAAAGAATGTGAGAATAACAATAACTAATTTTTGAAAATGTGCTAATTGCGACTCATTTTGCCAACACGGGTCACACACACACACAAACACACACACATATATATATATTAGGTTCTCTGAGGTCCGTTTTGACTGATATGTGTATAGATTGAGGATCTGAAGATCAAGGTGGTTGACCTGATCGGCAAGTTCAAGAAACCCGCGTTGAAGAAAGTGCGCATGTCTGCCGATCAAATGCTTCAGGCTCTGCTGGGCTCCAAGCACAAGGTGTCTCTGGATCTGAGAGCCAACCTGAAACAAGTCAAGAAGGAGGTCAAAGAGGAGGTGAGTGAAATATGATGGTGTGACTATTCCTTTGTGCTTATAATACAGAGCAGATATGAATAGTTATGGATCTAAATCATAATAACCTAAGCCACGAGAGTCCGTGCATTACAGAGATTTTACCACTGGTAAAACTCTGACCTCAAGTCGCTTATTGCGTGTTGCATGTAGGTGAACATGTAAACAATAATAAAAATACTTTAATCACTTAGTATTACTTATCACATAATTATAATAAAATAATATTTATCATTGGAGGCTGTTATCAACCCTAAACCATGGTAAAATTACACTAATATGCGACCTTTATATGCTTTGATAAATATGTTTACTGATATTGATAATTCATAAGTGGTTAATAATGTGTTTTTGTTTGTGTCTCCCTTTGGTTTATATGTCAAGTCACATTTATTTATACAAGTGACATTTTATTTATACAATACAGATTGTTTCAAAGCAGCATTAACACATAAAAAAATAACAGTGTCAAAGGTGCAATGTGTACATTTTAAGAGAATCTATTGACAGAAATGCAATATAATATACATAACTATGTTTTCAGTGGTGTATAAAGATGTTACATAATGAACCGTTATGCTTTTATTACCTTAGAATGAGCCATTTCTATCTACATACACCACGGGTACCCTTACATGTTAAGTCACCATTTTGCGCCGACACATTTCTACAGTAGCCCTAAATGGACAAACTGCTCAACCGAGCGTGTTTGCTTGACTGGATACTCTCTGCTGTCTCAGACAACGACATCTTTGGCCTGTGTTGGCCACCGTAAAATTTGTGCACTATACCTTTAATGTTGTAAAATTCATCAATTATGAAACAAATTCAATTTAAGCTGTAAAGTTGCTCTACATTATACAGTGATATATAATAATACAGTGCCTACAGAAAGTCATCATACCCTGGAAAATCTTTACCCTTTGTCACATTGCACTCTGGAAAATAAGATCAACTTTTTTGATCTGTATGTACATCATCAAAGTGAAAATAACATTTTAAAATATTCTGGAGGATTATTAAAAATTAATTATAAACTTGCTCAGGTTCAATTTCCAGATCAAACACCAGGCTTATTGCCACACCTGACACCAATTGTAGTGGTTTTGATTACTTCAGAATAAAACCAGCTGTTTCTTGAAGATTCCACTGCAAAAATACACCATGGTTTGGAAAGTGATTTCAAAGGGCCTCCGGGATAAAGTTGTAGAAAGGCACAAGTTAGGAGAAGGTTACAAAAACATTTCAAAGGCTTTAGCTATCCTTCTGAGTACTGTTCAAAGCATCATTAAGAAGTGGAAAGCTTATGGCACCACCAACACATTGCTTAGATCAGGCGGTCCGTCCAAACTGGATGACCGAGCCAGGAGGACATTGATCAGAGAAGCTACCAAGAGGCCAAATGCAACTTTGAAGGACTTACAAGGCTTTATATCTGGGACTGGTCAGTCTGTCCATGTGACAACTATCTCACAAGCTTTACACAAAGCTGGCCTGTATGGCATGGTGGCAAAAAAGAAGTCTTTCCTGAAAAAATGCCACACTCAGTCTTGTTTGCGCTGTGCAAAATCACACCTGGAAGACTCTGATGCCATTTGGCAAAAGGTGCTATCGTCTGACGAGACCAAATGTGACCTTTTTGCATTGAACTCCAAGAGCTATGTTTGGCGAAAAGCCCAAAACCCAGCATACCACCAAAAACACACCATACCTACTGTGAAGCATTGTGAAGGATTGAAAGTAAAATGATTCTGCTAAGTACATCCAAATTCTAGAGGAAAACCTGCGTCCCTCTGCTAGACAGCTGAAGATGAGCAGGTCTTTCTCCTTCCAATACGACAGTGATCCTAAATTTATCGCGAAAAGAATAATGCAATGGCTTAAGGATAGGAAGATGAATGTCCTTGAGTGGCCAATACAGAGCCCTGACTTAAAGGAACACTCCACTTTTTTTGAAAATAGGCTCATTTTCCAACTCCCCTAGAGTTTTATCGTTTTCGAATCCATTTAGCTGATCTCCGGGTCTGGCGGTACCACTTTTAGCATAGCTTAGCATAGTTCATTGAATCTGATTAGACCGTTAGCATCTCGCACAAAAATGACCAAAGAGTTTTGATATTTTTTTCTATTTAAAACTTGACTCTTCTGTAGTTACATCGTGTACTAAGACGGAAAATGAAGGAACTTTGCTGCCGTACCATGGGTGCGGCAGGCGCAATGATATTTTGCAGCGCCTGTGACCCCCTGCTTGCACAGGGAGCGTGCCTTGCAACCATGCAGACATTTGTGAGAGACGCTGCGTAATATCATTGCGCCTGCTGCACCCATGGTATGGCAGCAAAGTTGCTTGATTATTACCCCGGAATGAGAGTATAGTTCTTAGAAAATTGCAACTTTTAATTTTCCGTCGGTCTTAGTACACGATGTAACTACAGAAGAGTCAAGTTTTAAATAGGAAAAATATAGAAACTCATTGGTCATTTTTGAGCGCTATGCTAATAGTCTAATCAGATTCAATGAACTATGCTAAGCTATGCTAAAAGTGGTACCGCCAGACCCGGAGATCGGCTGAATGGATTCGAAAACGGTAAAACTCAGCTGTTTAACTCTAGGGGAGTTGGAAAATGAGCCTATTTTCAAAAAAAGTGGAGTGTTCCTTTAAATTCAATAGAAAATCTGTGGATGAGCTTGAAGAGAGCAGTCCATTGCCGCTCACCACTGAATTTGAATGAACTTGAGCAATTCTGCAAGAAAGAATGGGCAAATATTCCCCAATCTAGGTGTGCAAAGCTAGTACAGACATATCCAAATAGATTAATGGCTGTAATTAAAGCAATAGGTGGCTCTACGAAGTGTTAAATCAGGGGATTCATGATTTTTCTAACCGTTATTCTAGTTTCTCAATTTTTTTAATGAATTTTTGATTTTTGTTGTTGTTGTAAATAAAGCTGGAAAAGGTTTTTTGGAATGGGTTTTGATTTCAGGCTGGATGACAAATAAAGTAACTATTTCAAAGGGGTATGATTTTCTATAGGCACTATATACACACATACAAATACACGCGACATTTCGTTTCATTTAAATACCATTCCTTCACACTCAATACCTCTCTCATAATCCAGGTTTCAGATGTCGGTGACTGGCGTAAGAACGTTGAGGACAAGGCCGGTATGGGAGGCAGGAAGAAGATGTTTGAGGGCGAGGCCTAAATTCCTGGACATTTCATTGTTTAATTATTGTAGGAATTTGTCAGTGCTACGCAAACATTTATCTTTTTGCAATAGGTTTATGTCTTTAGCTTTCAGTGCCTCAAATGAGCATTTGTTTCACGCAGTATGTACGTCCTGAAAGAGAATTGTGTATCATCGCAAAGCCACGACCATTAAATGAATGCTTCTGAGGAAAAATCCTTAGTTTTATGTTTGTTTTATTATGCATGTTTTGGTTCTTTCACTCACTTCCATTCTTGTTTTGACTGGAATGAATAAATACTGTCATTTATTCTTTCTTTATCAACTTCATTGCTCTATATGTATTAATTTAATTTAATATTAAATAAAATTAAATTTTGGTGGTACACAACATCCAGAAGAAATATGGGTGGCATTTCCAATCATATTTATGGAGATCTCCTCTTTTGCTGTATGGTGAGTTTTGTTGCTGAAATATCTCTCATTAATTTGCATTATTTTGTATATCAGATATGTATATTGGTGTGTTAAGCATTGCTTCCGTTTACAGCACACACATATGCGTCTTGAAGGGAGGGAAATTTACGAGTCTTGCCGAGGATGGGCTCGGGATATTTCAGGAGCTCAGCGGCTTATTGGTCTGAGCTGGAACCCACTTCCATAAACAGGACTGCCAAGATCTGCTGAGCCATCAGAGTACAACGTATATATCCTATTTAATTTTTCTCTCTCTGAGGCTCACCAGTCTTTCCAGTTCTTCTTCCAAGTGTGCCCTCTTCTTCTCTCATAGGTGAGCGTCATTCAAAACTCTCTCTAGATCTGTACGTAAAGGACAAAGGCACGTCTTTGAATGCAAACATCTGTGCATGGATTTAGATACTGAAACAACGATGGATCTTTCTGGTTGGTTAAAGACATAATGTGCTCTAACTTGATTTTTGCATCCAATAGATGTCCACACACATATTGTCTATGAATATTCATAAGCAGATAGAATATGTTGATAAGTGTGCTTTTAAATGTAGTTGAATGTAAAAGTTATAGAGAATTTATCACATATAGAGTTATCACATTTTTTCTTTTGTCAAATCAACTTAGATCCTTCATGTGGTTAAGATAACATAATATTTTGAGTTTCTGTTGATTAAACCAATCACCTTCATTGCATTAACTCAATTTCTTAATTTCAATGAACTCAAAATTTTAAAGCAACCAGGTAACTTGCTTTTTTTAAGTTAAACCAACAATTCTTTTTGAATTTTAAATGTATATATTGAAAGGAAATAATATTTAACTACAATACAATTTCTTGAAAAGTTAAATATTCTATTTTAATATGCTCTAATTGATATGCCAGTCTATTCTGTTTAAATCTGCTGTCTAAGAAGTGCTTAAAATGTATCTTCTACAGTATAGTATAATCTTTAATTGCATTTGTCTTATAGCTTCTGAATCTCTGGTATCACGTTTTATGACCTTTGGACTAAAAGTCAAGTGTCAAATGAACTGTCGAGCATCTCAAACTGTTGGGCTAAACTTATAGACGCAGGTGTCCATGATTGAATTTCATTTCTTACCACACTTTACCAATTTAAAACCATGTAGAAGTGCATGTCCTGGATAATCTGATTAACTCAACTGCCAATATATCTAATGACCAATTTATTAATCTTTGTTAATGTTAATTTCAACATTTACTAATACATTATTAAAATCAAGAGTTGTATTTGTTAACATTAGGTAATGCACTGTGAACTAACAATAATAATCTATGAACAGCTGGATTTTTATTAACTAACGTTAACAAATACAGTATTGCTCATGGTTAGTTCATGTTACTTAATATATTAACCAATGTTAACTAATGAACCTTATTGTAAAGTGTTAGCTGATTAACTCAACTGCCTATATCTAATGACTAATTTCTATCCAATCCAGGGTGAAAACACACTAAACCACCAAGATGTCAGAGTAAGTATTCTGATTCTGATTGCTGTGGGTTCTTTATAGGTTTAGAACATACTGTTAAACCCTATAGACTACATATGTTTCATTTTAGATGAAGTTATGTTTGTTTTGAATAGAATCATTTATAATAGAATCCCTTGGCACTCATGGTGAACTTGTTTTCATAAACAGAAAAAAGATGACCTCCAGCCGTAGGCATCACCTGAAGGTTAGACAATTTTACTGTCATGTCATAAAACACATGTTATGAATTCATTTTGAAAAGTGTATTGTTGATTGTTCTTCTGCTAACTCCTCAGAGCCTGGTGCTCTCCATTGCCTTCGGTCTCATGGAAGCTGAAACCAAGCAGATTGCTGCTGATAAGGAGGCTTACATGAGCGAACACTGCCCTGCTCTGGATATGCCTGGATCCCAGCAAGACCTGCAGGTGACTACATTGTTGTTGTTATTATTTTCACCTGTCATAATAAATGTTGTTATACAATATTTAATCAATAATTATTTTGATTATCGTGTCAATACGACATCAGTTTTTACCTTGTAGTTGTTTTTTGTATTACGTACGTGTAATCATAAATAATGCACATTGCAATTATACGTGTGTGCGTATGTGTCAGATATATTGCTCACGTGTCAGATAGAACCTTATAATTCCAAGGGGAGGAATTGTTTATAAAAGTTGGTGGCACTTTATTTTGATGGTCCACTTTAGACATTATACTAAATATAAGTAACTTTGCAACTACTAACTCGCATTAGACTATTAGTCTGCTTAATATCTGCTGACACTTTATTTTGATGCTTCGCCAACAGACATTCTGACTAGAAATAACTTTGCAAGTACTTCAACTTATTCTACTAACCCGAACCCTAACATAACAGACTATTAATACTCTAATGAACATTAACAAATGTATTGCTCATGGTTAGTTCATATTGGTTAATACATTAACTAATGTTAACAACTGAACCTTATTGTAAAGTGTTACTATATATATATATAATATGGATAGATAGATAGATAGATAGATAGATAGATAGATAGATTTTTTATTTTTATTCAAACAATATTAACCTTTTGTTAAAGTTAAAATTCATGTACATGTTAGTTCACAGTGCATTAACATACAACGCTCTAAAACATACTAGGTTAAAAACAACCCAAGTTGGGTTGAAAATGGACAAACCCTGCGAATGTGTTGTTTTAACCCAGCTGTTGGGTTAAATGTTTGCCCAACCTGCTGGGTAGTTTTATTTAAACCTACTATTGTTTAAAAATTACTATGCTTTCTTACAATTAACCCAAATGTTGGAAATTAACATTTATTAATATGTTTAATAAATGAACATTTATTAATAGGTTTAATGAATAATAATTAAACAAACAATTATTAAATTGCTTATTAATAAATGTTCACCCTTTGATTATTACTGGTGCCTTTAGTAGTTATGCGTCTGATTTTTAATTTTCAACCTTTTATGGGTTCATTTTAAGCCGGCCATATAGTAATTTTTAAACAATATTTGGGTTAAATAAAACTGCCCAGGTCGTTGGGCAAACATTTATCCCAACTGCTGGGTTAAAACAACCCAATCACTGGGTTTGTCCATTTTTAAGCCAACTTGGGTTGTTTTTAACCCAACATTTTTTAGAGTAAACTTTTGACATTAAAATGTATTAGTAAATGTTGGTATTAGTCTACTAACTAGGCTAAGAAATGTGGTTTTGTTTATTTAAAAAAGTATTGTTTAATGTTATATATGTTAACATGAGCTAAAAAACAATACTTTTTTAATAAGCAAAACTAAATTTCTTAGTCATGCTAACTTATATATAATTGTATGTTATACATTATATACATTAAATATACATAATTAAATCATATATAATTAAGTGACCACATAATCATATACATGTATTAAATGTTATTACATCATTTTATATTAATGTAATTTGCCACCTTGGAATTATTAGGTTCTTTCTGCATTCTGAGCAGTTTTGAGATATTGAGCTTCAAAACTTTTGCATTCCATTCGACTTTGTAGACAGACCCTTTTTGTTTTCTAAAAAAAAAGTCCCAAAATGTACACAACATAAAAAAAACCCCATCACATAATGTAAATAAGTTGTCACAGTACAAGAATATGCGAATATTTAACAAAATGTAAGATAGAACCTTATAATTCCAAGGGGATGAATAGTTTATAAAAGTTGGTAGCACTTTATTTTGATGGTCCACTTTAGACATTCTACTAAATATAAGTAACTGCGTGTCAATTAACTCTCATTAAACTTTTAGTATGCTTAATATCTGCTGACACTTTATATTGATGCTCCGCCAACAGACATTCTACTGACTATAAATATCTTTGCAAGTACGTCAACTCTTTCTACTAACCCAAACCCTAACCTAACAGACTATTAATACTCTAATGGGAGTTAGTTGACATGTAGTTGCAAAGTAACTTATAGTTAGTAGTATGTCTAAAGTGGACCATCGACCTAAAAGTTATATAAAGTTACATTGCATTCAATGAACATGTTTTTTTCAGTTGCTTTACTTGTGAACTGAACCTATGACCTACAGGAAGGTTATAGAAGGCATAGTATTTTTTGATAATCAATATCATGTAGAATCTTGTTTTGCCCTTTCAGGAACTGTGCAAGAAGCTGCACCAACAGCTCGACAAGGTTGATGAGGAGAGATACGACTTGGAGGCAAAGGTTGCCAAGACAAACAAGGAGGTAAAGATCACAACACCTCAGCGTCATCATTTGTTCAGTGATTCATCCATTTATGTGTTTCTCCGATCATTAATTATATTATATAATAATACAGATTGAGGATCTGAAGATCAAGGTGTTTGACCTGATAGGCAAGTTCAAGAAACCCGCTTTGAAGAAAGTGCGCATGTCTGCTGACGCTATGCTTCAGGCTCTGCTGGGCTCCAAGCACAAGGTCTCCATGGATCTGAGAGCCAACCTGAAACAAGTCAAGAAGGAGGTCAAAGAGGAGGTGAGTTTCTTGACTTTGTTTGGCCATGTTTCTAATTTTGTAAATGTAATGTATTTGGGCTTTATGTCAGCACACTGTATTCATGTCTGGTGTTTTTGTGTTCCACAGTCTGTAGAACAAGTTGGCAACTGGCGTAAGAACATCGAGGATAAGGCTGGTATGGACGGCAGGAAGAAGATGTTTGAGTCCGAGGCTTAAGATGTATCGTGTTTGTTCTCCCTTATGTCTTACATTTTCTCTGCCAAACATCTTTCTATCCTGTGAACCTCCCGTTCCAATAAAAGTATTTTTCCTGGACTATTTTGCACATTGTACATTGTCCCAGTGTTGAATGGCATGGCATTAAAGATTAGTGTATTCATTTGCCTTTGTGTTTTTGCTCAGCTCTACTGAACAGCCAACCCAGACAGCAAAATAGTGTGGCCCAGATCCGGCCCACATCTGGTACATGTGGATTACATGCGGACCAGATGTGGGCCAGATCTGGGCCGACACTATGTTGCTGTAAGGGAATAGTATTAGCATGAACACTACCATTCAAAAGTTTGGGGTCGGAAATATTTTTTCATGTTTTTTAAATAACTTTTATGCTCATCAAGGGTGCATTTTTAAAAAATATCAAAAGTAAAGCATACTGTATTATTGTGAACTTTTGTTAACATTTAAAATAAGTGTTTTCTATCTACATATATTTGAAAATGTAATTTATTCAGAAGTCTTCAGTGTCACATGATCCTTCAGAAATCATTCTAATATGCTGATTTGAAACATTTCAGATTATTATCAATGTTGAGAACAGTTGTGCTGCTTAATATTTAGTTGGAATACCGTAAAACATGTTTTTCAGGTTTCTTTAATGAATCGAAAGTTCAAAAGAACAGCATTTATTTTAAATATATACATTATAAATGTTTTAGTCACTTTTGTTTAGTTTAACACATCCTTGCTGAACAAAAGTATTAATTTCTTTTTTGAAAAAGACAACTTTTGAATGGTATTGTAGGCTTCATGTGAACTTTAATACAAACTACATAAATCAGATTTAATATTGCATTTTTGTCTGCATGTTTATTTGATTAAATATCCTGAAAGGCATAAAGGAAGATTTAAATTCACTTTCATGTATAAAAAATAACTTAGAGTTATTATGGTATTGTATGGTAATACAATGGTACATTTTCATATGAAATGCTGCTAAATAATTACAGTACCATTTTCTTTCCATGGTCCCTCGAGAATACCATAATAATACCATACTATCATGCCCATATTGCATGTTACATTTGGTATTTTTTCTTAGTTCAGTCAGCTTTTGTAAACATTAGTGTAAACACTTTAACCACTGATGAAAAATATTGATAGCGGAAACTGCTGTTTATTAATATGCAGTTATGCTCCTTGTTAAAATTACTCTGCTACCATGGTACTGTGATAGTATTAGATGGTAATACCATGGAATTTAGATGCTTTTAATTTGGAATGAAAATTAATTACTGTGGTATGGTTGGTAATGGCCGTATCCAATAACATTCTATTTTTATGTATTTATTTTAAATAATTTTAAGTAATCTTGAGGCCTCCTTGGAAGTTTGTTGAGGCCCCCTGGTTGAGAGCCACTGATTATAATATAATATAATTATAATATAATATAATACCCTGTTTAGTAAGCTTTGTTTTAGTACACTGTAAAAATATGCTATATTTACTCCATAAAATTTTGGCAACAGATTACAAGCAATATTATTAATCAAATTGATTCCTTAAATGTCAACCATTTAAAATGAGTAAAATTTAAGTCAAATTTAAACAGAAATATCTTAATAACAGACGTCAAAGATGAATTAAGAACTTTTTATTTTTTATTACCAAAACTGAAGACACCTGATGATAACAAGCAGAATAACTGAAGGAAAGAGAAACACAATAATGAACAGAGGCTTAGATGTTGATGTTGATTTTATTGAAAATATGTGGTCACCATTATGATGATCAGTGCTATTTATTTTATTTGGGTAGTTTGATTCTTTGCTTTTTATGTCAGTTTGTGGTTTTTGTAATGGTGTTTGCTAATTTTACAAATTTTTAATTGTTGACTTTTAAGCAATTCATTTGATTAATTCTAACTCAATTCTTATATGTTGAATTTAATTAATAATATTGCTCGTAATCTGTTGCCACAATTTTATTGAGTAGAGCGTATTACTTTTTACAGTGTATCATTATTGCGAATGCCATTTTTCTAGGTTTCATTGTAAAACCTGAGACTTTTTAAGGATAACTTATGGCAAATATTTAGATTTTAAAAATAAACTATCCATCTCATTCCTCCCAGCTGTTCTTACTTAGAAATACTGGGCCTTACCATTTTATTTTTCACAAAGACAACAGAGGAACCCCCAGCACTCTCGCTACAAGACCCTGAGCCATTTCAGGCTTGCACTTTCACACCCAGCCCACCCAACATCTCCTGTTTCTGGATCCAGGGGACTCATCGCCACCATGTAAGGTCAGGGCGTTCTGTATTTAATGGCTCGGCCCATGTTCAGGGTCCCTCTTAAGTTTCTCCAAGGAGCTCAAATGTTCAACTGCAAGGAATCGACTTGCTAAGTATATCTCCTGACCCTGCTGCACTAAATGCAAGAAGATGCCAAACTATGTTGAGGGCACATAATTTCCACGGGCACTTAGAGAGACACCCTGAAACCTAAAACAAGGGTTATAACATTTGGAAAACTGCAACCGTGAGATCTGGTGTCCTTTGGGACCATCTAGGAGACTGAATTTCAGTTTAAAAACAACCGTTTATGTATACTATTAGTATGCCTATTGTCATGATTTTTTTTTTTTTACCCTTCTGAATATTGCATTAGAATCAAATGCAAATGGTAAGGGTAAGAGTTTTTATTAGCTAATGAGGTCCTGATTCCAGGCACTCCTGAGGCACATTATTATGTCAGTAATGTCATGACCCATCTGCGCTCTCTGGTCCTTCTCAGTCACATGAACTTATGAGAAACAGCTGTCTTTCACTGGGACATACAGTATAGGCAACATGCTCAATCCAGGGTTTAACTGGTTTAACACAGCTACTGCACTGAAGCTTTGCAGTAAGACCAGTTCACAACACAGACAATAACTATAAGGGTAAAATTTAATATTCATTCTATTAGAATAACGAAGTCCACACCGCAGCTATAATGATAACGACAGAGGTATGGAAGCCTAATTCCACCACATTTTAAAATGCTGCGGTAAATCAGAATTATGATATAAAAAGTTAAAATAATGACATACTAAGTCATATAAGAAACATCGAAATTATGAGGTTGCAATTATGACATACTAAGTCATAATTATGACATTTTTTTGACATAATTTCAACCTTTTATTTCATAATTATGACTTAGTATGTCAGAATTTCGACTTTTGAATCTATTATGATTCAGTGTCATAATTTTTAAATCAGAATTATAAAATAAAGTCACAATTATATCATAATTATGACAAAAGGTCGTAATTATTGTATAAAAAGTCATAATTGCGANATGACATTTTTTTGACATAATTTCAACCTTTTATTTCATAATTATGACTTAGTATGTCAGAATTTCGACTTTTGAATCTATTATGATTCAGTGTCATAATTTTTAAATCAGAATTATAAAATAAAGTCACAATTATATCATAATTATGACAAAAGGTCGTAATTATTGTATAAAAAGTACTAATTGCGACAAAAAATGTAATGATTATGACTTAGTATGTCACAGTTGCGACTGTCATAATTATGACTTTTATCTCATAATTTCAACTTTTTGTTATAATTATTGCTTCTCATTTTACCTTTTTGTCATTATTATGATTTTATCTCATAATTCTTACTTTGTAACTCATTTTTGACTTTTTATTACAATTACAACTATAAAGTAATACTTTTTATATCTCAATTATGAGTTAATATTTAATAAGTTTGACTTTTAGCCACAATTCAATTAGAATTTTTGTCATAATTATGGCTTATCTCATAATTCTTTACTTTTTATTTCATAATTTCAACTTTTTATTTTATAATTATTAGAATGCCAGAATGTCATTTTGAATTTTTAATCTATTAATTATGAATCATGTGCAATAATTTTGACTAAGTCAGAATTATGAAATAAAAAGTCAATTATGAGATGTCATAATTGTGACAAAATGTCGAAATTACTAAAAAGGTCATAATTACGACAAAAATTGGCATATTTATGACTTAGTATGTCACAATTGTGACTTTCTTTGTCATAATTACTTATATCATAATTTTTAAACTTTTTTTCATTATGATTTTATCTCATAATTCTGACTTCTGTAACTTTGTCAATTATGACTTTACAGCTCAGAATTTTGACTTTTCATATCTCAATTGTGAGTTAGTATTTAATCATTTTCACTTTTTATGTCTTAATTCTGACTTTTACTGTTCTAATTATGACTTACCAAAGCATGATTTTTTCATGTGGTAGAAATTGGCTTCCAAACAGAAGAACAATATTATTGGAATCAGATTTTTGTTGTTGTTGTTGATCGACAATAAAAACATCGACAGCCAATCAGAATCCACCCGACTTTAACATCTTGATTATTTAAAGGTGCCCTAGATCCCCTTTTCAAAAGATGTAATATAAGTCTAAGGTGTCCCCTGAACGTGTCTGTGAAGTTTCAGCTCAAAATACCCCATAGATTTTTTTTAAATAAATTTTTTTAACTGCCTATTTTGAGCCATTATTACATATGCACCGATTAAGCGCGCGGCCCCTTTAAATCTCCCGCTCCCCGCCCCCGCGAGCTCTCAACTGCCTTAAACAGCAAACACAAAGTTAGCACAGCTAATATAACCCTCAAAATGGATCTTTACAAAGTGTTCATCATGCGTACATCGATTCCTGTGAGTATAGTATTTATTTTGGATGTTTGCATTTATTTCTGAATGAGTTTGAGGCTGTGCTCCGTGGTTAACGGGCTAATGCTACACTGTTGGAGAGATTTATAAAGAATGAAGTTGTGTTTATGCATTATACAGACTGCAAGTGTTTAAAAATGAAAATAGCGACAGTCTTGTCTCCGTGAATACAGTAATAAACGATGGTAACTTTAACCACATTTAACAGTACATTAGCAACATGCTAACGAAACATTTAGAAAGACAGTTTACAAATATCACAAAAAATATCATGTTATCATGGATCATGTCAGTTATTATTGCTCCATCTGCCATTTTTCGCTGTTGTTATTGCTTGCTTACCTAGTCTGATGATTCAGCTGTGCACAGATTCAGATGTTCTGCCCTTGTGTAATGCCTTTCATAATGTTGGGAACATGGGCTGGCATATGCAAATATTGGGGGCGTACACCCCGACTGTTACGTAACAGTCGGTGTTATGTTGAGATTCGCCTGTTCTTTGGAGGTCGTTTAAACAAATGAGATTTATATAAGAAGGAGGAAACAGTGGAGTTTGAGACTCACTGTATGTCATTTCCATGTACTGAACTCTTGTTATTTAACTATGCCAAGGTAAATTCAATTTTTGAATCTAGGGCACCTTTAAAGCAGCAGACAACATAACTGCAGACAACATAACACGCACCTATAATGAACAGAACGCTATTGTTCTTTTACCAATGTCATTTGGTGTGAATGTTTATATAGTTATCAAGCCTTTACAAAGACTAACTGTTGTTGGTTTATACACTTGATGTTATCAATTCACCTGTTGGACAAAAAAAATAAAATTAAATAGTAGACAAAAAACTTTTAACGGATTCACATTGAACGACAGACCCTGAATCGTATCCAGAGACCAGAATATCCTCTAGAACATTCTGGCAATGTGCTAAAATCCACTAAAAGTGTCTTGCAACAACCTAGAAATGATTTAGAAACATATCAGAACACCCAAGAGAGAACAGATTTTGGAATGAAGACAGGATTGCAAATGTGCAGTAGTGTAGTTTCAATGACCGTTTCCACTGGACTGCTGCCTGTCTAACTCACTCTGCTGGTCAACTCTACCACCATCTGGTCATTCACAACACAGACATCAGATCAGGAAATTTTCAGTACAGCATGTTAAGAGTACAGAGCCGTCTAAACACACCTGCACTGTCTGTTCTGCCAATGGCAACATTTGTCATACTTGTCATTCATTGGTTCGTATATAAAACCAGAAACTGGAAATCCAATGTGTCAAAGGCAAACACATTTATTACAGACGCAGCTTCCCAAATCCAAAACATTATTCTGCAGTCTTGAGAGTGCCATCATGCAGGCCATGAGAATGTCACCTTGTGTCTTGCTTGTGGATATTGCACTTGCTGGGAATCAAAAAATGGATCTTCTGTTCCCATGGAAAGTGGGATTGTGATTACATCAGGGCAACAGGAATGTGCCTGGGTCTCATCTGATGTTTGCGTATTTGGCCATTAGAGGGCAGATTAAGTCATGTCATATATTTGTGTGTTTTTGTTACCACATATAGGAGTCAATTCAAGATTAGTACAAATTACACATTTTTAACCTTAGTAAAATAAAGCAGAGGCGGCAATAGTATCTACATTTTTCCATTCCTAATGTGTGTGATGACATACTGTTTTCTCGTGAAGAGGGAGTGTGATTACATCACTTTGTAAGATGTTTTTAAAAAAAATATCATAATTTTTGATGCATTTTGAGCAAAAATCTATTTTATTTCTAGGTTTTTGGATAAAAGTTAACATGAATGAGATGCTCATACTTTCTAAGAAATATATAAGAAAACAAACACGTTTTTTCCTCAGACTGAGTCTCAGACTATAAATATATTTTAGAGTTTAAACTGGGGCATCAAAGAATGATAAACATTTGAGGGCATTCAGAGAGGGTCTGAGAAAATAAAAATGGGACTGAGATGTCATGGGACATTTTTTTTTCTAAATTATTTTTATTTTATTTCAGTCATATGGTGGGAATTCAAGTAATTATTCAACATTTCCTTGCCTAAAGCTGTTGGGTTAAGTTAGCTATTTCCAACTAGACAAGCAAACAGGTGAAAATTAGATTCATGTTTAAGGTATAAATATGTGTAAATTATGTTTTAGAACCAAACTTAATTAAAGGGTTAGTTCACCCAAAAATGAAATTTCTGTCATTAATTACTCACCCTGATGTCGTTCCACACCCATAAGACCTTCGATCATCTTCGGAACACAAATTAAGATATTTTTGATAAAATCCGATGGCTCAGTGAGGCCTGCATCGCCAGCAATAACACTCCCTTTTTCAATGTCCATAAAGCAACTAAAAACATATTTAAAACAGGTCATGTGACTACAGTGGTTAAACTTTAATATTATAAAGCGACGAAAATAACAAAATAGTGACTTTATTCCACAATATCTAGTGATGGGCAATTTCAAAACACTGCTTCATGAAGCTTTACGAATCATTTGTTTCGAATCAGTGGTTCAGAGAGCCAAAATCACATGATTTCAGTAAATGAGGCTTCGTTACATCATAAGTGTTTTGAAACTTCAATAGTTCACGACGTGACTCTGGCAGTTTGATACGTGCTCCGAACCACTGATTCGAAACAAAAGATTTGTAAAGTTTCGAAGCTTCATGAAGCAATGTTTGTAAATCGCCCATCACTAGATATTGTTGAATAAAGTCGCTATTTTGTTATTTTTGGCGCACAAAAAGTATTCTAGTCACTTTATAATATTAAGGTTGAACCACTGTGGTCACATGAACTGTTTTAAGTATGTTTTTAGTAGCTTTCTGGGCATTGAAAAAGGGAGTGTTATTGCTGGCGATGCAGGCCTTACTGAGCCATCGGATTTTATCAAAAATATCTTAATTTGTGTTCCGAAGATGAACAAAGGTCTTACGTGTGTAGAAAGACATGATGGTGAGTAATTAATGACATCATTTTTATTTTTGGGTGGACTAACCCTTTAAGATCACCTATGCTTGCCACCTTGCTACGTAAAGAACTAAACCATGTATGTTTCTCATCAAATCTGACAATGAAAATACCCAGAATCCTGACCTGACATGCTCTCTTCTTCTCTTAGAACTGACTCCATCAAGCCAAATATGGTTGTTTTAATTCTTTCACCAAAACTCTGGCTTTTTCAATTGGCAAATTTCTTACACAGGTTTGGCCTTGGCCTCGATCAGCAAGCAAATTGTTGTAAACATTCACTGACGTCAACCCCATTTGCACCCATTTGCCCACTTGTAAGACGTGAACCACATGGCATGTGATTACCCTATTACAAAAAAGTATCACCTCTGAGCTGTTATCTCAGTCTATTGGAATGCGCTGCACGCTGTTCCTATTCCCAAAACACAGCAGGGTTAACAACCTCTGGAAACTGAATTCCTCATAGTGGGGACAGATTATTGGGGCATTAGTCTGTCAGAACATGATGCTTTGCCTTTGTGCTGTAGAGACAACAAACTAATGAAAACAGGTAGAATCATAATAGAACTGCTGTTTGCATTGTTTTTGCCCTATTGAATTATATTCTGAGAAAACGGTGAATATTATAACCTGATGTTAAGGCGAATAGGGCTAATTATTTAGCTAATTAAATTAGGGAGAAAATTATAACCATGCAACTGTCTACTACAGTATCATGTACCCATAAGACCTTCGTTCATCTTTGGAACACAAATTAAGATATTTTTTGATGAAATCCAATGGCTCAGTGAGGCCTGCATAGACAGCAATGGTACTTCCTCTCTCAAGATCCTTAAAGGTACTAAAAACATATTTAAATCAGTTCATGTGACTACAGTGGTTCTACCTTAATATTATAAAGCGACGAGAATATTTTTTGTACGCCAAAACCCCCCCAAAATAACGACTTTTTAACAATATCTAGTGATGGCCGATTTCAAAATGCTGCTTCAGAGAGTTACAAATCTTTTGTGTTGAATCAGTGATTCGGATCGCGTATCAAACCGTCAAACTGCTGAAATCATGTGACTTTGGCGCTCCGAACCACTGATTCGATTCGTAAAGCTCCGAAGCTTAATGAAGCAGTGTTTTGAAATCGGCCATCACTAGATATTGTTAAAAAGTCGTTATTTTGTTTTTTTGGCGCACAAAAATCATTCTTGTCGCTTTATAATATTAAGGTAGAACCACTGTAGTCACATGAACTGATTTAAATATGTTTTTAGTACCTTTATGGATCTTGAGAGAGGAAGTACCGTTGCTGTCCATGCAGGCCTCATTGAACCATCGGATTTCATCAAAAATATCTTAATTTGTGTTCCGAAGATAAACGAAGGTCTTACGGGTGTGGAACGACATGAGGGTGAGTAATAATGTAAAAAATTACATTATTTTTATTTTTGGGTGAACTAACCCTTTAAATCCTCCCGATACTGACTAAGCTACTGAAGGAGATGCTTCCAGAGGTCACAGATCCTCTTCTTAATATTATTAATTTATCTTTGTCACTAGGACATGTACCGAAAACGTTTAAGCTGGCTATTATTAAACCTCTTATTAAAAAAAACAAGTGCTTTTCACTCTGTACATGCTACCCTTGGGAGATATCATTAGGAAGCATGGTGTTAGTTTTCACTGTTATGCTGATGATACTCAGCTCTATAATTCTTCGCACCCTGACGAAACTTACCAATTCACAAAATTAACAGAATGCATGATGGATAAAAAAAATGGGATGACTAGTAATTTCCCTCTACAAAGAACAGAGACTCTAATTATTGGACCAAAAACCTCTGCATGTAATAATCTAGAATACTGTCAATGAGTTGTTGTTGGTTTTTTTTGTATAAAATGTTTAATTAATTAATTTGATTAATCAAAGGTGTGATTTAGCTTATTTTATCTTCTCATTGAGTCTTCATGATCAGATTATTCCTTTGACACATGATTGTGTTGTGCTTGGAGTCTTATTTGAGATTGCAGCTCAAGTTGATGGCATGGCCTCTGGTTTTCACTCCATTATAAAAGGCTATAAAATTGTCCTGCAGCTTTGTCCAAACAAGCTGGAATTTATGGAAAAATCAGAGCAGTTCTGTGAAATGTGTCATGATATTGGCCCACAAAATTTGAACATAAAGTCCATTATGCATTGTAGAAAAGAGAGATGCTGAAGTGGTAGTGTGGTGTGCTGGGCTTGTTTCAATCCCTGCTTGAGCTATATCACACTGTGGCCTCGAGCAAGGAGTAAACCCAGTAGCCCTACTTAACCCCAGGTTGCTCCCGGTTGATTGCCCTATAATAAAAATATACAGAAGGTGAGTGTCAGGTCGTCAAATATCAGAAAATCTTCATCTCCTAGGGCCCTATCATACACCCGGTGCAATGCGGCGCCAGGCATGACGCAAGTGTTTTTTGCTAGTTTCAGCCCGATGCAGTTATCATTTTCACATCCTGCACCACGTTGTTTAAATAGCAAATGCATAAATGACTGGCATCAAAACTCACTTGGTGTTATAGTACTTTATCTAGGGATTATAATAAACCAGGTAACTATTCAGGCCTGTTTTATAATTATTTGCTTTCTATCTGCAAAATCTAGGCTAGTTGTTAATCAAAAATATTTGAAGTCATGTGTCACAGTCAGGTATAATTTTAAGAACATCTAAGTGTACTCAACTGTGCTATTTTGAGACACCATTAAATATGAACTAAAATGTGCTTTTAATATACTTTCTCTGTATTAAAAAAATATTTTATTACCACTTGTAGTACACTATGGATTAAAGTGTACTATAAGTGGCAACTACATACATTTTTTAAATACAGAGATTGTATATTAAAAGCACATTTTAGTTTCATGTTTAGTTTATTTCATGGTGTCTCAAAATAGCACAGTTGAGTACACTTAGATGTTCTTAAGATTATCTTAATTTTTAGTATATTAAGTACAAAATTAGTATGCGAAAATAGAGCACTCTATACTTCTATAGAGTACATTTTAAAAGTGTACTTTTTTCACCTGGGTATACTGCATACCCCATTTTTGAGCCACTGGTCACAGTAATGACTGAACATAAACCTTTTTTTCTTTTCTTATTTTGTATTTTCCACTGCATCACTTTGTAGAGCTCCGGTCATGATACTTCGACATTGTGTTCTGTTGATGTCATATTGTGAGTTGTTGTCTGAATGTGTAAAAGATTGCAACCTCTTGAAAATACTGTTGCCAAAATCCTTAAAGGGAACAGATGAAGGACCATCACACCTATTCAGAGAGAAAAAAAAGCTGAAAAGCATATCCCCTCAGTCCACTAATATATGACTCGTTAAAAGGTTAGTTCACCCAAAAATGAAAATAATGTCATTTATTACTCACACTCATGTCGTTCTACACCGGTAACACCTTCATTCATCTTCTGAACACAAATTAAGATGAAATCCGATGGCTCAGTGAAGCCTCTATTGCCAGCAATGTCACCGAACTTCTCAAGATCCAGAAAGGTCAAAACATATTTAAAACAGTTCATGTGAGTACAGTGGTTCTACCATATGCCAAACAAATAAAAATAAAATAAAAATAATGACTTTTCAACAATATCTAGTGATGGCTGATTTCAAAACACTGGTTCGAAGCTTTACGAATCTTTTTTTTTTTAATCAGTGATTCGGATCACGTATCAACCTGCCAAACTGCTAAAATCACGTGACTTTGGCGTTCCGAACACAAAAAGTATTCTTGTCGCTTTATAATATTTTTGTAGAACCACTGTACTCACATGAGCTGGTTTAAATATGTCTTTAGTAGCTTTCTGGATCTTTTCGAAGTTCGATGACATTGCTGGCAATAGAGGCCTCACTGAGCCATCGGATTTTATAAAAAATATCTTAATTTGTGTTCTGAAGATGAACAAAGGTCTTATGTGTGTGGAACGACATGAGGGTGAGTAATAAATGACATAATTTTCCTTTTTGGGTGAACTAACCCTTTAAGACATTGGAAGCCATTGAGCTCAATAGCTCAGAAAACTGAATCCTCAATTTTGTCCATTAAATGAATCTATAATTAAAGAAAACAAATGCTTCAGAAACACAAATGAGAGCTCATTTTTATTCCTGCTGAGAAACATGTATCGTGACAATTACATTTGTAGACACTATTGGTAACTTCATTTACATTTTTACCATTTTTAAAAAAAATGTATTAATGAATTATGTATGGCTTTATAGAAGAACTCTTTTTGGTAACTCAGCTATTTGTCCAAATTCATTAATATTGTACAGTTTATTCTCAATTAAAATATCAACAAATAAAAGTCAAATAAAATACTTCAGAATCATTACATGTTGTTTGCATGAATTATAAGTAATTAAATAATTGGCATATTTTACAATTTCGTTGTTCTCTTTTTGGCGTCATAACTATAAACTATAATCCTTGATCAGTGTCATGAATAGTTTATTTCACCAGCAGAATTGGTTAATATCTCAATATATTAATGAAAAGTAAAAAAAAAAAAAAAACTAAGGTATGAATTGTAAATTAATTTGTCACACAAAACTAGTTATTTCATGTATCAAACATTATCATGTCAAAATGTATTTCTCAAACAAAGGCAAGGCAAAGCAAAGCTGTTTTGGCTAATCAAAGAACTTTTGGACAGGAATGAACACTTCTGTCTGACCTTAATCTGTCTGACCTTAGAATTTATGGCACAACCTGAGAGCAATGGAAAAAAGTAATATGGTCCTCTGAGTCATCTGTTACCCTGAAGACCTCAATTCTTGTCTCATCAGGACAGAGAATGTTTTCCTCTTGCTCCCAGGGTCCTATAAAGGCCATTTGTCAAACTCCAGGGGGCTTGTCATTAACCTCTCTCAAAGTAACTTACATCCAGCCACTCTGGCATAAAGAGCTGATTGATAGCATCCTGCTGAGATGGTATATCTTCTTGCAGGACCTCCTATCTCCTATTACCTGAAATGAAACATATAGAAGTGGAGCATAATATCTGGACAGTCACACCTAAGATGGCGTACATAACTGACCAGTCCATATTTTCATGGGTGTCCCGCAGGGTTATGTTCTGGGCCCTATCCTATTCTCCCCACAACTCAAAATGTCTGGCTCAAAAAAAAGAAAAAGAAAAAGAAAAAGAAAGAAAGAAAATGTGTTCTCAACAGAAAGATATCTAAATGTAAATATTATAGAATTTATAGAAAAGTCAATATTATTTGTTTTATTTTTTATAGCATTATTTTTAATATGCTCATATAAAAACTCATAGTCACAAGAGTGCTCTTGGTGGCTTTCAAGGTGTTGCTATGGAGCTGCTAAACTGTTTGAGGTGGTTTCGGGCATTGCCAAGTGGTCACCAGGAGGATCTGAGTGGTTGCTATGTAGTTACTTATTTGCCAAAGAAAATGTAAAACCACAAGACTGGTTTATGTGTGTTTATGTGTATTGAGAGGGCAGGACAGTAAGTGGGAGACAACAGGAATGTGGGTAATGGCTTGAAAATTTCTGCATTTGTGAGTGTGAGGGAGTGCAGAACTCTGCATTCCCATGTTGAGTCATAGGTCAGCCCTTAGTCCTGTGAGATGACTATTTCCTATTTCCTGTGATTATTAGCATTTTATTTTTTATCTTTTATGGAGATAAGCAAAAGAGAAAGGTCGAGTGAAAAATACATGGTCAGCTTTTGCCCCAACGCCCACTAAAACCACAGCATCACTAGCTCAAAAACTCTATGATGTTCCATACAAATTCTTCAAAGGTGCTATAAGCTATTTTTTAAATCCCATACAATATTCCCACTAACTGAAATAGGTGTCCAGGGAAATTTTAGTGCATATGTTCTCCCAGGGATGGTTTGTGGTCTAGACTGATTTCTCTGCATAGTCCTCTCTATGGAGTTGTATCTTGAAGCTCAAGGCAGATGCTGAAGTCTCTAGCATACACTATGAGGATTATGAGATGCAAAGGTTTCACTGCAGCAGTTTATTATTGTCAGACTGCTGGTGTGCTTCAACTTGGCTAAAATCAGACATTATGCTGAGCATGGGCTGGTGAGAAAACATGTAGAAGTCCTTACCTTGACACACTTAATATTCTACTTGTAACATGCAGATTTTAGTGATATCGATGCATCGCAAATTCCAACAGCTTTTATACAACAGGTTGATGAACAAGAAATTAATATTAAAGCTGCAGTCCGTAAGTTTTGCCTCTTTGTCGCCATGGGGCAGTTGTGGCCTAATGGATAGAGAGTCGGACTTGTAACCCAAAGGTCATGGGTTCGAGTCTCAGGTCCGGCAGGGATTGTCGGTGAGGGGAGTGAATGTCCAGCGCTCTCCCCACCCTCAATACCACGACTGAGGTGAGACCCTTGAGCAAGGCACCGTACCCCCAACTGCTCCCCGGGCGCCGCAGCAATGGCTGCCCACTGCTCCGGGTGTGTGTTCACGGTGTGTGTGTGCACTGCTGTGTGTGTGCACTTGGATGGGTTAAATGCAGAGCACAAATTCCGAGTATGGGTCACCATACTTGGCCACATGTCACTTCACTTTCACTTTCATCTCTGTTTGAAACCTGCAATTGCTGTTATTTGCAGAAGCATCATCTTTACGTGGGTTGTGCATCGGCATGGTTCCTCAGAGCGGATTAATCTACTGTTTGCTGTCAGTCACCACATCGGTGTGGATACTGTACTTCGGAATCACAGATTGTAGTCTTGGAAGTATGACCAAAATAAGAATTTTCACCGGAAAATGTCATCTGAACAAGTAACATGTCTGCTACTTTTGCTCTGACCAACTGAGAAAAAAAGCATTACAATAAATCAAGCTACCAATGGTGATTAAAGGTGCAATATGTAAGAATTTTGCAGTAAAATATCCAAAAACCACTAGACCAATGTTATATATTTTGTTCACTTTAGTACTTACAATATCCCAAATGTTTGCAACTATTTGTAAATCGTGAGAAAATTGCAATTTTAACCAAGGCTCCGGGACGTGTGAGGAGTCGCCTGTCAATTGCGTCATACCTGCGTTACCCCTCAGTTTTATTTTGTAGAAACCATGGAAACACCAAAGACGCTTTAATATTTACATGTTTTAATAGGCAAGGGAACAACTGTTTTGATATATTTATAGACAGAAAACTAATTATTGTTATATATTCCAACACGTTTAGTCTTATAGTTTAAATAACATTTTCTTGATTTTTTGCGAGTACCATGCTTTACCGTGAAAAACACTGCTTTGTGAAGTAGCTAACATAGCATAATCAAATGCAGCTTTATTTTTAGTAACAGTAATACAGCATTTTCTCCATCATACAATACGTTTTAAAATTAATTGCATGCCATTTATCAACACAAGCCACCCAGCATTTCATATGATATTCTAAAATCGATCTAGCTTACTGCTGTGTGCAACAAGTGTCTCACAGCAGCCACCGAGCGAACGCACAGAGTAACGTTATAACATTTTCAACACACTCAAATGTATCTAATATGATAAACAGAGCTGTGTTACCTCGTACTCATGACCGGAAAAGCGGAAGCAGCGCCGGAGACTGTGGCATAATAAAAGTTCCGCTGCTCGTGAGGCGTGTGTTGCGCAATCGCTCCAGCGGCCTCGTTAAGCTCACACAACACTCGGCCCTGCTCTGCTTCATACTACAGTAACGTTAATAATCGCATCCATGAACATGATTTCTTCCCGAGTAATATTCCAATTCGTTTCCACCGGCCGTTGAGGTGAAGACCACATGTCCCAAGATACTTGGTGTCATCAAGCTACGCCTTTGTTTTGAATAGGCCTCTAGCGAACAGAAAATATTACATATTGCTTAGCTTGGATAATGTCAAACCATGCAAATTATTATCATTGTTATACTTTGTTCTCAAATTGTTAAAGGAGTCGTATGTAGGATTGTGGCCTAAACTGGTACTGCAATCACTATAAAAATACTGTAGAGCGGTGTATCCCCTCCCCCTACCCCCTGACTCGAGTTTGCCAGATGAGCTGCAGGATTCAGCAGAAACGTAGGCTGCTTCAATGAGCTTCCAATGGCAAGTGTGTTAATTCTGTTTATGCTTCATGAGAGATATTTTGATAAGTAATTATGTATTTAAAAAATGTACTAATTTATTTTTCAAGACGAAAAAAAAAAATCGATTTACAAGTACTAAAGTTTTTGTCATAAGTAGGCTAACAAATAACCAAAACATTTGCCACAGCAATTATAACGCGGGACAAATTCAATATCACCAATGGCTATCACAGGGTTGTTTTCAGTTCCATCCGAAAATATTGTTAGAGTAACTAAATTACATTAGCAATGGTCATACAGGTCAACTTGCAGCATGTGTAACTTAGTCCACGATATACGTGAAGAACAAAACGAATCATTTTTACTGAGGTAACATTAGGCTACTGACTCAATTACGTTTCAAATTGCCATAATGGGCGTGCTAATGTTGTTTTCCTCAGCGTCTCAGCATAATGACAGTGCATACGTCCGTGTGAGCTAACGTTATGTTACTTTGCACAAACATGCATAACTTTGTTCGACTGTCATGAATATATGAAATGTCCATTGACATCAAGTACAAGTTAGCCAAGCATAGATGAATCTCACCTGTCCAGGAGAAAATTAGCAACGTTGGCGTCTGTGTTCAAATTCTTCTCCGTTTTCAGCCGTCTCCATCTTTCAAAAGCATCTCCAATACAAATTCTGGTTTTATTTCGGACTTTGTCACGACGAATTTCTGAATTATAACGAGGTCTTTTTGATTTAGTAACATTAGACATTTTTATCCGACTGGAGTTAGGGTAGGTTACAGCAAAGCTGGCAACACGGATCCCGAAACACTACTGACTTCGTGATTGGTAGATAGGTGGAGGGGGGCGCGTCAGGCCAAAACACAAAATGACAACATCAACATCAGTTGAGGGCTGCAAGTCCACTTTTTAAATGACAATATCCTGGCCGGACTACTTTTGTCAGTGATATAAGTATTTGAAATGAACATGATTTCTTAATGTCTAGTGACACATCAGGGCCATTTTATGATTAATTGAAATAGATTTCTTACATACAGCTCCTTTAATGTTAACAACATCAATATTGCATGACTATGTGTATTTAGTGTGTATAAGCATCTTTCAATGATGATTGTCATTTGGACCTTTCTGGATTACAATCCGCCTTCAAAATGATAAGTTTAATTATACCAGCTGCTGTGAGATAAGGCTATAAATGATCCGCCACTTGCAGCATCCTCACATGCCATATAGTCTACTAGCTGGGACTCCTTCTTTATGAATACAGACGTGACTTAATGACGTAAAGACGAACGGCGGCATGCTTGAATTTCCCGCAGAAACCTACCAGTACCAATCTAATTTGAAAACATAATTACAAGCTTACCGTTGTGAATCGGGCTAAGATAAGGAGATAGTTTTGAACACTGGCTGGTTATGTACTTGCTCAAAAATTTATTTTGGATAATTTTTAACCCCAAAAAGTTACGAATTGCAGCTTTAAGTAATTTACATTTTAGTCATTTTTATATATGTGCTCTGTCAATTAAAATAGTTGCAAGATTAACCAAAATCCGAACAGCTGCAACATAGCTGTGGTGTTTAATTCCTGAATGAATCAGCATTTTTTAACAAATTGGTTGAATGAATGATTCAATGACTCATTCATATAGACAGACACATTTTTTTAATTAATCATTGGTTGAATGATAGTGAATGACTCTATGTCTCACTCATAAGACAGTCACTTGTTGCCACCTTGCGTAACAATGTAACCTTCAGAAAGTCTCTGAAAAAACCCACCTGTACATGAATGTATGTGTATGTGTACTATGTACGAATTGAATAGTATGAACAGTATTCATAAAACACTAGGCGAAACGTACCCAGGTGGCCTACTACCTCTGCAAGATTCTTAAGTGTGCATCCAGTGGACGCTTTACTGTCCCATGAGGCCACAGGAGTTATGAATAGCAGTGAGGCGATGCAACTGATGCTGTAAGTCGCTTGACAATAACAACATGATGAATGTAATACGTCCAGATTACATTCTTACTACACACATAGAAGTTACTTTTTTTAACGCTCGCAAAGTAAGTTCTTCATCAAATGTAGTACATACTCAGGCAGAATACGATTTCCTATGCAGTGTTCACTTGATTTACTGCCTAATAATTGGCCTCTGAACTTCTTTCGTCAAAGAATGATTTTCTGTTTCACATAACATGACTCATATTTACAAGTCTGCGAGTTGAACTGTCATTAAGACAGCTGTGCTGGTGTGAGACAGTATTGACGTGTTTGACAAGATCTGGGCTGACATCCTGGAACCTATCGTAACTTTTGTGTCTGCCTGTCTAGTTTCTGTTTCTGTTGATGTCACTGCATATGTTTGCAAATACAGTATTTAGTACTGACATGAAAACCAACAACTACAGAAAAAATCAAGAGTGTTTCTTGGCTTTAAGCAAAAGAATATTCCTTTTTGTTTTTTTAAACTAGTTCTTTAATTCAAAATATCAACACAATCCTACAAGGCAACTATAACATTAATAGAAACTCAAATAGAAACTTCAGATAACTTAACTGAAAGACTTTATTTCTTCCTGATGTCTACAAATTCCCCTTTCTCTGTGTGGGCTTGTGGGCCAGTGTTTAAGTGAGGGCCGGTAAAGTGTTGAGGACTGCAGATGCTGAGTGGCTGTATTGTCTGGAGAGAGACCTAAACAGTCTACAGGCCTGAATGGTGCGTAGTTTACCATAGTAACCGGGTTAACAAGGTTGTTGCTTCAGTAGATTAAGACAGACGTGTGTTTATGTGTGTGAATGTGTCTGTGTGTGGTGAACCAGGGAGTAAATGAGAACAGAGAAGGTGTAAACATGTTGATGTGGATATCTTCTTTAAGCAAATGAGAAATAAGCTGATTAAAAGTGAATTTTGTATTTTTTTCCTGCTTAAAATGACAGTTTAATATGCAGAGAAAACTATAAGTAAGCCATTCATATTTCTTGAAAAGTGTAAACACTGTGTCTGTGGTGGATACAAAACATTGCTCTGTTTGCTTGAGCGACCCTACATAACACTGGCTGAACCAATGGCATTAGTTTGGGGCAGGGAAACCTGCTTGTCTGACCAATGGGAAAATTACACATTTCACCTTTAAAGAATATATCAAGCAGTGTTTTGTTTATGTCTGATAAGGGGAATGAATGTTTTAGGGAAATTTTATATTTATGAGCTGTGACTGGTTACCATTTCTCAAGTTTTCACTTTCTAGATCATCGATAAATCTAAAAAAAAGTTTTTTTTCACATGCCATGTAGTAATAAAAAAGTGTCTTTTGAAACTTTTCATTTGTAATTGTGTTTCTTAAAATGTGGGCATTTTGATCCTCTCGACTTTTAGAAAATAAAATTTTTTATTTTATTTTACTAATGAATATTTCCACCACAATCTCAAATTATTATTATTATTATTTTGTGTGTGTGTGTGTGTGTGTTTGTGTGTGTGTGTGTTTATTAGTATTCTGTGGTGGAAATAAAATTGCCGACTTTTTGTCTTGCTAAAAGTTATCACATCTAGCATTTCATATACTAAATAAGCATTTATCCTAAATACACACTACTAAATATTTTCACACATTTGTGCATAATTTGACAAACATGCAGATTGGTTGGTAACACACACAAATAATAATATTTCTCTTTGTTTTGTTTGAAAGTTTTGGTCTGGGACAAGGGTCCTCTACTGTAAGTCGCTTTCGATAAAATGCTAAATGCATGAATAGAAATGCAATGTAAATGCATAATAAAAAGTTTCCGAGACAGTTTTAAAGGTGCAGTGTGTAAATTTTAGCGGCATCTAGGTTGCGAATTGCTCAGTCCACCGCTCACCCCTCCCTTTCAAAGCACATAGAGAAGCTACGGTGGCCAGCACAGGACAAAGATGTCGTCGTCTGAGACAGAAGAGAGTAGCCAGTCAAGCAATGAAGTTCCTTCTTATTTCTAACAAAGAACGGTCTCTGCTTCTAATAAACTAGATGACGACAACAACTACTTCTTCTTCTTCTTTGTGTGTATTCACCGTTTAGGGCTACTGTAGAAACATGTCGGCGCAAAATGGAGACTTAACATGTAAGGGGACCCGCTGTGTATGTAGATAGAAATGGCTCATTCAAAGGTAATAAAAACATTATGTAAGGTCTTTATACACCACTGAAAACGTATATATATTACATTGCATTTCTGTCAATAGATCCTTCCAAAATTTACACACTGCACCTTTAATGTTGACCTTCATATAACAAGAAGATAAAAGGTGAAATCTGTTTTAGTAAAAGGGAAAAGTGCTCAGTTTGGTGTCGGTAAGATATTTCATATTTGAAAGAAGTCTCATCAAGGCTGCATTTATTTGAAAAAAACTGTAATATTGTCAAATGGTATTACATTATAAAACAATGGTTTTTGATTTTAATACACTTTGAAATGTTATTTATTCCTGTGATGGAAAAGCTGAATCTTCTGCAGTTGCCCTGCACTTATTCTTGCGGAAATCCAGATTTTTTTCAGGATTCTTTGATCAGAACAGTGAAGAACAAAACAGAAAGTTCAAAAGAACAGTGTTTATTTGAAATATAATCTTTTGTAACATTATAAATGTCTTTGTTGACACATTTGATCAATTGAATGTGTCCTTGTTGAATAAAAGTATTCATTTCTTGAAAAAAACAAACAAAAAAAAAACACACTGACCCCAAATATTTGAACGGTAGTATAATTATGTCATCATCAAGAATGATTGATACTGCAAGTATATGAGAAAAACAATAGGAAGAATCAAAGTGCTTCCTGAAGTTTGTTTGTAAGCATGTCTGAGAGCTTTGTTACCAATGTAAACAGAGTAAAAGAGAGGCTGAGTTCTGGGTTTAGGACGGGGGTCATGTGGGGGGCTGGTTTCATAGCATGGGGTGGGGGGTATCAACTTACATTTTCCCCTGGGACGCCCACATGACCCTGGAAAAGAGGGAAAAGATGTTAGGTTATGGTCTGAGCTCTCTCAATGAGAACCACATGCAGGAAAGTGAAAAAAAAGGGAGGAGAGGAGGAGGGGACAGTGTGTGACTAAAGCCAGTCTCTGAGACGAGACAGAGTGCCGCGTGGATCTCTCCTCAAAAGCAGAGCGTCCAAGGAAAGAGCGTGAGGGAGTCTTTGTGAATCAGATTCCACGGAATTCAAAACATCCCAGAATTTCAAAAATCTCGGAGAAGAAAGAACAATGTCAAGTGCAATCATGAGACGAAACTCCAGCAAGCAAGGCTTGCAGAATCTCCTGAGGTGAGGGATTTGTATGCCAAACTTTCACATCAAATTTAAGGTTTATTGCTGGGATCTCAGGTGTGATGATGGGAATACATCTGCTTTCTTTGTTATTTTGCAATTGCTAATGCCAGTTTCATGGGTATTGATACAATATGTGTTATTCTTGTTTGAAATGAAGGTAATTCATGTTAATATTTAATGCTGTACATAACAGTACAGCTTATTTAAATGCCATGTGTTTTTTAAGAACCTGTCATCCTTTGTTATGAGATGACATTCACTTTTTACATTTGGGGAATGGAAATGTCTGTATTTGGTTATTTGACATATAACATTAAGATTTTAGGTTAAAATGTACATATAAATATAATGGAAACTGTATTACTTAGGTCCTTTATCTCTTAGTTTTTTTTTTGTTTTTTTTTAAAATAAGCATCAAATAATTTTTTTAATAACTGAATTGTCTTTATTAGTTTAATAGTTAAATTTTAAACCTATGAATAATCCCTCAATCCACAAATCTCTCATTTACTAATAGCTCAACTCTTAAATTTCGCAATTTTGCTAAAACGACCCGTTTCCAAATACCTACATTGTGATTATGATCGCTTAACAAACATGTTTACACCAAAACAAAACCTGAACATGTACTAAGATTGTTTTACAGTACATATAGTATTTAAAATACAATAATTAACTCTCAGCACATTTTACTACAATTTGTCGCACCTTCATGCCTTGTTGTCTTTACAGAGAAATGCATGATGTGTAGTTTACTGTGACTTTTATAAACTGGAATTTTGTCAGGGTTGAGAGTTGAAATGAGACAAATGAGAGTTTATTGTTTCTTCCAGAGGTGCTGTGGGATTGTGGATAGATGATGGGACAGGAGAAGGGAGGAAGGGAGGGTTGAGGGCACCTAATTAAAGATTTGACCTGTTGACATTCATTGGCAATGACACACATTGATATAACCAGTTATCTGAAAAAGGTGTTGCAAACCAACTATAATTTTGGGTTTGTTTACTGTAAACAATGAAGCTGCGATTTCACAGTGTACTACTTTAAACATCAAAAACTTCAGTGGTGAATTACCCAACTGTGTTTTCCCACAAAAATAAATGTGTCTATTCAGAATTCTTCCAAAAATTAGACAGAAAAGTTAACCTAAAAATGAAACTTAAGTCATTGTTTACCCCTCATATCTTTCAAAACCCGTATGACTGTCTTTCTCCCGTGGAACACGAAAGGAGTGGTTTAAAGGATAAATGATGACAGTTTTCATTATAAACCAGCATCTGAACAACCACACACAATTTATATGTAGATATAAAGACAAAAACAGCATAACCTCTCAGGATGTGTATACAGTAATCATTTCTGTACGGACAGGATTTGAGGTGGATCAGGTGTGCTTTGTCAAAAACAAACAGGTTGCATTAATGGCAGACAGGATTTATTTCCCCAAGGCTTTTCAGAGCTGCCAAAAAACAGCTTTTTCTCACACTCAGCAAGTTGTTTTCTCTATTAACGGCCTGCATTCACCAGAACCGCATAGGATATGTCAATTACAACACTGTGTTTACAATATTTTGTATACATTTGTCAAAGTGTTTTGAAATCCATTATAACCTTTACAGATTGTACAGTACACATAGTACATCACACTGACACTTAAAATCATTCTACCAAACCGTTTTAGATTTGGAAGGATGTAAATTTTGGGTTTTGTGGTGTTGATTCTGTAAAAATTTCACACTAATGTTTTTATCTTACACAAAACGTCTTTCTCATTGTGGTCAAAGCCGTGACCCCCTGATCTGTGGACTTTACGTGAGCCGCTCTTCTATTTACGATTCTCTGATAAGAGCTGCTGGAATGCAGAAGGCTTAGCTGTTTGACTGAATGGGGGAATAAACTTTACCATCCCTGTGGCAGTATGCTTTTCCGAGGGTTTCGAAGGTTTTAGGCAGCAGAGTAGAATAAACACTGAGGGCACTGTGTTATGTTTAGTTAAGCATTAGAGACGTATATAGGGGGAGTGGGGTAAGATGTGCCACTAAAGTTAGGCTCTAGGCAATGTGAAATGAGATGTAAAAGATGTAAAATTCAGGTTATTACTGTATATTTCAGATGTCAATCAGCTGAAATTAGAAGAAAGTGTCTATTATATAAACTATTTGCTAATACATAATCCCACTCCAGAGCCTGTTATGCACATTTTCATATACCAGCTACACTCTTAAAACTAAAGGTTCTTTTTTGGCATCTATTGTTCCATGAAGAACCTTTAACATCCATTGAACATTTCCATTAAACCAAAAGGTTCTTTATACTGACAAAATGGGTCTTTAGTTTTTTAAAAATGTCCTTCACACACAAAAAAAAAAAAAAATTCTTTGGAGAACTAAAAACGTTTAATCTATGGCATTGCTGTGAAAACTATGGAAACTTGTTTCAACTACTGAATAAAAAATAAAAAAAGGTAATTGCAACTTTTTATCTTACAATTCTGATTTTTTTCTCGCAATTGCAAGTTTACATCTCGCAATTCGGAATTTTTTTTCTTAGAAGTGTGTGATATAAAGTTGCAATTGTGTATTATAAAGTCTTATTCTGAGGGGTAAAAAATACTGACTTCTCAGAATTGTGTGATATAAACTCGCAAATTCTGAGTTATAAAGTCAGAATTGTGTGATATAAACTCAAACTTGTGAGTTATAGTCAAAATTGTGAGATATAAACTCGCAATTGTGAGTTAAAGTCAGAATTGTGTGATATAAACTCAAACTTGTGAGTTATAAAGTCAGAATTGTTTGATATAAACTCAAACTTGTGAATTATAAAGTCAGAATTGTGTGATATAAACTCAAACTTGAGAGTTATAAAGTCAGAATTGTTTGATATAAACTCAAAACTTGTGAGTTATAAAGCCAGAATTGTGTGATATAAAGTTGCAATTGTGAGTTATAAACTCCAATTCTGAAGGAAAAAATGCTTTTTTTCTCAGAATTGTGAGTTTATATCACAATTCTGACTTCACAACATGCAATTCTGAGTTATAAATTCAGAATTGTATGATATAAACTCGCAATTGTGAGTTATAAAGTCAGAATTGTGTGATATAAACTTATACTTGTGAGTTATAAAGTCAGAATTGTGTGATATAAACTCATGCTTGTGAGTTATAAAGTCAAATTCTGAAGGAAAAAATTAACTTTTCTCAGATTTGCGAGTTTATATCGCAATTCTGACTTTTTTCTCAGAATTGAGTTTATATCTCGCAATTGTGACTTCACAACATGCAATTGTGAGTTATAAAGTCATAATTGTGAGATATAAACTCGCAATTTTGAGAAAAAAGTCAGTCTTTTTTCCTCAGAATTGGACTTTATAACTCGCAATTGTTTATATCTCACAATTCTGAGAAAAGAAGTGAGAAATGCGAGACATAAACTTGCAATGCTGAGTTATAAAGTCAGAATTGTGAGATATAAAGTTGCAATTGCGAGTTATAAAGTCAATTTCTAAAGGAAAAAAAGTTACTTTTTTTTCTCAGAATTGCGAGTTTATATCCCGCAATTCTGACTTTTTTCTCAGAATTGAGTTTATATCTTGCAATTCTGACTTCAAAACACGCAACTGAGAGTTAGAATTTTGAGAAAAAAAAGTCAGTCTTAGTTTATTTTATATCTAACAATTCTGAGAAAAGAAGTGAGATATGCGAGATATAAACTTGCAATTGCGAGAAAAAAATTCAGAATTGCAAGTTAAAAAGCTGCAATTATCTTTTTTATTTAGTAGCAGAAACAACCTTCCCTAGAAAACCCCCTGTTATTTTTAAGTGTGAGTAATTTAGAAATCTATCCTCTCTTTTTGAAGTGTGCTAAGAAATAAATCATTTTTAGAGCTGTCCGATTAAATGACATAATTACAGATGTTACAGTCCTCGTGATTCATTACGGCGCACTTTCCACAGCTTAGATCAGTGCTTTGAAATTTCTTCAGCCATTTAGGGAACACTGAGAAACGTTTGCGAGGTTTGCAGTGATGTGACCACACACTGACAGCAGGAAGATTCTAACATGCCTGGGAAAATAACTCTCCTTTGCTCTTTAAATCTGTCGTTAGGATGACATCATCTGACTCGCAGAGTCAATAAACCTCACAGCTGCCCTTCAATGCAGACATAAAATGAGAGAGGAGGAAATAACAGCATCCATCATTCAGATCTCAAACAGCAGGATTTGCGTCCCTGTAAACAAACACAAAACAAGTATATGCTTCCCTGTACATGAGAACAAAAGGGAACATTTAAAGAGAATCAGAAAAGAGTAAAGTAAAAACACGGGGGAAAAGCAGGAACTTTTTTTACCCTTCACATTTTAGTCTGAGATAGAAAAACACATTAAAATGGATGTTAGTGTGTTTGTGATTGCTGGCTCCAGTTCTATAAACTCCTGATCACACTGAAAGCGATTTCTAATGCCACTGTTTTGCTAACGTCTTCCCTCGGTTGAAACACTGATTAGCTGATTACACCAGTAATACATTTCAGGTGATATATTTCAGTAAGTTGTCCTGAATGTTTTAACATATTTTTTATTAATTCAATGTTTATTTGTGTTATAACTAGTAGTAAAGAGGAAGATATGATCGGTTCATGTGAGCTTGAGGTGTGCAGCGATATCACTCCACATTAAATAGTGCCAAAACAACATTTGTTGTTTGAATTTCATAATAAACGATTGTATAGAACAGTGAAGACCCTGTAAATCCCAGTAACATTTACCTGATTGCTATATTGTCTTGTCTTTTATTGAAAAAATGAACAACTTCCAATTGTTTTGTCGTTACAAGTCACGAGTGTCAATTAGGGGTTGCACCGACTAATCGACTAATCGACTTTAATTCTCTGCCATGACGCTTTAAGCATAACGTCGACTAGTTGCTGGTCATGGCCTATAGAGGGCGCAACAGGATAAGAAATCTTTGAAGTCCACATTTACGCTCCGTATCCAACAGTTAATGACAAAAAAAATGCATATTCTGAGAGCGCCCTACAAGATATGTTTGATTGTAGCATCTGGATGCTCAATATTTAACGTTTTAAACAGCATATTATACAGGAAAGTTAGCTGCCGTACTAAACTGCGCGGCTACATAACACACACACGGACAGTAGCGCGGAAGAGGGAAGAAACGCATGGTCTCAAGACGCGTTTTTTAAAAACTGAACTGACTTGAACTTGAGCACCGCATTTTTAGAACGCCGTGTCATGCGCAAGATGCTGCAAAGGAGGCAAGACACAATCGCAATGGTCCGTATAGCTCGTATTTACATAGAAAAACAATGGAAAAGGAGCGCATTGGAATGGAAAAATGCGTTCTGTGTGAACAGCCCTTTATTTGTTCATTAATGACGCCATCATCGACTAGTCGACGTCAACTGACTTTAATCACATAAATGTCGGCTTAAAAAAAGTCGTTCAACCCCTAGTGTAAACAGGGCTTATTTAAACCAAAAAAGGAAATCTCTGGCTACATTCAAATGTGCAGACTTCTCTACTGTATAGTAGGTGAAAACCAGAGTATGTGAAAAAAGTAGTATGTCTGAATTAATTTATAAGGCAAAAAGTACCCAGATGACTCAGATTGCACTTCTGGCAAAATTCTGAAGTGCACACCCAGGCCATGGGAGAGCATACTCCCACTCACACTGCCAGAAATTGCCAAATGCAACTGAAAATGAATGTCTTCCAGTTGCTTAGTTGCTGGTGTAAACAGGGCTTTAAAATGGGTAGCTTATCCAAAAATCATGTTGTTTCAAACCTTTATGCTTTTCTTTCTTCTGTGGAACATAGAAGGCATTTTGAAAAATTACTTAAAACATGAAAAATAGGTTGTCTTGGACCCTTTTGACTTTCATTATATGAACAAAAACTGTTTAAAATACTTCCTTTTGTGTTCCACAGAACAATGAATGTCATACATGCCTTCAATCAATAATGAAACCCTGTATGGAGAGCATGTATCAGACAATTGTCATTCACTGATTTCATTAAAGTTAAAAGCAGAAAAGGGAAACTCAGATCAGAGGTCAACTTCCATGTGACCCATTTGTGGCTGACCCATGTAGCTCATCCTGTGCTCTGCAAGACCAAACTTGGCTGTGGCAAATTAGGGCAGGCAACAATGGCGAAAAACATTTCCCAATCCGTCAAGCCTTCCAAATCCTTTCTGCCCCAGGGCACCAGGCTGTGGAAGTTTAGTCAACACATTGTCAGGGGAGGTGATACATTCTGAATATAAGCCCGGCTCTTGTTTTCTTTTCCCTTTCTTTCTCTCCCACTTTATTGTTTCCATTTAATTCAGAAATGGGTCTGAGAAACATTTTGTCAGTCTGTGTTTGACAATACTCTCACCATGACTGAAAATCTGTTTTCACTTCCATAAGTCTTGGAAGACGGTATTTCCAGACATAAAGGAAAAAAAGAAAAGCAGGCTACATAATCAGACTGATAGTGGTAAATAAATCTGATGTTGAATGACATCATTGGCAGGATTGACATCATTCAAATGGCTTCTGCCAAAAAATGAAGTAATCCTGTCTGAGTGATTAACAGCCTATAATAATCAGAGGCACGGGAACTGTGTGTGACAGATCAGATCCTGCTATAAGCCCTTTGTAAAACTGTACTGGTTGGTTTTAAGATGTGGTTTGGTCTTTAAACTGTAGTTGGGTTATGCACAGAAACTGGTTTGTACCAGTATTGCTGCAGGACGAGTGCCAGTACACCTCTGGCACCATTCAGTACACCTCGATTGCAAGTATAATTGCAAGTGCTTTTCTACAACAGTTCAATAAATAAGAAACTATTATCTGTAACTTGTATTTGAAACTAAATTCAGCCAGTTAGATTGTATATTTTTCTTTGCTAGTGAAAATAGTTCCAAAAGGACAAGTTCCTAAATTAAAGTAAGATGTTTGCTGTAGCAAAGGTGATCTGCAAGTCAGCAGAACATTCTGAGAACTTTACAATGGTAAAGGTTCCTCAATGAACTTCCTCAGTGACAACAAAAACGACTCTTTTAATAGAGTTCTTTGATCAACGAGTTCATTGAAGAACTTTTGTAGGGTTTGTAGGGTTCTTGAGTTGCTGTGTGGTTCTTTGGCAATTAAAAAAAAAAAGCATGGTGTTAAAGGATTAGTCCACTTTCAAACATAAATTTCCTGATAATTTACTCACCCCCATGTCATCCAAGATGTCCATGTCCTTCTTTCTTCAGTTGAAAAGAAATTAAGGTTTTTGAATGTTTAAATTACGGAAAAAATGGAACTGGCGCCGCGTTCTTTCCGTAAGTTGAATAGAGAAGGTGTAGGACATACAGCGTAAGTTTTTTGAAGAATATGGTAGGCGGTCCGGATGGAAGCACTTGCGAGGCGATCATTTGTGTTTATAAAGCATAAACATTTTTATTTATTTTTTTTAGAAAATGACCGATCGTTTCGCTAGATAAGACCCTTATTCCTGGTCTGGTATCGTTTAAAGCCCTTTGAAGCTGCACTAAAACTGTCATTTTGACCTTCAACCATTTGAGGCCAATTGAAGTCCACTATAAGGAGAATAATCCTGGAATGTTTTCATCAAAAACCTTAATTTCTTTTCGACCGAAGAAAGAAGGACATGAACATTTTGGATGACATGGGGTGAGTAAATTATCAGGAAATTTTTATTTGAAAGTGGACTAATCCTTTAAGGTGATGATACACGGGGAATTTTTTTTTTTTTTTGAGCAATGTTGATCTTTAGATCGAAATTTGTTGCCCATTCTCAATGGGAAAATGCCCAAGCAACATCACTAGGCAACATTTTCCGGCAACATTGCTTAAAAAGTTCCCCAGTGTATCATCACCTTTACATAAGTTCTTCATTTCAACATGTTGTTTTCTGGATCTTTACATCATTCAATATCGTTCATTCAATAAAGAACTCGAAATAAGAAGTTGTGGAACCTAAAAACTTTCAAAAATGGCATCAGGCTGAAAAAATTTGAACTCTTTTGAACGTTGACAAGACAATACTAATCAGTCAATATGCTTTTACGGCTATTTGTAAAGCCATTGTAGCCACCTGTGACCTCAGATGTAATCTGGCCTGAAATTCTTCTGAGGGTCATTGGTGACCTGTGTTCACCCTTAATTGATCCACAATCCAGACTGAGTGCCTAAAGGGATAGTTCACCCAAAAATCATTTACTAACCCTCATGTCCTTCGAGACCTTTGTGACATTCTTGCTTCTACAGAACACAGAAAAAAGATATTTTGAAGAATGTTGGGGTCTACATAACATTGGAGCCCAAAGACTTCCATTGTATAAACAAAAAAATGCTTCAAAATGTCTGTTGTTTTCCACAGAAGAAAAAGTCATACAGGTTTGGAATGTGAGTGAATGATTATAGAATTTTCATTTTCAGGAAACATAGTCCCCCTTATGATCTGGGAAGAGCTGCTACCATTAACATTTGTAAGAAATTTAGCAAGACTTTGCATTAGTAAATAAAGCTTCAAGTGTAAAATGAAATCAGTTTGTTTGGCCTACTTTTCCCAGTGTTGGAGACATGAAGAGCATGTTTGTGTATGTTTATAGGCTAGATATACACAGAGATGCCTCAGTCTCTTGAGTGTGAGTTTGCATGGGCCTCCCATCTCTGTCACTCAAGCACTGGCGGTGTCGAATGCCTGAGCAGATGTTCCACCAGCTCCAAGCATCTCAAGCAAGGGACTAAACAAACTATTGTTGGAGATTTCTTGAAGAGGTCCATGTATCATAGTCAACAGTACTCTTCTGGGCTAGGGGGTCATTCATCATTCGACCACGATTCTCAGCTGGGTCAAGAAAGAAAAATGTATCCGGAATAACAAGGGGCTCATTCTCGCTTCTTTTCCTGCAGAGTGACGGCCCAGCGAAGTATCGAAGATGCTGAGGAGATCGAGAGAGAAAGGCGACGTCGGGCCCGGGAGGCCTTCCGCAATCAACACAGCCTGTCTAGATCTGCTGGGTCCCCTCAGGACAGTGTGAACCCACCTGAGGCCGGCCTGTAAGTGTGAACGTCATTCTATACTCCACACTTCACCTGGTATTTATTAAGCTTCTTTTGTTGCCTGGCAGATTTCCATACGAAATATGGAAATGTGGACTTGCAACATGTCTGGTTCTCATTGAAGCTTATTCTGGCCAAGAGCTGTCCACTTAGACAAAAGGAGACATCTGACCAACATGTAAAAAAACTAACCAACTTCAGTTTCTGTTTTGTTTTTTGGGTCAAAAAAAGAGTGTCCATGATAAAGAGAAGGAAAAATCTAGTTTGCAACAGAAGGGTCATGTTCTTCAAAATGTAGTCTTTGTATTCATGTTGGTTTCATATGGTTTTGAAAAACGTGTAACCATCAAGTAAAAAGTATACGCAAGAGGTCTTCAGCCTTGCTCCTGGAGAACCACTGTCATGAAGAGTTTTGCTCCAACCCTAATTAAACACACCTGAAGCTGCTAATCAAGCTTTTCAGGAGTGCTTGAAATTCACAAGTACTTCGATGCTTCGCTGGGCCGTAATTTGGAAAGTAATTTGTTACGTTACTTTTGGGTTACGTTTTCTCACTTGGGCTGGGCTTGCTTGTTTAATTGATCAAATTAATTAATTTGTTACATTTGTATTGCGCTTTTCTTGGTACCTAAAGTGCTTTTACATATGGAAGTGGGAATCTCCTCAACCACCTGGATGATGCGACGGCAGCCATTTTGCACCAGAATGCCCACCACACACCAGCTTATTGGAGACAGAGTGATGAAGCCAATCAGTATATGGGGATGATTAGGAGACCATGATAAACAGAGGCCAATGGATAAATTTGGCCAGGATGCCAGGGTTACACCCCTACTTTTTTTTTCGAAGGACAACCTGGGATTTTTTTTATGACCATAGAGAGTCAGGACCTCGGTTTAACATCTCATCTGAAGGATGTTTCTGCTTTTTGACAGTATAGTGTCCCTATCACTATACTGGGGCATTAGGACAAACACAGACCACAGGGTGAGCACCCCCTGCTGGCCTCACTTACACCTCTTCCTGCAGCAACCTAGTTTTCCCAGGAGGTCTCCCATCCAGGACAGACGCTGGTCTGTCCATATAAACTTCCTTCATCCACTTCACGAAGTGGAACGCACTTCAAAATGGCGGCAGGGATTCCCCCGAGGGGAAGTGCTTAGGGAAGTTTGTGAATGCGTGTCTGAAAGTGGAGTGGAATGGAATGCAGCCAAAAAGTGAAATGGTCAGCAGCAAAGGATTTGGTTAAAGGTACACTATGTAACTTTTTTTTTTTTTCAAAATTAACACAATTTAAATGAGTCAATAGATTATCAGTCTTACTTCTAAAACGTGATTTTTTTTTTTTTTGTCTTACCCTGATTCGCTATGGTAAGCCTATTATAAGGGTATACATACGTCACTCGCCTGTGCATGTCTCGTCATATCCATAAATAGAGAAAAGTTGCTCCGGCTACTTTGACGCGTGCATGGTGTGGGAGTGGCATAGGTTCGTTGTCACAACAAATGAAAAAGGTTGACATGGAGCACACTAAATCTCAAACCTCCAGAGAATCACCCTTTTTAAAAAACATTGAACAGGGGAGAGTCTGTTGGCAAAAAGAGAACGTGACAGAGCTCGTAATAAAACAAGAATCAACATTGGCTTGGCTTTTCGGAGATGGCGAGAACTGAGGGATTTGAAATGTTAAAGTGTCACAGAGATGCCGTTTTTATTACTCAACGAGAGTAAGCTATATTATTGAACAAATAAATTGTCATATGTAGCTCTTTGCTGGAATTTATTTTCAAGGAAGTACCATGTCTATTAATAGCTACAGTAACATCTTCAGCTAGTCAGCTTGAGGTCCTTGAATAAATGTACATATATGAAAAAAAAAAAGAGCATCATGTCATTGATTGTAAGGTTGAACTTTAAGGTCTTCTTTTCTCTCAACCAAACACACGTGCATATGTACAGTGGCCGGCACAGCTGTTCTCTCATCATTACCTAATCTCTGAAGAATTTTCAGCAGCGCATGCCTTTGGAACAGGGTTTATGTCATATCCCACACCATAGCGTTTTGCTTTTAATCAGAGGAACATAATGGACCTCACACACACCACATATTTTATATGTATGAAGTTAAACACAGCTGTCTGAGTCAACCTGTTCAAAGTAAAAAGGTCGTCTAGGGCCACTTTGTAATTATCCTTGATCAGAGAAGATTTAGAAGCTCACTCTTGGCTTAGATACACATGAATCATTTTTAAGACTTTTTAGATCGGTTTAACATGGAAAGAGGTTTTTATTAATGCCGGTGCAAGGGTTTTTGAATTAGACTCATACAATAAGCTTTCGGTGTAGTAAATAAGCATTCAGATTTTTAACTGGGCTATTTTGCATTGAATTGTATTGACTGATTGTTGATGTTCAGATGTTATGCTTTTCTGAAAATCTGCTTAATAATCTTGTGGAATGTGCTTTGCATTCCTTTCCGGCAGCTCCTGGGCAGATGAAATAGACTTTAATTTAACGCTTCGTGATGAACAGAAAATAGTAAGAGGTGCAGATGGTGTTTGTTAAAACAGCCTCTTTATCCCTATTTTTAAATTTTCAAGTGCAGGTGTGTGTGTTTAAAGTTTTTGCGAACCCTTTGAACAATCCCTTATGCAAATAGACCCTGTTAACAATAGTTTTCACCTAAGTTGTGTATATGGGTCAGTGATGTGACACTCATTCAATCTAATTTAGGCAAAAATACATAAAAAATGCTATTCATACATACAATGACAACAAATATACATATTTCAACATTTGAAAATATTTGAAAAAGTCTGCCAAATTCATGTGTTATGAGCAACTAACCAACTTTTCAACCAACATGCAGATAAAACAAAACAAAATGTCCAATGTATATTGTCAATTATGTTGCAATGTTTAAAGCGCAGCTCATACAGAAGTCACCTCCAAACCAAGCAGGTTTCTGTTGTCCATCAACATGATGAATTTGCATAACCAATTTGAACCAGTTGCAAAATCTGTGTCAGGATTTCACCCGTAAAAATTCAGAGATCAATGGCAAATGTGACTGCACATTTAGAACTTGGGATGTGTGTTTTAAATTAAACTAGATTTTTAAAAGATTTTCCCTTGTCTTTATTGTGAACACTCTACTCATTGTCATACTCATACTACAAAATACTTTTTGTACACTCTTATATCGTGTTGTGACACCGCGACACGTGATAAAAGGCATGTTTTCCATGTTAATCAGAGTTCTAACCAGCCGCAACAGCGATGCGCGACAATTCTATTTCTGCATACAGAGTATGACAATGATAATCTCAGGTACTGTTTATGTGTTTTACAATGTTAGAAGCATGTAATATGAGTCTCTATATCATTTTGCATGATCTTTAAAGCCATACTGAAAGAGACAATGGATAATTCACCTCAGATCATGAAAATAAATTAAAGGAAACAAGAACATTCAAACTGTCAACCCAATGTGAAAAATATTATTTTAATTTTACTTTTTGGTAAAAAAATTTCCAAAATCAATTATTGAGTACATAACCAGCAAGTGTTCAAAACTATCTCCTTACCCTAGCCCGATTCACAACGGTAAGCTTGTAATGATATTTTTTAATTTGAGTGGTACTGGTAGTTTGCCATTACGGTAAAGACGGCCATCATCACTGACAACTGATGAATCACCAGTAGTAAGAAAGACTAGGTCCGTGTGAAAACAAGAATAAAAATAAATATCGGCAGGGCTTTTGAAAGGTGGCCTAAACTCTGTGTTTTGAATGGGTTTAATGGTTTATTGGGTAGAAAATGCTAATTAGATATCGCTAATAGATATCGCTGAATATACGCAGCTGAACAGGATAATACAATCAAAAACAAAACAAAACTGAATATAACTGTGACAAGTAGAGTCCACACCACAACTATAACGATAACGGCAAAGAGAAACTATATCGTTGGAATCACTTTCAGAACAATTTTCTTCCGGCTGATGAACGACAAAAACATTGACAGGCAATCAGAATTCATCCTGCTTTAAAGAGCTCGAGCATTTAAAGTGACAGAAGACAAAACTGCAGTGCATGGTTAGAATAAACAGAACAATACTGTTCACTGGTGTGGACGCTCATATAGTTATCATTATAGTTATCTTTATAGTTGTGAACGGGCCTTAAACGGTTAGTTCACCCAAAAATGAAAATTCAGTCATTAATTGCTCACCCTCATGTCGTTCCACAGAACAACTTTGTTTATTTTCGGAACACAAATTGAGATTATTCAACAATATCTAGTGATGGGCGATAAAACAATACTTCATGAAGCTTTGAAACAACAAATAATTTTTTTTTAATCAGTGGTTTGGAGCGTGTATCAAACTGCCAAAGTCACGCCCCCCAGTGGTGAACTATTGAAATTTCGAAACACTTATGATGTAACGAAGCCTCGTTTACTGAAATCATGTGACTTTGGCAGTTTGATACACGCTCAAAACCACTAATTCGAAACAAAAGGTTCGTAAAGCTTGGAGGCTTCATGAAGCAGTGTTTTGAAATCACCCATCACTAGATATTGTTGAATAAAGTCATTTTTTAGTTTTTTTTTGTGCACAAAAAGTATTCTCGTCGCTTTATAACATTAAGGTTGAACCACTGTAGTCACATGAACTGTTTTAAATATGTCTTTAGTACCTTTCTGGGCATCTGAAAGTGTTAAATATCTTGCTGGCAATGGAGGCCTCACTGAGCCATCGTATTTTATCAAAAATATCTTAATATGTGTTTTGAAGATGAACGAAGGTCTTATGAGTGTAGAACGACATGAGGGTGAGTAATTAATGACAGAATTTTCATTTTTGGGTGAACTAATCCTTTAGGGTTCTATATAGAAGGATGCATTTTTTAAAAAACTACTTTTTTAACACTAGAATATGGCTTACTGTCTATTTTATTTAATTTTTTTTCAATATTATGTGAAACAGATTGCATTATGCAATGACAATTATGCATTTCATCAAAATCCTCTGGTTGCCCATGGCAAATGAAAGAAAACAACAACAAACAACCACCTGTCAGATCATCACACGCACCTTAAACATCTGTTTTCTGAGGAGCGCGTTTGAAGTCGGCCTCTCGTGTTAATAGGCGGGCACAGTGACTTCAGCGCATAGTTTATTTCATCAAAGTAACACCATCACAGGTGTGTGGGCTCATGCGGTGCTTTCACTGACTGAAGCCATTCATGCCTGACTGACTGTTAACTTGCCCAGATTCCCTATGAATGTGATTATATAGGTCTGCCTCTCATTGCTGTAAAAAGTTCCAGTGTCTCACTCCAAAATAATGGAGTCTAAATCATCTTAAAGAAAAGGGCAAGTTTTTGTTCATTTTGGGAGAGCATGATCAAGTATATATATACAGTCAAACCAAAAACTATTCAGACATTTTTGATATATTTTTACTAGTGGGTGCAGGACACTATAGTTCATTTATGTAAGTGAGGATAGCAAAATAAAGTAAACTGTGACATATTATACCCAAAAATTCTTCCTACAGTGGACTACCAGTAAAATTGATAAAAATTTGGAACAAAAAATTATTCAGACAATTTGACCTGACCATGTTTTGCTTAAAGGTGCCCAAGAATGCTTTTTCACAAGATGTAATATAAGTCTAAGGTGTCTCCTGAATGTGTCTGTGAAGTTTCAGCTCAAAATACACCATAGATTTTTTTTATTAATTTTTTTAACTGCCTATTTTGGGGCACCATTATAAACGCGCCGATTTATCCTGCGGCCCCTTTAAATCTTGTGCTCCACGCCCACAGAGCTCGCGCTTGCCTTGAACAGTGCCTAAACAAAGTTTACACAGCTAATATAACCCTCAAATGGATCTTTACAAAGTGTTCGTTACGCATGCGGCATGCATGCGTCGGATTATGTAAGTATTGTATACTGTTATATTGTTTGCGTCTGATTCTGAGTGAATTTGAGGCTGTGTTCCGTGGCAAACGGCTAATGCTACACTGTTGGAGAGATTTATAAAGAATGAAGTTGTGTTTATGCATTATACAGACTGCAAGTGTTTAAAAATGAAAATAGCGACGGCTCTCTTGTCTCCGTGAATACAGTAAGAAACGATGGTAACTTTAACCACATTTAACAGTACATTAGCAACATGCTAACGAAACATTTAGAAAGACAGTTTACAAATATCACTAAAAATATCATGATATCATGAATCATGTCAGTTATTATTGCTCCATCTGCCATTTTTTCGCTATTGTTATTGCTTGCTTACCTAGTCTGATGATTCAGCTGTGCACAGATCCAGACGTTACTGGCTGCCCTTGTCTAATGCCTTTCATAATGTTGGGAACATGGGCTGGCATATGTAAATATTGGGGGCGTACACCCTGACTGTTACGTAACAGTCGGTGTTATGTTGAGATTCGCCTGTTCTTCGGAGGTCTTTTAAACAAATGAGATTTATATAAGAAGGAGGAAACAATGGAGTTTGAGACTCACTGTATGTCATTTCCATGTACTGAACTCTTGTTATTTAACTATGCCAAGATAAATTCAATTTTTAATTCGAGGGCACCTTTAAGTGTTATCTGACATAATTAAGACTATTATTTTTTCTGACACAGTTTGACTCAGAGATCTTGTCATATTTTATTACCATTTTTATTAAACTATAGTGAATAAAGTGTAATAATGAATGAAATGTTCAAGGTGTCTGAATACATTTTGGTTTGACATATATATATATATATATATATATATATAAATGTAAAAATTATTGTAATTTTAATGGCAAAAGACTGTAAATACCTGTTAATGGTAACATGCTAGCAATGTGCTAAATCATGCTAGCAACTGTCATGTGCTGGCTAGATGTGATGTGTCATAAAAGAACGATGAAAACATTTAATAAACACTAGGAATGATGAGAAAAACCAGTATGAAACTTCAACACAAGACAAAGAACAGAAGATAACCGAGGGCAAAAATCCACAGGATGATGAGTAACAGGTGAAACACTAAACAATGAATAACTATGGCAACCAAGGAAACAGGAACTAAACACAGGCAATACAATACAAAAGAATACCAAAATAAGAGTTCTACCAGAAAGACTCGGGAAGCAAAGAAACGTTTGAATACGATTTATTCAACAGTTTGAATGTAAACATCAATGATAAATGATAAAGTTCTTTGGCGTAGGCCCCGTCCATAGTACAATCCGGAGGGTAGCAGATGTTTGCAGATCCTGCCTTAAGATGAAGGCAGGGGCGGAGCCTACCCCCGTTGTATGGACAGGGACCGACCTGGTGGTGGGAAGGATGGGGTGAATGCCGGCGTTGGTATCTGCGAACACAATAGTGGGTGGGAATACAACTTATATACTCAGGTGACGTGTAATGATTGGTTAGATAATGAGCAATGACGTATATTAAAGTCTTCCGGGTAGAACTTCCGCTAAACGCTCCCATTTCTTGAACAAAGACACGGGGGAAACGTGACAGCAACATGCTAAAACATGTCAGCAATGTGCTAATTCATGCTAGTAACATACCTGCAATGTGCAAAATCATGTTAAACATATTAGCAATGTGCAAGAACATATTAATAACATTTTATTGACTTGTTTGTGTCAAATCTTCAAACTTTTCAAAGTTATTTCAAACTTTGAAAAGTAAATTGACATTCTCAGAACTCTCTGTGCAACACCAAAGTCCCTTTCATGTCGGGGACACACTTAACGACTGTAAGGCCGATTATGAATGTAATTTGATACTTGCGACTGATCATGTACAAACGTGCTGAGTCAGATCTAGTTGTGTTCAGTCGGTGTTTAAAATCGTGCAGTGTGCTGTGTCTAAAGATTCTAGTCTTACAATTTAAGAAACAGTAATTGCTAGTCCTCATAAAGATTTTTCTAAACACGCATAATATCCTGTTTTTTTTTTTGTTTTTTTTGTTTTTTTCTGCACAAATGGAACTACAGATAAGTTCAGTCTTCGAATGTTTCAGTTAGTTGTTAAGTGTGCCCCTGGCTTTAGGCAAGTCATTTCACTCAGTGACCATCTTTGAAACGCCTCTCGGGCAACTGTTTCAGTCATGCAAGTTCAGCTCCTATCTCTTTGAATGGGGAAACATCAAAGCCATTCACCAAGCTTATGATTAAATTTCATATTTTAAATCACCAATGAAACCTGACAACAACTGTCTCATAAATGTTGTTTCTTATGCTCAAATAGTGTTTAAAAAAGATTACTTTTCAGACTTGCCAATGTGCATGTAATAAAAATAAATACACATTTTTTTAGACTCAAACCTTCGTTTCCCACATGAGCACCACAGCTCATTGCACATGTTTTTATTCTTCATCAAAGAAGATTTTATATTAATAAGTGTGTTGTTGTTGTTGTTTTTTTCAGCTACGAAAGTGAACTCAAACCCAGCAGTCCTATTGCTATGGATGAGGATGAAGGTTTCAGCGATTGGACCCAGAAACTGGAACGGAGAACACGACTCAGAATGGAAGAGAACGGCAGTGGAGAAGAGTTGCAGGAGGTGGAGAAAAATGTGAATGCAAGATCTAGACAAAGAGAGAAAACCAGCTTCACCACCTCCATACAGTCTCAGCAAATTCAGGACCGGGAGGAAGAGGAGAAAAGACCACAGAGACGAATGGAGATCAGTGAAAGGGTGAGCACTCAAAGACCAGAGGAATGGCACGATGACGCGAGAGACAGCAAAAGACAACAGGAAATAAAACCACCAATGGAGAACAAGGTGCCAGGAGAATTGTTGCAATATTAGTACAATCCATCTTACCATCTATGTTACTATGTCTAAATCATAACCATCACTCACAGATAAAAGAGGAGAGGAAGGAAGTGAAGGTGTCATACACGTCTAAAGTCTTCCTACAGCAAGACAGAATTCCTAATGGCAATGGAGAGGCAGCTGCAGAGGAAATGACATCACATCTTGTCAAAACCAAAAGATCACCTAGGTAATTTGATTCTTCACGCTTTCTTACCCGTAGCTTTTTGGGTAAATCTTATGAAAATAATACTGCTTTCACGCCATGTCGTACTTACCATAATTACCAACCCGGCTGTTCACATCCTCGCACTCAGAAGTATGCGTTTCTATGACAATACTATTAACGGCAATATGAATCTAAAGCGGTCAGGTGGTACGGCAATCATGTGGTACAAGTTGGAGTGTTCACAAAATTCCAAGTTTACAAGTTGTAATTACAAGTTCTACAAAGATGTGAACACAATCTCGTAACATGGCGTGAACGTACATTAAGCCCAGGTCACATATAAAATCAAAAGAAAAAACAACAACAAGAAAATATGTTTTGTTTACAGAAAAATTAAGCCTGTTTTAGAACCATTACCATTTCCCCATTGTGACATTAATTTCATGACAAATAAACACTTTTTTTGTAATTCCTATTATCATATATCACTGAGTGGGTGAAGTGACATGTGGCCAAGTATGGTGACCCATACTCGGAATTTGTGCTCTGCATTTAACCCATCCAAGTGCACACACACAGCAGTGAACACACACACCGTGAACACACACCCGGAGCAGTGGGCAGCCATTGCTGCGGCGCCCGGGGAGCAGTTGGGGGTACGGTGCCTTGCTCAAGGGTCTCACCTCAGTCGTGGTATTGACGGTGGGGAGAGCGCTGGACATTCACTCCCCTCACCGACAATCCCTGCCGGACCTGAGACTCGAACCCATGACCTTTGGGTTACAAGTCCGACTCTCTATCCATTAGGCCACGACTGCCCCCATCACTGTGTTGCTGTATTCTCATTACAATGATACAGTAATTTTTAAAGGATTAGTTCACTTTCAAATGAAAATTACCCCAAGCAAGGGTGAGTACCCTTAAGCCATCCTAGGTGTTTATGACTTTCTTCTGAAAGTCAGAGATATATTAATAAATGTCCTGATGCATCCAAGCTTTATAATGGCAGTGAACAGGGATCACAAGTATGAAGCTGAAGAAAGTGCCTCCATCCACATCCAACTATCATAAACGTGTACTCAACACGGCTCCGGGGGTTAATATAGGCCTTCTGAAGCGAAGCAATGGGTTATTGTAAGAAAGATATCCATATTTAACAAGTTATGAAGTAAAATATGTAGTTTCCGTCAACTTACGAAAGTGTAAAACTCTCGCAGTTCAAAACGCTTATGCTACGTCCTACACCTTCCCAATTCAACTTACAAAAAAAGCTTAACTGACGCAACGCTAGTTAATTTTTTTCCGTAAGTAGAATATAAAAGGCGATCTGGCGGGAAGCTAGATATTTTACTTCATATCTTGTTAAATATGGATATCTTTCTTATAACCTTAGATGCGTCAGGATATTTATTAATATAACTCCGATTGTGTTCATCAGAAAGAAGAAAGTCATATACACCTAGATGGCTTGAGGGTGAGTAAAGCTTGGGGTAATTTTCATTTGAAAGTGAACTAATCCTTTAATACATATTTTTTATCTTTTTATACATTTACTGTTCAAAAGTTTGGGGTTGGTTATACTCACCAAGGCACATTTATTTTAATAAAAAATACAGTGAAATAAAGTAATTAAAATGATTCATTTGATCTATTTTAATATTATTTAAAATGTAATTTATTCATGTGATGCAAAGCTGAATTTTCAGCATCATTACAGTCTTCAGTATCACATAATCCTTCAGAAATCATTCAAATATGATGATTTGCTGCTCAAAAAACATTTCTTATTATAATCAATGTTTAAAACAGTTGTGCATATTTTTGTAGAAACTGTGATACATTTTATTCAGGATTATTTTATCAACAGAAAGTTCTATTCATTTAAATAGAAATCTTCTTCAAAAGAAATCTTGCTTTATTCTCTTTTGATTAATATCCTTGCTGAATTTCATTAAAAAAAAATCTTACTGACTGCAAACATTTAAACAGCACTGTATATATTGCATTACACTATTGAAAAAGCAAAAAAATAGTCTTTATTTTAAAAATACAGACAAAGAGAAGGAAGAGAGACAAAGAGAAGGAAAATTATGTATTGACTAAACTGTTTTTTACGGAAGAGGATTAGGGCCAAGCAATAATAAAAAAATAAAACCATCTCGAGATTAAAGTCGTTAAATTGCGAGAAAAAACTCGTTAAATTTCGAGAAAAAAGTCGAGATAAAATGTTGAGAATAAA
>RJVU01000282.1:294781-328199 GCA_003731715.1 Anabarilius grahami | reverse complement strand
TTTATTCTCAACATTTTATCTCGACTTTTTTCTCGAAATTTAACGAGTTTTTTCTCGCAATTTAACGACTTTAATCTCGAGATGGTTTTATTTTTTTATTATTGCTTGGCCCTAATCCTCTTCCGTAGTTTTTGATTAAAGGGGTTATTTATAGGTTTTTTTTTATAAATAGTGACAGTATTTGATAAATATTAACTGTTTAAAAAAAAAAGAAAACTTTGACTAACATTATAAGTTGACTTTAGGGGGAAAATAAATGTAGAATCTGGTCGTGTTAAATTTAGAGGCTTATGTCATATGTGTTATAGACGTGACCTAATATTGTAGCTGCCAAAAAATCTTGCCAGGAAGTTTCTAAAAAGGCTGTTAAGGGAGTTGGTTAATATATACTCTTGTATACCCAGACCTTTAACTAACACCGTAAGGTCTGGCCCATTCAACTCCTTATTCTGGACAAGAACTATCCACTTCGACAAAAAGAGACAGTCTGACAGACACGTAAAGTGACCAACCACAGTTTGTTCTATATTTATGTGCTGTTTAAGGTTATCTGAGATATATTCATAATAGACTGTGTGGAAATTTAATAATCTCTGTGAACAAACACCAAAAATTGCAGAGATATATGACTGGATGATCAGAATGCGTGCCAGTCCAAAAGTAAGTACCGATTGTTTCACAGAAATAACAAATATGCCATCTTGAGACTAACCCCATTTTCCTGTTCTCCACTCTTCTCCAGCAGGACTGCAGTTGTAGATCAGACCTTTGAAACTAAGAAAGACATGCATGCTGGTCTGGAGACAGAGCTGAAGCTTGAGAAGATTAGACGTAGCCAACAGGAAAAGGAGAGCCAGGAAATGGAGCACCTACGGCAGCGTCAGGTCGAGGCTGAGCTGGAGCTAGAGGAACTGAAACAGAAGAGAGAGGAACGCCGCAAAGCTCGTGAAGATGAGGAGCGGAGGAGAGAGGAAGAGGAACAGCAGAAACTAGCCAAAAAAGAGGTGGCTGAGCTGATTTAAAAACACAAATACTAGCCCAGTTAATGAATGTATGTTTTTATGTAACAGTTTTTCAAACATTGTGTTTTGGTTGTGGGAATGTTAAACTGTCCAGGTTTCTTCCAGTTATATATTAGAACAATATTTAAAGGTTCAATTTCATTTTGTATCAAAAACTACAGGAGGACAAGAGACAGATGAAGGAGGACATTGAGAAGAGGAGGATGGAAGCAGCAGAGAAGAGAATGAAGAATATCAACATCACTTCCACAGATGGTGATGACCCATTTAACCCTCTAAACCCCATCAGTCCAACTTTCAAGGTAACTCTACATGTTTTCATAAAAAATCTTAACCTTTCCTTACAAAAAAAGTACTATAGTTGTACCATGGTATAGTGATGGTGTAATATGGTAATGCTATAGAACTTAAGCCATATACCATGGCAGTGAATGAGAACCATATTTGTTTATATGCATTTTAGTGTATATGGTAAAAGAAAATGGTAATGCCATGGTACACTCTTAAATATAACAGTTACTTATTATCATCTATGGTTCTATGAAGAACCTTTAACATCCATGGAACATTTCCATTGCACAAAAGGTCCTTTATAGTGGAAAATGATTGTTCAGGATTCTTCACACTATGAAAAAAAATGGTTCTTTTAAGAATTATATCTGAAAGGATCTTTGGGGAACCCAAAATGGTTCTTCTATTGAGTCGCTACGAAAACCCCCTTTGGAAACTATGGAGCCCCTAAAGGGACCTTTGCAAAAATAAAAAAATATACAGACTTTCAAGTGCTCATGAGTAACTTATCTAGCACTCACAAGAAACTATTGTGTGCACACATGAAAAGTTTCTTGTGCGTAAGAAACTGTTCATGTGTGGACGGGAAATTTTTTGCGTGCTCATGCATTACAATTTCTGGTTTATATGTATTATAACCTATTTCCTTTGTGCGGCATTTTACTTTGAAGAAAACGAGAGTATGGATGCACATGAATTAATAGTTAGGGCAGTATAAGCAATCTCTAATATCACAGACTTATGTCCGCTTTAACACATCCTGGCCGAGAAACCACGCCGTGAAATTGAACTAAGAAAATATGCATTTCTCTGCCACCTGCAAGTATGCATTAAATCTTGATCTTGTGAAATATGATATTTTAGAACATTTTACTGTTCCAATAATTTTTATTTGGGAAAATATAAATATACTGCCCTAATGAAATCCAAATTTTTATCATTTTTTACTATACCAATTTTTTTTCATGAACCATTAAACTTGGCATATGACAATGCACACTGAGCCCATTTTGCATTTCGGTTTCTGGGCCGCCATAGAGTTAAATCCGTTAAAGTGGACATAAGGCCTTGAAATATGACGCACTGCCCTAACGAAAGCCAAATTGAGCACTTTTTCTGTATCAGCATTTTTATGGACCCTTGAACTTGGCAAATAGGACAATACACACAGTTGTAGGCCTATTGCACCATCAGCCATCAATTTTACATCAATTTCTCGGCCGTCACAGAGAATGCTTTAAAGCGGACATAAGGTCGTGATATTAGAGGTATACTGCCCTCACGAAAGCCAAATTTAGAGCAAATAGATCTTTATTAATTCATGCGCATCCATACTCTCATTTTCTTCATAGTAAAATGGCAGTGACGAGCAAAGGAAATATGTTATAAGCGTCGGACGACTAAGTTTTCTCAGTGTGTTCCGCACCGTCGGCTGAAGTTGGTCCTCGTTGGCTTTTTTTCAGCCGATTCGACATGTTGAATCGGCATCGAAGCTCGTCAGTCAGTCGGGCCATCTGATCATTCTGATTGGCTGTTCAGCTACTGCTACCTGCTGGTACGGAAAGGCATTTCTTCTTACGCAGGAGCAGAATGGACCGGCTACTTGGTCGTCGGGTGTCGAGCATCGGTTTGGTGTGTCAGGGCAACTTTGGACCCAGACACTTCTGACGTGAGCAAACCCTGCAGTCTGCTTTTGTCACCACTAGTTCGTCGGCATTGGCTTGGTGTGTTCCGGGCTTTAGATAGTATACATAAAATGGAAAAGTTTCTCATGCGCATATTATAAGCTATTGAACACATATTTTGAGTGAAGTGACATGGCACAAAAACTGATTGAACAGTGTTTTTTTGTTTCTTTGCTGCATTTGCTTTACAGTGTTTATACATATGCACTTATGGGACTTTCATTGTTGTACATCTTTAAAAATGTATTCAGACACATTTTTCCCTTTCTTGAAGATGTGATTTTATCAGTTCAGACACAACCGATGAGTTGAATTTCATGAATGAATGGAAAAACACAAGTTCAAAGGCTCCAGAATAAATTCTACATTACATTTTGTGATGATTGAGCATTTGCATAGACATATTCATTATTGAACTGTCTTAGATTTTCTAAAAACAGCATCCAGAAGTTGGACTAAAATGGAAACAGTCATAACCAGTGATGCTTACACAACAATCAAACTCCTAGCCCTAACTAGAGACCAGACTATCACAGACACTTGTGGCATGGGCAACCACCAAGAAACCAACATCTTAACAACCGCATAGCAATGCCCTGGCAACTACCCAGTATTATGGTGGTGAGGTTGCACAGGCAAGAGTTCTGCAGACTCTTTAATGTCTAAGGGGGATCGGTCTCTAGTCAAATCTTACCAACATAAATAGAGTAAGATTACTCAAACCCTTAGTGGCTCAGTCTAAACACAAACTGTAGGTCATGAGCCTAGAACAGCTGGAATTTATAGCTAGGCTGCCTTTAATCCACTGGTATCCAAGGTCAGCCCGCAAAGATGCAGAACATAGTGTGAGGAGCACAAAACCTGGACCCCTGAGCAATGGAAAACAAGTAATATAGCCTTACGAGTCAGCTTCCTACATTGCAACATCTTAAAGTCTTAAGGCCAAATCATCTTCAATCGTCAAAAACAAGCTCCCAAAGATGCCAACAGGGGTAACATGATCCGACAAAACCTGATGAAGTGTCTGTTGCCATCTGTCAGTGCGGTGTGAATTGGCCTTATCTGAGTGACCATATCTGAACATCTTGAACCTTTATGGGAAGTTCTTGAGGACAAAGCAGATTACACATCCTAATCTCACAAACAACAGAAGGCATTTCTTCTTGAATTGTGCAATATCTCTCAGGAGTTCAAGAGTGTATTACTGCATTCCAAAGACTGCAAAAAAAAAAAAAACTAAAGACATAGTACCTGCTATTAGATCTATTGCACTAGTATAAGGTAGGTGTTTGTTATTTTTTCCATTACTTGTTTGTTTATACATTGCTGTGGTATAGTATTCTATCTACCCAAGATGTTAAATCAACTGTGATAAATATTAATGGCTTAACACCAAAATGTTAGGAAAACACTATTTTTTGCATTAACCGTGTACAATACCAGTCAAAGTATTTGCATAAAAAAATGTCAATTATCCCAAACTTTTTCAAAAGCATTAAAAAAAAAATTTCAATTATTCAAAATTTTTGACTGGTATGTAAAGGCATCAGGCTCAACAATTTCTAATAAAATTTGTCATAAAGTATGTCGTTGGGTCTTCACTTACACACTAAGTCAAATCCCAAAATTATTCAGGAAGAGACTGTCTGTTTTTATTATGTGCTATTTAGAGGTGAGGCTATCTAAAATAAATGATATAACTATTTTGTAGTCTGTGTTTTGGGGACCCTGAGATTTCCAGTGCTTGTCTGTGTGTTTACAGAATAAAAAGTAGTGATTGACAGTTGAAAGTACATTCTTAGTGAGCAGAGGTTAAAAAGCCAGCAGGCTCCACAGCAACACAAGGGATCCTTTTGTGGGCTTGAACCAGGAGCCTATTAACATGTACGCTGTTAGTTTGAGGAAGTGAGAAAGGCTGACGAAACATTATTACAATCCTCAAAGGAATTCATGTTTACACCGGCACTCAATAATTTGGCCTCATTCTTCATTCTACCACAGCCAATAAATTTATCAAAATGACATTTTGACCTCACAAGTTTTTAGTTCATGCACACCTGTATGACTTTCTTTTATCCTAGAAGCAAAATAGTGACCATCTGCTACAAAAATGCTACAAAAACCCAAAAAGTGTATAAAAAAAAAAGTATCATAAAAGTAGTCTATTTTTCTACTGTGTTCTGAAGCCATATATTGTAATGAACAGACCTAAATGTAAATTCTTACTTCGCCGATTTCCAACTCGCTTTGTATTGTTACAATGGTAGTATATGTAAATGAACAATGTTTCTCCGTGTTACCTGGAGTCTTTTGACAGCCCCAGGGCTTTTGTGAAAACTACAGATTTATACTTTCACATTTTTGCATCCTCGCACAGTCGGACAGTCGGATCAACAGAGGGTTATTAACTATGGAAGCTTGTTTCCGCCACTGAATAAAAAATAAAAAAGGTAATTGCAACTTTATTATCTCACAATTCTGACTTTTTTCTCGCAACTGCGAGTTTACATCTCGCATTTCTGATATTTTTTCTCAGAATTGCATGAAATAAACTTGCAAATGCGTGTTATAGAAAAAAATTGCACAGAATTGCGAGATGTAAACTGTGAGAAAAAAAAGTCGCAAATAAAATGTCGCAATTATCTTTTTATTTTATTTTTTTTCAGTGGTGGAAACGAGCTTCCATAATTAACAGAACATTTATTGGTTTATCTCTGAAAATTTTATCATACTCTGTCTACTCTTTAAACAGCATTATGGTAAAAATGGAACTCTATGGCGACAGAATTACCTGGATGCGTCGGCGGAACTGACAGAACCGCAGTTTCTTTTTAGTTTTTCCCCTCTGTTTGGCCTAAAAAGGTGTTCGTGGTCATCCAATTTGAAATGTTAACAACAGACATGGACATTTTTCAGATTTTCCTTTGTGGTATTATATTCATATTTGTGATTCTATGAATTCTTGCACTCTGGAACAATACAAGTCGACACCATTATGACTAAAAGTTTGCAAAGAAGTATTTCTTATTATATTACCTAAAGCAAGGTGGTATTTGACTCTAGTAAGCGTATCCAATAGGAGCAGACTGGTGGGAGTGGCCTTGAACAGTAACATGCCCAGTGCATTATGGGTGCTGAAGTTTTCTTACCTATTTAGCAAAAGGGAAGACAACAGACTTTTTTCTCTGTTTTGTCTAGTCAGGTAGCACCGATTTCAAAAATTATTTCACCTTTCTACTGTATAGGCATCCAAGGTTTATTGAAAGCACATTTTGCCAGCAGTGAAGTAAGTGAATAGACTTAAAGTCTAGCGATTCTCGAGGTAACAGCTCACTGGAGGGGAAATGACAAATTTTTGTTGCTTAATCACTGCTGTTAGACTTTTTTCCAACTCTGCTTGCAACTTTTTTAACATCAAACTTTTTCAATTCCAGATCACAGAGAGAACAGAATCATTGAATCGATCTTTAAAGAAGAGGTGAGTTCAACATAAAATCATAATAAGACACAGCAAACAAGCATGTGGTCAATGTACATTACTTGACATTCTAGGCCTCAGTGACTTAGCTATAAATGGCAGATTCTTGACAAAAACTTACAAGTATGTCAGCAAAATGGCTGTTGTCTGAAAGTAAATATTGTCATAGGTGGCATAGGTCACTATAATACTTTGTTTGTCCAATCGCCTTGTCAGCAATGATTTATGGGTCAGCTAACTTTAACCAGATGTGGAGTGTACTGTATGCTGTTCCTGATGTCTAGTAAGATACTGTGTTGGATTGAAATAAGACTTATGACCATATACACAAATAAGTTCAGGACACTATGTAAATAATAATAATAAAAAAAAGTTACACCTTTTTTTCTTTGTTTTTGCAATTTAGTAGCTTTTAAATGTATTATATTTACAACATATATACATACACATTATGTAAGACTGAATATGTTTTATGCATTTTTGCCTGCATTTCAGTTATTTTAGTATTATATACTGTTATAGTTTTTAATCAATATTTTGAATTAGCTTTATATATATTTTTATATTTAAATTTTTCATTTTAATTGTAGTTTAAGTTTGTAATGTGCGTTTGCAATTATAATTTTTTTTTTTTATATTTCTATATAATTTTTTTATTTTATTTGAGTGTTAGACATTTTATTACTTTAACTTAAACATATTTTATTTCTAATTTTCACTTAATTCGTAAGTAAAAAAAACAAACTAATATGTATGTATTTTTTTTCAATTAAACAATTTTTTTATATTTTAGTTAACAATAACAACACTGGTTCATATGCACCAATCAAGAATTTTTGTTTTGAAAACAGTAACAGTTTCAAGAAGTCCCAGAGACCCGTACTCCTACCCAAGATTGATGACAAACTGGAACAATACACACAAGCAATCGAGGTTCAATTTAAAGTCTCATCTTACTATATGTTATGCTTTCATGTATTGGTATACATTAGATTCTAGTCAAAGTGTGCACAGTAACTTCTTATTTTAGTATCTAATGCCTGGTTTAAGAACAGTCTCTTAGTCAAAGCATTATTTAGAGCTATCAGGCCTGTCTCTGGCAGCATATATACTACTGGATCTGATGATTTATACTTGTGATTAAATAGGATCTCTGCCTCCTGAGACAGTCTATTGTTACATTTGCAATATTTCCTCATAAACAATTTATCACTCTGACTTACTGAGTCTGACTGCCCTAATGTGTTTCAGATCTCCTCTAAAGAAGCAAAGATGACTAAGCCAGCAGTAGTGGACATTCCATGTGTCTCTGCTCCAGTAGCCTCCAAAAAAAATCTGTTTGAAGCAGGAGAGGCCTGGAGTCAAACCAGCCTAAAAGGAACGCCCTCAAAGGTCAGAAATCAGAAGGTCATTTATTGACTCACACACTGAGCGTTCTTATAGTAAAATGAAAGAGAAGATTTCAAGATGCAAGCACGATAAAATCATAAAAGTGTTCCATACAACTCTTATGCTATATTTCAAACATGCATGGGAGTATTAGTCGGTCTTTGTGAAGGAAACATTTAAGAAAAAGACAAACTAATAAGAAATCAGCTATTACATATCACATCTTTTAAACATTATGAGGAAAAACAGTGATGTCAGGGCACTTCTATTATTATTATCAGATTGTGCAAGTATGGAGGAGGTCATGCAAGTATGGTGGTGTTGCAGCAGCGTGAGATAGGTCATGTAGTCATGTAGCGTGGAACAACATCTGTTCTTTACACTTTCACATTCAAACATACACTATCAGTTGGCCAGAGTCTGACACCCATAAAGATCCATCAGAAACTGTTGTGAAGGAATTCTTGGGTAATAGCCAAATCAAAACTTGACTTTTTTTTGTAATTAAATTTTTCTATAATGCAAGTGTCCTCATTTCTTTTCTTTTTTTCTTTCTTTTTTTTTTTAAGGATACAGACATTGTGAAAGTCGGAGTAGCAAACCTGATCAACCATTGGGTGAAAGGAAGTCCAGAAGGGGGGAATAGACACTCTCCTTCCTCAGCATCTGTAAGTCTATTAATGAACCTGGGTAATGTTAACCAGTGGGCTGGAGAGATAAATGTATTTGTCCCATGGTGAAAGACATATACTAATTGTAATAAAGTAAAAAAAAAAATTACAAAATGATACATTTATAGTGCCCCCTTGTGGCAGAATGATCTACTGCAACTTGACTTCTTGGAGATGGTCCTCACTGCAGAACACAAGATCCAGGGGGGCGAGGTTGGATCCAGATCCAACTCCTCCCACTTTACATATCCCTAAACCTACCCATCTCTGCCCCCTGGATCTAAACCTACCCATCTCCACCCCCTGGATCTCACGTGTTCTGCAGTGAGGGGCTACTGCTTATTTTCACAAAATCCAGATCATCAATCATCATGTCCTATAAACTGCAATGTTCTGTGATGTGGATATGTGGTTTATAATGTTAGTGGGTAAGGTCTGAAGAAAAAACTTTTAGATCATTACATCCAGATGTAATAAACATTGTTTCTATCAAATGTAAAGGCTTTTGAAGAAAAACGTTGCTTGCTTGTTTCTTTCTTTAAAAAAATAAAAAATAAAAATCATTAGGCTACACAACAGCATTTTATCTTTGAATCATTAACAAGTGATGCTAAAATAAATTTACGTAAACTAGATTACGTAATGTCTCTTTAAGTTTACTGTGACGACCCCTGGTTTATGTAAAAAAAGAAAGAAAAAAGGTTCATCCAAAATTTGTTTACTCACCATTATGTTGTTCTAAACCTGTTTGATTTACTTTCTTCTGTGGAACACAAAAGGAGCCATTCTGAAGCCTGTACTTGTTTCTCTTTTCCATGCAATTACAATGAATGGGAATGGGAACTTTCCAGCTTCTAAAAAGACACAAAAGCACCATAAAAATATCATTAAAGTACTCCATACTACTTTATTAAAAAATTCCTTAAGTATTCAACTTTTCAATGAGTTGGTTAATCTGGTAAGAATGACTCGACAAATTAGACTTTACTGGTTCTCTTTCGAGGGAACTCTATGCAGCGTCAGAATGTTGACGCTATGGGAACGCTCCAGCATAATTGTGTCTGAAGCACGTTAAAACACTCCAATAGCTATAAAGGATACCCGGAACACAACAGTGTCAGCTTCTGTGTCTCCAGTAAGCACTCTTTGTCAAACTGTCCTTGTCTATTTGGTTCTGCTCTGCCCTGCTGGTGTTTGGGTCCAGAGTTTTCCCCTACAGGGTAGTTTTGGTTTGTTTTTATTTTTTTAATAATAAAAAGCCCATTGCTCTTTGCATCACTGAGGCCTTTGCCTCATCCCTTTACCCAACCCTGACAATCATGTTCTTGTCTGTTCAGACAACACATGGGTAGTCTCATACATAAATCATCAGGGAGGTCTGTGGTTGTGCCCTCCTTGCAGACTGGCACACCAGATCCTCCTGTGGGCTTAGGGTAGACTGCTCTCCTTGAGAGCAGTTTACATCCCTGGGTACCTGAATCAGGGAGCAGACATCCTGTTGACGGCAAGGCTCAGGGAATTGAGACTCCACCCCGAAGTGGTGGAGTTGATTTGGAAGAAGTTTAGCCAGGCAGAAGTGGACTCTGTGGAGACAACGCATTGTCTGTTCTTATTTTCTCTCACGCTTCTAGCTCTGCTGGGGTTGGATGCCATGGTGAAGACGTGTCTGAGGCTACTTCTGTATGCATTTCCACCAATTGCTCTACTCCTGGGAGTTCTAGAGAGAGTTTGCCAGCACAGGGTTTGTCTACTGCTAGTAGTCCCATTCTAGCCGGCCCGAGTATGGTTCACTGACCTGTTGTCTCTCCTGGACGGCTCTCCTTGGAAGAATCCCATCAGGAGGGAACTTCTGTCACAGGCTGGGAGCACAATCTATCATCATGTGGAAGTTTTGGGTTTTGCCCCTTAGGAACCTGTCGGCGGACCAAGAGAAGCTTAATTTGCTTCATCAAATTAGGGCTCCTGATTTTTATGTCCACCGTTAGACTGATCAACTGTTGGTATGCTATGTTTCACCCAGGTAACAAGTGTAACAACAACAATAACCAGGCGCCCTCTGCAGGCATTTGATATATTGCATAATAGGGGTGTGACAAGACACATTCACACTGTCAGTCCAAATCCAATTATTAATGTATCCGATTGGAATCTGATCTAAAATTATTGACGTCCACACTGTGTATCGCAACTGTTCAGATCTGATTTGTGTGTCCATGCCGCTCTTTTGTTTTCTGGAATATTTGCATGGGTTTCCATGACAATGATCTTGCGTTGGTAGGCATACACCAAAAAAAAAAAAAAACGCAACATGGAGGGGTTTGCAATACAGATGTCTTTTTTACAACATGGAAATGTGTAGCCACCTGGCTGGACTACTGCATATTCTGAGGCAGGGGTAGAAACGGAGGCTGGCTGGTATGCATTTTCTACTCGTCCGACACTTTGCAACAACACAACATGGTTTCTTCAGCGACTTTTAGCATGTTTCCTATAACAACTTCTGACATTTATGTTTTACGTGGCATGAAAAAGTCACATAAACCATTCAAAACCTAATCAGAGCAGTCAGACTGAAACTGTTCCCTTTCGAATGGGAACTCGCATTGCGTCCGACACTTTGGGGAACGCCTTGGCACGATGATGTCTGAAGTACGAGTAAAAACGCAACAATGCAATTTGCCTGTGACAGCCTGTGACAATACTCTAGTGTGACCGTGAGTACAAAAGGAGCATCTGGAGTACAAGCCATCAGCTTTTTTGTCTTCAGGTGACCCTTTGTTTGAAGTGTGTGTAGGCGATTATCACTAGTCAAGTCAAGTCACCTTTATTTATATAGCGATTTTTACAATGCAGATTGTGTCAAAGCATCTTTACAGTGATAACTGGTACATAATTTTGGCTGCACAGCAGCTCTTAAAGAAAATGGTGTCAATGCAGGCAGATCAAAACACTGTTGAATATCAAATGTCCCCAACTAAGCAAGCCAAAAGGCTACAGAGGCAAAGAACCCAAACTCCAACAGGTGACATCAGGTGGCAAACAGGTGTTAAAATGGAGAAAAAAAAAACCTTGGGAGAAACCAGGCTTAGTCGGGGGGCCAGTTCTCCTCTGGCGAACAGAGCTTTGTTACGATTCAGGTAGCTATCATAAGTCCAATGGGATCGCAACATTCAAAGTATTTATTCCAGTTCCATCCAGCTGAGGATCGTATTCATCACGCCAGTATGGACGGTTTGTTGATGAACTGTGCCACTGGCTGTCGTGTCGATGAGGCCTTCACAGAGGATGATCTAGTTGACTCAATCTCTGCTGATACTTCATGGCTGCATTGTGGTCGTGTCAAGGCACAAGTCCTCGATCTCACCTGGATACGGCCCGGATCCAGTTGACTACGGTAAACCTTGGGATAAACAGAGAGACTAATATTAGCGTAGATGCCATTCTTCTTCTGATGTAACGAGTACATCTAGTGTTATAGGAAGTGTTCCAGGTTCCGGCTGACCTAATTTATGCAGCCTAACAATCCTTTAATGGATTTGAAAATATAAATTTGGATCACTATGGATTCTTCCTCTGACAAGCACTTCAGGAAGTGTGTTCCCCCATGTCCGTGCTACCTGACACTGGATGATACACACAAGATTTACGTTTTTTTGTCTTGGAGAAGATCATGCACGTTCTGTTTTCGAGGGAGCAGAATGCACAGATTGCGAGGGCTTTTCCATGAAAAAGCTCAGATCGCACCTGGCCCTTTTCTCAAGGGAATCGGGGCAGGCGTCGGTGCCCAGGGGATCAGGACCTGCTGCAGCTGATGCACAGTGGAGACTGAAATCTTGGGGCTCTCAGGTCGAGCTAGCGGAGGAATTTGGGCGAGGTATGTCTCTTTCTCATTCCTTTGCCGCCGGCGTGAGAGCTCAGCTGGATGAGGACATTCTTTTATTAGAATCATTCTAATGAAAGAATGCATACTATAATAGTATGCGGCTGTGGGTCAGGCCGGTGGGGCTCTGCACACAATAGCAGTGTTACAGGCCTACTAGGCCTGCCTGCTTAAGAAGTACCTCGATGACGGCCAGGGTCTTTCCCCTGAAGCAGTTCCTGAGCTGCACTGTACTACAGATCTCACTCTCCGGGCCACCAAACAGACAGCAGCTGCGATTGGTCATGCTTGGTCATGGCTATGGTGGCCATGGAGAGACATATGTGGATCAATCTGGTGGACATCGGGAAGAAAGAAAAACATTTTCTTCTTGATGCGCCAGTCTCACCCTCTGAGCTGTTTGGCATATCCGTTGAGGCGGTGGTCGATAAGTTTAGAGAGGCGAGGGCGTGGTCTGCAGCCTATAAGAAGCTTATACTGTGCCTTAAACCTGTCACCTCTTGAGCTCCTCCTCCTGATAATAGGAGTAAAGTCCCAAAGGAGGCAGGATATTATTCTGATGGTTCGGTGAAAGCCTGTTTGTGAGAGTATGGAAGGCGTTTTTACTATGAAAATTGAGATGGAGCTAGTTTTGTGTGTGTTTGGCCTCCTCTCATCAAGAGAGCTGCTCTGTTTAGGCTTTCACTTACCTGAGCTCAAGCTTAACGGTCTTATCGAGTGTTCGGCCCTCTGTGGGCTGCCTTGGTGAACTGTTTTTCATTTTTGAGTGTGTTTGGCTGAGTTTCAGTGAAACAGTGACATCAAGTGTTGAGTTGGTTGGTCTCCTCTCATTACAGAGTGGAATTTTTTTGAGGCCTTCACTCACTTAAGCTCCAGCTAGTCAGCAATGTCAGGTGTTCGGCCCTTTTAGGCCACCTTGGTTAGCTGGCTTTCGGCAAGTACGGTTGGCCTTCTAGCTATAAGAGTTATTCTTTGAAGCTTCCGCTCATCTGAGCTCCGATTAGACGGTGACATCAGGTGTTTGGCTCTCTATAGGCCACTTTGATAATTGTCTTTGGAGTTTAGTCATCTGAGCCCTAGTTAGATAGTATATCAAATGTCTGTTAGGTCGTCTTGATAATCTGTCATTGGAATCGAGTGTGTTTGGCCTTCTCTCATTTTGAGAGTCGTTTTTCTGAGGCCTCCGCTTGCCCTAGCTCCAGTTAGACAGGATCGAGTGTTCATTTAAGCCCCAATTTGGCTACATATCAAGGGTTCAGCCTTCTTTTGGCTGCCTTGATAAGTTGTCTGTTAAGTTGAGTATGCTTGGCCTCTGCTCACTATTAGGGTCATTTTGCTGAGGCCTCTGCTTATCTGGGCTTATGTCAGACAGCGACATCAAGTGTTCGGCCTTCTGTGAGGACACCTTGGTAAAGTGTCTTTGGAATTGAGTATGTTTGGCCTCCTCCCGTCATAGAAAGTCTTTCTGCTGAGGGCTCTGCTCATTTAAGCCCCAATTGACCCTTCGCAAAGACCCGCCCCCCTTAGTTACTGTTGCTTTGTCCGACAAGCCGTGGCACTGTCTCGCCACACGCAGTGAAAAATACATCGCGGAGCGAAGAGGATACATGACCACATGTCAACAGACAAGACAAAGCAGGTTACTTATAATATTAAACAAAGTCCCAGCTTTCAAACTGTGTAGTTTTTAAAGAAATTCAAACATTAAAGAGCCAGAAAACGGTTTTTATTGTGTCGTGACCATGATTGTGATAGATTGCTGTAGCGCGTCAGCTCAAGAGGCTCGTAAACCGATCATCTCTTCCTACTAGTCCATTTATAACATCAAATAAACATGAATGAACATGAGAATGAATGTTGTTTAAAACGCGGAAAGACGTCAATATACACAATTTTTCAAGTTTAACTCCACCGAGGTTAATCTTCTAACTAATGGCTGCTTTGTCGGACAAAATGGCGGATGCGGCGTTCTGATTGGTTAGATCGCTTGTCAATCAAACTCCCGGCGAAGGGCCAATTAGGCAACATATCAGTTGTTTTGGCCACTTTGTCTATAAGAGTTGAGGCGGTGCTGTGGTGGGTACCGAAATGTAATGTAAACATAGTGCTGGGATATTCTATGCTAATTTCAACCTCACACGATATCGCGAGACAGCTTTTCACTCAACGAGAAAACTCGTCACATTTTAATATTGCGAGATCTCATAGCACACTCCTATTACATAATGTACATAAGTTGATTAAGTTTATATTATGTACATTACATTATGTATTTTAACAGTGTTGTTCAATAAAACCAAATAAGTACTTGCTTACATTATTACTTCCTCATTGTTATTATATATGCATTTTAAGTCATTTTAAAGGCTATTGTTCACTGAGGTCTATTTTTATTACTACACACACACACAAAAATGATCTGATTACTCGATTAATCATCAAAAATAATCAATCGATTACTCGATTGCCAAAATAATCGTTAGTGAAAGCCCTAGACTTGTTAGAAGAATATTTGTTAGAGAATAAAGTAATTCTCAGCAATGTTCATTGTTCCTTGTAACGTTCATTCACAGGATGTTAAACCTGGAGATGTTCTGCAGAAAAAGAATATGTGGGAAATTATTGGAGAAGGTACTACAGCTGAGAAGTCAGGACTGGGAGGAAAGGTAAATATTCAGATAAGAATTTTGTACTGATAAAACTCAAAATCATAAAAATTGTTTGAGAATGAGTCCCTCGCTTAATGCCTCCCTCTCAGCGTTTCTTCTACTCACCTTTTATATTTTAGGTCTCCTCCTCTGGTAAACGGTACAAGTTTGTTGTGACAGGCCATGGCAAATACGAGAAGATTTCCACTGAAGGGGATCGTTACTGTGTCTACCCAAATGGAAAATCAAGTGAGACAAATTCTTCTATTTTACTCAATGTATTCCAAATTTTAAAGCTTTTTAAATTAACAAAACAGTTCTGTTGAAAATTACTCCTTATGAGAACATGTTTAAATAGCACAATATGATTCTGCAAATAAAAATGGCAAAAAACAAATAACAAAACAAACAAAAACAAAAAAACACTCTGGGAGCATGAACAGTCGTGGTGAATTTTTGCAGATGTGTGCTAGGTAATATTATCTAGTACCAAACTAGCTACATAGCAAGCTAGCTAAGATTAGTTTAAAAATATTGAATGTTGTAGCATTAGAGCATAAAATATACTTTGAAAAAAGAACCCCATTCCCAGTGCCTTATGGGATGATTTGCATTTCCTCAAAAGTACACTGACACTCAAAAGAACTGACACTGTTCTTTTTTAATGAGAGCCCTAAATAGACTTTTTAAACTCATCTCACTCACTAAATGTTATTGTTCTATTCTTTAAAAAAAAAAATATATACAGTACAGTCCAAAAGTTTGGAACCACTAAGATTTTTAATGTTTTTAAAAGAAGTTTCGTCTGCTCACCAAGGCTACATTTATTTAATAAAAAATACAGTAAAAACAGTAATATTGTGAAATATTATTACAATTTAAAATAACTGTTTTCTATTTGAATATATTTCACAAAGTAATTTATTCCTGTGATGCAAAGCTGAATTTTCAGCATCATTACTCCAGTCTTCAGTGTCACATGATCCTTCAAAAATCATTCTAATATGCTGATCTGCTGCTCAAGAAACATTTAATGTGTACAATTGTACAAAATATTTGTGTGCAATATATTTTTTCAGGATTATTTGATGAATAGAAAGTTCAAAAGAACAGTGTTTATCTGAAATCTAATCTTTTGTAACATTATAAATGTCTTTACTGCCACTTTTGATTGATTTAATGCATCCTTGCTGAATAAAAGTATTCATTTCTTTAATTTCTTTTCAAAAAAATAAAAATAAAAATTCTTACTGACCCCAAACTTTTGAACGGTAGTGTATAATGCTACGGAAGCTTTGTATTTCAGATAAATGCTGTTCTTTTGAACTTTCTATTCATCAAGGAATCCTGAAAAAAAAAGTACACAACTGTTTTCAACATTGAAAATAATCATAAATGTTTCTTGAGCAGCAAATCAGCATATTAGAATGATTTCTGAAGGATCATGTGACACTGAAGACTGGAGTAATGATGCTGAAAATTCAGCTTTGCATCACAGGAATAAATTACTTTGTCAAATATATTTAAATAGTACACAGTTATTTTAAATTGTAATAATATTTCACAATATTACTGTTTTTTACTGTATTTTTAATTAAATAAATGTAGCCTTGGTGAGCAGACGAACCTTCTTTTAAAAACATTAAAAATCTTAGTGGTTCCAAACTTTTGGACTGTACTGTATATTACTATTATTTTTTGTCAAAATGTTGTTGAAATAAGAATATAACAAACAGTTAAGGAGACTAAAACTAAACTGTGGAGAGCTAATATAATGATTGTTAAAAATAGGCAATATATGAAAACACCTGAAAATTATTTTAACCTTTCTGAGTCTTGCAATCTGCAGGGTTTGACGCTTATAACTTAAACAAATCACAGCAAGCTGCTAACACAATGCAAATGTTTTCATTCAATAGCTAGTGTAATAAAAGTGATGTCATACAAAAGAATAATGGTATAATCTCTTAAAACAGGTATTTTATTAGAAAAATATATAAAATAACATTAAATCTAGTACAGTGCAGCTTAAAATGCAAAGCATTATACACATCACTGTCAGTAAAGAGAAAATATTCTCAGTCTGACGGTTTCTGCAACAAAAGACAATCATGCAAAAAAAGGCCAAGCCTACAAACTTAACATCACCTAAGCCTGAAATGAGAACATGCCTGAGTTGACAATCAGCATTCACTGTTATTCATCTAATCACATGGAAACAACCAGAGCTTTTATATTTATGGTTTGTAAAGCCCATTTGAGGGCTCCATCAGTGAAAGCTATTTGTCAACACTGAGCACCAAGTATGCAATCTGCAGAGTGTGCCATGCCTTGCTTTCAGTACGAATAAGGCATACTTACTGCATACATCTCTTTCTTATACTATCTCTTAAAACTTTCTTCCACGGTTAACCACTTCCAATTTGCCTACCCACCTAAAACTTGCACTCAATTGTTCATACCTTCAAAAACATACAATAGCAATTTGTCCCTTGACACCATGTTATCTTTAAAGATCAACAAGAAGAATTACAAAATGTATGTATATGTATGGCTTATATTCACAAAGACTTTTTAACGCCATTTTACATCAATTATATCCTTCATTAAGGGTTAGTTCACCCAAAAATCTCTCATTAATTACTTACCCTTATGTCATTCCAAACCCGTAAGCCTTTCGTTCATCTTTGGAATGCAAATGAAGATCTTTTTGATGAAATCTGAGAGATTTCTGTCCCTTCATAGACAGCCAATGCAATTTAAACTTCGACGCTTCAAAAAGTTCATAAAAAGATTGGAAAAACGAATCCATATGAATTGAGTGGTTTAATTTACATTTTCTGAAGAGACTCGATCACTTTGTATGATGAACAGATTTAATTTAGGCTTTTACTCACATATAAACATTGATCAGCGAACATAAACAGAAGCTCAACCGAACCTGAATGACACGAGAGAGCAAACCTCTTGCGGAAGCTCAAACGTGCTGCGTAACATGTTCTCTCGCATAATTCAGATTCGGTTGAGCTAAACCACTCAATTCACATGGATTAGTTTTCTGATCTCTTTATGAACTTTTTGAAGCTTCAAAGTTTCAATTGCATAGGCTATCTATGGAGGGAAGGAAAGCTCTCAGATTTCATTAAAAAGATCTTAATTTGTGTTCCAAAGATTAACGAAAGTCTTATGGGTTTGGAACAACATGAGGGTGAGTAATTAATGACAGAATTTTCATTTTTTGGTGAACTAACCCTTTAAGCACCATTTAGCTGTAAAAAAAATTGCTGTGAAAAAGATTGTGTATTTTACTGTAATATATAAAAAAAGAGTATTAAAAAGGAGTTTACCAAAAGCCTTAAGGTAACTTTATATTTTTAGATGACTAAAAACTGCATTTATTTCACATTTTCAGACCCCCCCCCAAAAAACCTCTTGATTTTTGTTAGATTTTGTGTTACATTTTGATAAATGTAAGTACTATCAAAATATTACTGTATTTAACATGCTTATAAAATGTCAAGATGAGATTTGAAAGTCTTAAGCAAAAACTCTTTAATTTAAGTTTCAAAAATATTTTTTTTATTCATTATTCTTATTAGCTTAGATGGTTAATGCAAACTGACAAGTGGGCAATTTACTTTAGTACTGCAAAATGTTTTTTTTTTGTGCATTTGCCAACTGACCTGTTATAAAGTTATAAAATTAAAAGTTATAGATAAAGAATTGGGTTAGATAATAAACACAACTCTACTATCGCAATGACAGCTAACAACATCCTTGCCTATTATTTATATGTTATCTAGATATGCATCAGTGTTTTAAAAAGTACTGAAGCCTTTGGCTGTTCTATTAAAGTCTTTTGGTTCTTCGTCTTTATTTTTGCGGCCTATGAGTCCCATTTCAAAAACTGTTGAAAACTTTGTTGCTGGTCTAGAAGCTGCCTCTCTTAGTCGTCTGGCATCAAATCGTGGGCTGTACAGGAGAACTGGCAAGCGATGCGCAAATGAGGGAATCTCTTGTGGCGCCTTCTGTTCTGCCTCCATTTTCTTTTGCTCATCGGTTTTATTGGCTTCAATTTGTTGCATTATGTTCTCTTTGGTGGAGAACATTTGGAAGAGGACAGCATCCCACATTTTTGTTGCCCTAGGGGAGTCTTTACTGTCCTGGCTCTCACTAAGCTTAGCGTCATCTTCAGACGTATTTTGCATTTCACTTGTATTTTGATCAGGGCTGGCAGGGACGTCTTTCTTTGACCCAGGCTCTGCCTCAGGAAAGTTGGGTTCCTCTGTTTCGACCACCATGTGTTTCTTAAGGCGAGACCAGCCACTGAATTTTGACTTCATGCCTTTTGGTTTCTGCATCACCTTCAAGAGAGGCTCTGCAGATAGGGAAGGGCCTTCACCCTCCTCCTTCTTTTCCACCGTAGGCTTGATCTCCTGTTGGGGACTAGCTCTTTCAACCTTTTCAGGTTCAGTGTCCTTTATTTCAATGTCCTTTTGGTCTTCTTTTGGTTTAGCCATAAGCTTAACCACATCTTTAACCTCTCCTTTTTCAGGAGGTTTTTCAGAAGAACTAGATGCAAGATTCTGCTTCTTAATTCTCTCTAACAAAGACATTTTTGCCTCTGTTGGCTTCTCTGGTACTTTGCTTGGTTTAGCATTAACTTTACCTTCCAACAGCTTTGGAAGTGCTGCCTTTCCCACGTCTTGGTTAGATAATGGCACAGCCTTACTTTCAGGTTTCTGAGTTTTCTGTGCAGTTGGAGGGGCTGGTGTCATTTGAGAAAGTCTGGGAGATCCATAGGTTGGAGTTCTGACTCTTGGTGTCACAGTACTTATTGCCTGTGCTTTTGCTTCTGATGGTGGTGTGTCAGCTACAGATACCACAATGGTTGGAATTTTAACATCAGGAATTTTTGCTTTTAATTCTGGCACAGGTTGCTTGGGAATGTCCCCTACAGAGTTTGCTTCTGGCTCAGATGCTGCCTTTGGAACCTTTGGAGGTGGAGCCACCACAGCAGTTTTAACAACAACAACAGTCTGAGGTGGCTGGACTTCACCTTGCTCTTTAGGTTTTACTTCAGACTTGTCATTTGTCATAGTCACATTATCATCAGGTTGAGGTACTACTGGTTCCTGTTTTGGGAGATGAGTTGCCTCTACACTTGGTAGCACAGTTGGTGTAGAAATACTAAAACTTGGTGAGTAACTCTTTATTCCTCCATAGGCAGCATATTCAGCAGGAGTCAATCCATAATATGTTGGTTTGGATTTAGGTGCTGTTGGTGTTTTGGGTCTTTGACCTGCAAATGGAGGAACTCTAGATAATGGCCTTTGACAGCCAACTGAAGACAAACCAGGCTGTGCAAGTTCAAATTTGGGTGCTGTTGGGGCTTCAGGCTTTGGATGTTCATTTTCATTAAGGTTTGGGCTTTCCTGTATTTGAGTCTTTGGTTTTGATGACTCAAGGTTTTCTGAAGTGGCCATATCCAGTTTTTCTTTTAAGGGTTCAGTTGATTTGACATCTATGTCCCCATTTTGAAATATTCCTGAACGATTGGTGTTATTCACCTGATTTGAAATTTTATGAATTTCATCATGTGGACCAGCCAAGCTTGAGGTTGGCGTTTTGGATCTTCTGCCCTCCATGTGCACAGGAGAAACAGCAAATAAAAGTGGATTTGGTCTTGAAATCTCAATCACAGATACTCTGACACGTGACACATGATCTGAGGGTGTCTTGGGTCGCCCTGAAGATGTTTTTGTTGAGGTAAAGTCAAATGTTGGTGTTTTTACTCTAGTTGGTGTTGCAACCCCCTTTATCTCAAGTGTTGGAGTTGTACCACATTTTGTCTCAAGTGTCGGTGTTGCATTTTGTTTAATCTCTGAAGTCGGAGTACTGACACTCTTCATTTCAGAAGATGGAATTGTCTCTTTCTTGATTTCAGAAGTTGGAGTTTCGGTTTTCTTAATTTCTGAAGTTGGGGTTATCCTTTTTATTTCAAATGTCGGTGTTGTAACCCTTTTGATCTCTCTGGTTGGTGTTCTGTCTCTTATTTCCGCTGTTGGTGTCACTAACCTTCTAACCTCAAATGTTGGTGTCGGGCCTCTCAGTAACTCTGCAGTAGGTGTTTTACTCCTTGTTGGTGATGCATAAGGTGTTCTCAAACCTGCTGACTTTGTTGTATAATTGGTGATTTGAGGAACTTCAAACAATGGTTTTGCTGTTCTAGAAACATTCAAAACAATTGGCTGAGGGCTTGGAGTTTTAGAGGTAATTACATGTGTGGTAAGAGTTGAGCTGACTTCCACTCTTTGTGCAGTTTGTAGAATAGTGATAGGAGCCGTAGCATGTGTGTTAACTCCAGGTACTGGTGAGGCTGTGGATGGAAATGCTGGAGCTAGATGCTGGGGAGCGGTGTGGCCCACAGCCACGTATGGTTGTGGTGAAAATCTTGTTGTCTTGCCATAAGTGAATTCTCTGTGATGAGGATAAGGAGACGCTACATGCTGATACAGTGGTCGGACGTTAAAACGTGGGTGTACCGTGCCAATGTATAAAGGTGTCTCTGGAGTCTTAGGAGGAGTTGAGTGATCACTGTGCTCCAGGTCAGGGCTTGCTTCATTTACTGGAGAGAGGCTTGAGCGGAAGGGGACAGATGGTTGTAAGGCCTGGGCAGCAGCTTTTTTCTTTGCTGTCTTCTTAAGTAGTTTCTGGAGCCGGACATTTTCTTTCCCAGGTTTGGGAAGCAAAGGTGGTGGGTACTGCTGGGAAAGCAGGCCTGCCTGGGCAGCATTGCCAATATTGACAGCCATAAAATCTTCAACCCCCTGAAACAAATAAATAATACATGTTGTGTACACTGAACATGAAAATAATGATTGTTTTTGATATTAATGGTAACAAAGTGCAAACTATTACAAAAATAGATCAATTTAATTAACTAAAATATCAGCAAAAGATCTTCATTGTTCACTAATACTGTTGTTTTCTTTTCTTTCAGGTGAATTATCCAGCGATGATTTGTGAAGAATTTAATTCAGCGATAACACCTTTTCTGATCCACCAAGATGATTTTGATCTTTGATTTTTGATGACTGCTTCATTTTTGACTGTTCTAATGTCAAGTATTTGGGAAATTTTCTTACAATCTATTTGTCATATATACAATTTAAAAAGCTTCTCTGAATTTTTTTTCCCCGACAGTATTTTTCTGCAGTATTTGTGCTGATATTATGCTGTCTTTTAAAAATGTATGAGTATGAACTGAATGTGAACGTTAAATAGATATTTACGATTTTTGTCAATTTTTGTTTTTATATTGATTATCTATGCTATTTTTTTATACTCTGACAGGTTGTTACATTTATATAGACTTGAAAATAAAATAAAAAAATAGTAGATGCATAGTAAAATAATCCAAAAACATATTGCAAATTCCTGCAGTGGATTCATATGCCTTTTAAGTCATTACCAATTTGTTTTACTCCTTGGTGTTATATTTTATTACAAATATGACATTGATTTTCTCACCTCTCTGCTATTGTTCATTGTTTTGATTAACGCATAATTGACTACACTTATTGGTTTTCAAGAAAACACTGGAATTAGTCCATTTATCATATTTTTAATATTAATATTAACCTGTTTGTTTAGTTACAAACTTTTTTCTACCCAATGGTATCATGGTTAAATTAAGAATGTGATTTATAGTCCATTACCGCTTTTCAATTTCAATAAATTTGATATTTTGTATGATTCTTAATTTTGATTTTGGCTTATTCTCAAAGTAAAATGCAAATATAATAATTTCTTTTCACTCTATATTATTTCTCACAAGTAGGACTCAGTTTATGACACGTTCAGATGCAGTAAACTTCCACAACACATCTAGGATGGCTTCTTGGCCTAATTTTAGGGCGAAAGCAAATAAGCAAGTAATCTGCTCTCTGTCACAGAGTGTGGTGCCACTCTCCACCCTCACTGTAAACCAATGCCTAGTGATCTGGGGGCAGTCACTGCTTTAGCCATAGGTGGGACAGCTACATTAAATTACATAATAAATCACTGAAAATTTACTACCAATCAGATTTAGTGGTGTCTGTTGATGCACAAAGTTCATAAATCAAAAAGCTGCTTTTTTGCTCTTTCATACTGTATTGACTATTACTGGACTATTAAACATTTTTATTCATATTCATTAAATACTCACAAACCTGGCTAATCTATGCAATAATATAGGTAAGAATATATCTCACTAAATTTAATTATATTTGAAAAAACAAAACTATTTGCCATTGGGGGTAAGAAAAACTGAAATTGCTACATATGCAATTTCTTATTCATAAGTAAATGTATGTTATTTAAAGAGTGTTAAGATATTTGACTACAAAATACAAAAACTAAAAAAATATATATTTTTTACAGTGTAAAATACTGAGCCAAATGACTTATTTTGTGTCTGTATAACACAATCTTTTGCAATAGTGCATATGTAGGCCACCTGTAAGAGCTTGTAAAAGAAGTCTCCAGCCCAGAGTGACACATAGAACCATATGAGAGGAGGTCATCCTTTTAAGGCCCTGGTAGGCTGGGCAGTTTGGAGAATTTCCAAGATGCAAGTTCAAAAGAGGAAAGGGCAAGAATAGCAAAGCAGTAAAATCATGCACTGCCTAATTGCTTCTTAGCAAACACCTGGTGAAAAAAAAGTAATTGTACATGTGAAGACATACAGTCTACAGCAATATACACTTACATGTATGTGCTTAAAAAACTTACCAAGAGATGACTAACAGAAGACAGATGAAGACACTTCAGACAAGGTCCCCTATAAATATAAACAAGCATGAATTATGCATGTCTTTGAAAATAAGCAACTGTATTTTAATGAAAAGGACATGCATAATGTAGACAAAGTATGGTTGCAATGAAACAAATACTGGTAGTACTACTTTCAGTTTAACAGTGTTATATTACACTCCCTGATGCAGAAACCTTCAAAGACTGTCAAGTTAGCTTACTACAAACTATTAATGCCTATTCCCAAAGGACAGACATGACATGCACTTCCACACTAGGCATTCATATAATAATAACCATAAGATAGAAATATCAAATATCAAGCTGTTTTCCTGTGGTTTTATACCTGCGTGTCTGGTGTTCAGGGGTGTCCGGCGGCTGCCTGCTTGTCCCAGCTTGGACTGTCAGAACGGGAGACTCATGTTGAGTTCAACTATTCCCCCTTCCTTCAAATGGAAGGCACAGGCTCCATAGCAGTCCAAAAATAAAACCCTGAGTCCGTTACTCAGAATGCACACTGAGCGGTGACGGTGTAGAGGGAACCGTCAGCGAAGCAGGGGGGATCCAGGTCAACTTAGATATCACCAAGTGCCCCCCTCCCCCATGACACCAAATGCACAACCTCATTTACACATCTATAAGCACAGCACCCCCTAGAGTTAAGAAGAAGCATTTGTTTCTTTTGGAGGGTTACTTCAGGCTAACTCTTTAAAGTCAGCAAGAAATCAAAAGAATTAAATGTATGTGCCCTCGTAATCTTCAGTCAAAATAACTTCCACTCCCACTTGCAGTGACATCTCTTCTCTGGTGATGTTTCTCATGGNNNGGGGGGGGGGGGGGGGGGGGGGACAACCTGTCACATGAGATTGCAGCAATAGCTACAAAGGTTCAATGATCCAATCAATTTCTGATGAACAAAAAAAAGTCCTGCCCTACATTTTTTTTTTCTTGTTCAAGAAGCCGTTTCACTCGGGTAATACATCACGATAGGGAAGAAAAGGCTATAGCAACTTCCGTTGATGCTGACTTTAAAGTAGTCCCCAGTGAATTGTTGGTTGCAAGACATTTCACTTTCTTAAAGGATTAGTTCACTTTCAAATTTAAATTTCCTGATAATTTACTCACCCCCATGTCATCCAAGATGTTCATGTCTTTCTTTCTTCAGTTGAAAACAAATTGAGGTTTTTGATGAAAACATTCCAGGATTTTTCTCCATATAGTGGACTTCAATGAAGCCCAAACGCTTGAAGGTCAAAATTACAGTTTACAGACGAGAAATAAGGGTCTTATCTAGAGAAACCATCGCTCATTTTCTAAAAAAAGATTAAAAAATGTATAAGTTTTAACCATAAATGCTCATGTTGAACTAGCTCTCTTCTTCTTCTCTATTTGAATTCCAGCAGTGTAGACACTGCTAAGTTTATTACTGCCCTCCACAGGTCAAAGTTTGAACTAAATTGTCATATACGATATGCTAGTGCAAGTGTATAACAATTAGTTCAAACTTTAACCAGTGGAGGGCAGTAATACACTTAGCAGTGTCTACACTGCCGGAATTCTAATAGAGAAGAAGAAGAAGAGAGCTAGTTCAAGATGAGCATTTATAGTTAAAACTTATATAATTTAAAAAAAAAATTAGATAAGATAAGACTAGATAAGATAAGATAAGACCCTTGTTCCTCGTCTGGGATCGTGTAGAACATTTCGAAGCTGCAATGAAACTTAATGAAATGTAATTTTGACCTTCAACCGTTTGGGCTCCATTGAAGTCCACTATAAGGAGAATAATCCTGGAATGTTTTCATCAAAAACCTTGATTTCTTTTCGATTGAAGAAAGAAAGATATGAACATCTTGGATGACATGGGGGTGAGTAAATTATCAGGAAATTTTAATTTGAGAGTAAACTAATCCTTTAAGATATGTGAAACAGAAATTTTCTGATTTCATATTGACTGGCAATGTTGTAGAATGTTGAGAATGTTGAAACGAGTGTGTTTAATTTTTTAAGTTAAACTTTTCTTCAACTTAAGTTGAAACTTAATCCTGTGAACAAACTAAATAGCCTCTGACAAGGAGTAAGGATTGGAATAAAAAGCCAGACTGATTTGATTCCACCAATGAGCCCATGTGTTGACAGACGTCAAACCTACAGATATACAGGTACATGATTAAGTTGACATTTACACTTGTTTACTTTACAAGAGAACATTGTGACTGACTTTTTACCGTCTCTTCAGCGTGAAACTTATCTAAACAGTGCATTTTCAGAATGTAACTAACTGTAAATCCACTGTATGCAGAGTGGTGTGACCGTTTTCACTAGCCCCTTATAAATGTATATGTAAATGTATTATTTTACATATTTAAATTGTGATTAATCGCACCTAACATTAAAGTTTTAAATATATATTTATATTGTAGTACTTTCACATTGAATCTCAAAAATAATGTAGAAACAACATAAAGTATAGCCCTATTTTAAATATTTATTTAATGGCATCTTGCACCATGAATGAAGGCCAGTATAACTGATTCCAGTACTGATACTGATGTCTCTATTAAATGGATCTTTTTTTCTCAGCTTTAGCCATAAATTATAGCCATTCAATTACAGTTATTACAGTATAATTAAAAGCTATCAATTTTAACATTTAATAGGCTTTAAAAATGCACAAAACATTTTTTGTTTTCATTGTTTTTGACCCATGTAACCTTGTAAACAGTGCTTTAAGATTTCAGGTAGGTCTAACAGGTAAATACAGTCTTCACAGTGCACAGTCTTTGCTGTATAAATTATAAATTGAATATAGATTAGTCCTTATTAAACCTACAAAAGTTATTCAGTCAAGAGCAGTGAGTGATTTTCTCTCTGTCTTTAGTTTTTTGATTAACATTAATGACACAGACAGCAGCAGGTTTATTAGGCTGCTGTCACTTTAAGATCTGATACACATGACGTGGATCTGACACCTCTTATTTCTCACAGCTCTTTGTGTTCATTTAACACTTTTTAACTCATTTAAGACAGTGTTTATTAAGGTACAATTTTGTGTGTTTTTGTCCTTTCAAGAACATGTTCTCCAACCAATACGCCTATATAGGTCGTTTGTCACTTCCCTGAAATATGACCCATAGAAGCGTTTACTAAAGTTGCGCCCCTATCGACAACAGGACACTTTCATTTTAATTCATGAAATACGACCCATAGGAGCGTTTGCTAATGTTGCGCCCCTATCGACAACAGGACACTTTCAATTTAAAGCATTGTTCCCTTTTATCTGCATCATATTTCGGGTTTTGCGTAGATCAATTGGCAGAGTATTGCAATAACAATATGCGATCATGCGATCGTGGGTTCGATCCCAGGGAACGCATGTGCTCATAAAGTGTATATGCACTGTAAATCAGTAAGGGTAGGTTTAGGGGTGGGGTGGGTGTAGTCGTTAATAAAACAATGAGTTTTGCTAAATGGAAATAGGACAAATGGTGTAAAAAGTCCACACATTGCATTTAAAGCTGCAGTAGGGAGTTTTTAGAAAACGTTGACTTAGCCTGAAAATTTGAACAATCACAACTCACAGGTCACTCCCCCTTGCTCTCTGCTGCGCTACAGCCCTCCCTCCACAGCTCCTCCCCCATCACAACGGAGCCTGCCGTGAACGCGCAGGCTAGTAATCAAGCAGGGCCACCGATGACGGCGGATAAACAGTTATGGCACATTCACTGGTACGGACGAAACATCAACAATATGATTTACATTGACTGTGGCCTGCCCATACTTTGACAACAAACTTTATCCTCAAAACATTACGTATTNTTTTAGAAAACGTTGACTTAGCCTGAAAATTTGAACAAGCACAACTCACAGGTCACTCCCCCTTGCTCTCTGCTGCGCTACAGCCCTCCCTCCACAGCTCCTCCCCCATCACAACGGAGCCTGCCGTGAACGCGCAGGCTAGTAATCAAGCAGGGCCACCGATGACGGCGGATAAACAGTTATGGCACATTCACTGGTACGGACGAAACATCAACAATATGATTTACATTGACTATGGCCTGCCCATACTTTGACTACAAACTTGGTCCTCAAAACATTACGTATTTTGCAATACATGTAATGTAACTATATGACGTTGCACTATTTCTATAAGTAATAAATAGCTAGTAAGATAATATAACGGTAACTAACGTTACAGTATGCAAAGGACCACCCTGAAATCTACAAGAAACCATGCCATACATAATTTGTCAGGCCTGTTTTGAAATTATCTTAGTTGTGTAGTTCTTAAAAAATGAAAACAAATCAAGCAGGGATACTTACTTGTCAAGCAGAAATGTGGCTAACTCTGCATCGGTTTTTAATCCTTTCAGGACACGTAGCTCCCTCCACCTCGGAAAAGCCGCTCCGATATTTACCCTCGTTTTATTTCGGGCTCTATCTAATTCTTTCTTTTTGGCTTTTTTATCATCGTCATCTGTCTTTTTCCGTTTACCCGTCTTTATTTTATGAGCAGGTGCCACTCGAGGAATTGGCAGTTTGCAAAGCTGCGGCACACCGGTAATCTTGAATTTGAACGCCTGTACGCGCTGTGCATGAGAGGGGTGTGATCAGCGCGCACAAGAGCTTGATTGACACTGCTAAGACACTCCTCCTGGCTATGATTGGTTGTTTCTTACCGGGAGCAGTGTATTTCTGCAAATGACAATAGGACCACTGGGAGGAGCCAGAGGAGCTTGATTTTTTCACAGATTATCTGTCTCATATTCTACAAATATGTAAAAAATACATTTTTACAAAAGTTACATACTGCAGCTTTAAATGAACACGCATTTTGATTGGTAACGATTGCACGATTGCACGACAGTCGACATTTCATGACGACAGACGTAACACGACACGGTCATTATTTTTACGCCAGCTAGAGGGTGCATGACTTTAAAACGTAAATATAGTAGGGATGCACCGGTTGACCGGCCATAAATCGGAACCGGCCGGTTTTTTGTATTTTTTTCGTCCGATTTTTCCGGAAGTGCGCCCGCGTGCACAGACTACATTTGTAATCATTCGCGAACATGTCTTTTGTGTGGAAGTATTTCGAAATCTGTGCACAGAACGTGAAGATTGCAATCTGCTGTAGCATCTTTGTTTTACTCGTTGCACTAAACATAATTTGATTTAAGATTTTTGAATAATTTATTTATATAGCCTACTTTGGTTTTATTTAGTTTCACTGGTAAAGACCTTTTTTCTTTACACCAAGTTTAAAAACGAAAACAAATGCTGAATGCAGATTAAGTGAAGTCTTTGTTTGGAGTGTTGAATGTGTTTTGATTGTGTTGTTTGGATTGTGGAACTATGCAGCTGTTGCCTTTAAAATGACATGGTTACAGTTAATGTTTTCATTTAAGGTTTCAACCCAATTTAAAAACAAAAGCTAAATACTTTTGTCAGTAGGCCTACCTATGTATGTATTGAATGTAGGCTACTTACTGCGCAGTTACTCCTGTTAAATTCAGATGGTTACAGTTATTGTTTTTAATACCCAAAACCCAGTTAAGCCTGTTAAATACCAAATAAACATCTTGTTTATGTATACTTTCATTCTTTCTTGTTTGTTGCTTGATAAGAATAATAATTTAAAAAAAAAATCGGAAATCGGTATTGGAATCGTCCAGTTTGCTTGTAAAAAAATCGGTATCGGAATCAGCCATGAAAAATCATGATCGTGCATCCCTAAAATATAGGTCATAATAAGGTAGTTGAAAAACGACCTATAGGGTCATATTTTTTTGGAGGATAGTCTCCGTTTCAAGCATGGAAGAGAACACAATGCGGCACTGACGTGCTGTCTGTACAGATTTGAGTTATTTTTTTGGCTTATCGCGCTTTAATGGTTTAATAGCACTTGAATAAATGATAGGGTGATCATATACTGTAGCACAGCCAAAGGATGGAAAAAAATGAATGCCGCATTAATTGTGTTAAATTTTTAATGCGTTAAACTGAAAAAAAAAAAAGAATCGCAAAATGAACGTGTTCATTTTGAAAGCCCTAATTTAAATATAGTATTTATTTATTATATTTAATGATTATTTATGAAATGTATTTCCCGTTCTTCTGTTTATATTTCTACAAATTAATTCATGTTGACAGGCTGGAATGGCTATGAATGTAACATCACTGAATTTGTTTAAACAACAGAAAATAAAGCTTAGATATAGTTTAACTAGATATAAGTTTCGCCTAATAATTGAATGCAATTTAAAACCATTTACAGAAATGTATTAGTGACCTCTAGACATATTAGTGACCTTTAGTCATTTATAATGAAAGAGGTAAGGTGTTTGTAACACAACATAAGTGGACTTGGGAGCGAGCCCTGGGGGACACCCCAGAACGTCATCTGAAGCATCGATCCATTATGTTGAAAATAACACCAAAAGCTAAGCTCATTACACTCACGTTCAGGCCATTCAGAAAATGTGTTAATTGTGCTTACGTAGTACCGCAACAAATATAGCAACAGTGGCTGGACTCACTCCTCCAAACTTATGCCTCTGTTACATTTCCTCAAACCCTCAATCATCTCCTTATTCAGTGCCTGGGCCAAGTTCTGGACCTTCCCTTTTTAACCCTTCCCATTACGGAATCTCCACCAATAGGAGATTTCCACAGATCAGGTGTCACTATAACAGAAATGAATGTTTGCTGAACTTTACAGCCAGTCTTTACGCCAGCAGGGAGCTCACTTCTTTCAGCTTTTCTGAGGTAAGGGTGAAGGAAGGTATGAGTGCCGTGGATGAGGAAATTGCAAAATCAGGAAAGATTGTGTGTAGTTGTGAGTGAGTTTAATTTGTGATAATTAACATGTGAACTCATCAGGTACAGTTCATATAACCTAATGTATTTAGTTAAAAGATGATTCATGGACTCTTAATTATACATTTTATTAATAAAATAAAGCTGGATCGCTTTAAAATAGTTTAATTTACATTTACATTTAATTTATTTTAAGTTGTCTGAATGATAAAATCTATTCACTCTATATGATCTAAATGTTCTATGTCCAAATATAGAAGAGAAAAAAAAAAAACTTGAGATGGAACTTGGAAACTGGATCCTGAACAATGTTTGGGCTTATTAAGTGCAGCTGTCTTGTCTAAGTCAAATTCTTTTTGACCCGAGATGCTTTTAGGCTTTGCTCACATCCATTTTCTGATTATTATTCAGAGGTTAACAACTGATTGATTTGTATTTTTAAATTCATCAAACCCTGAAATTATTTCAGATTTTGGATTTTGGATTCAAAATACAAAATCTGAGTCCTGCAGTATATAAATAAATATTAGTTCTGAAATTTGGAAAGAACACAACGCATCTAACAAAGACACAAATACTATATTTTCAAAGATATGTGTTTGTCTACTCTAAAGATGTTCTAAAGCACATGTGTCAAACTCCGCTCCTGGAGGGCTGCTGTCCTGCAGTTTAGCTCCAACCAGCTTCAAAACACCTGCCTGGAAGATTTTAGTAATCCTGAAGACCTTGATTAGCTTGTTCATGTGTGTTTGATTAGGGTTAGGACTACACTCTGCAGGACAGTGGCCCTCCAGGAACTGAGTTTGACACCCCTGTTCTAAAGGAAAGTGCCTTACTATTGATCTTTTCAATGACTTTTACAGTCCTGACCAGACCAATAATCTATCAGGCAAAGTGGAAAACAAACTTTCACATATAAGTATGGGTAAGGGCATTTATGATAGATAAGGTCAGCTAATAATAAAATTGGCCAATGCTTAGCTAAAATGACTTCACTCATCTTCTGAGAAACTGAAAGTGAAAAACATAGCAGACTACTATAAACAAAAATGTAATTGTTGCCTTGTAATTTAATGCATATTCTAGAATGTGCCATATCTACATAACTTTGTGGAAACAGGAAAAAATTGGAAGAGTATTTGCATCCTACATTCGTCTTCACTGACAGTCGTGATTATTTTATTTGGCAAAAAGCCCCAGTAATTCAGATTATATATGTATACAGCTATGGAAAAAATTAAGAGACCACTCCAAGTTCAGAAATCAATGTTAAGTGGTCTCTTAATTTTTTCCATAGCTGTATATATATATAATCTGAATTACTGGGGCTTTTTGCCAAATAAAATAATCANAGAGACTTTGATTTTGTTAGTATTCATTAGACTCACTGCAGTCTACACTGGAGGTTCTGATTTGTGCATCTTTTTTTTTTTTTAGTCTCAAAGTCCACTATCACCATGTCAGACACTGAGGAGGTGTAAGTATCTTAAAGTTTGTCATTTTGTAGTCCAACTTAACTTTAAAACATGAGTTTCTATGCATATTGAACTGGATTTGTATGAAGTGCACTAAAAGGGCATAATCAGTTTTCTGTTTTGTTTTGTTTTTTTGGTTTATTTACAGTGAGCATTCGGAGGGTGAGTACAATTTTTCAATGTTTTCTTGTAAAATCTTACTTCCAGATTCTAAACAATGTAAATATTTGTAATGTATTCGTTCACCATTCTTGGAAGAACATGCTGAAAGTAGGCAAAACAGTGCAATGTGTGATACTGCTGCACTGTTCATACGATTATTATTATTACTATTATTGCATGGATGCAATCTTCATCTGTTAGTAACATCTTCTACATATGTATTTATGCCTACATTTATCTAGAACATCCTGGTCTGCATTCTCCATCTTTGAGTTTTTATTTTTACATTGTATTTGATTGATTTTATTACACAATAAGCTAATCAAATGTTATTTATCTTTGCACTGAATCTGTAGTGTATATATTGTATACAATGTGGAGTGGAAAACACACCCCCTCGTTACCATACAGATAACTATAATGTGGAAATAGATTAATGTAAAAATATATAAATGTAGAAATAAATGTAAAAATAAATACAATAATAGAGCTAAAATTGTTTTTAAAAATGTTTATAAATCCATTTATTTTTAATGTTGGCAGATTCGGTCCCCCATAGTATTGTAGTTCCTAATAATATCTATTCTGCTCTTGTTTTCTGTTCTTGTTTAATGCTTTCTGTCATTGAAGGGGAAGGTATGTTGATTTCAGATGTACTTAAGCGTGTTGAAGGGACTACTGTGTCCCTTGTTACAGTTGTCTGCAGTCTCCTCCTAGTGGACAACATCTATAATGCTGTCCCTTCTCAAGGGTGGCATATTAGAGCAAGACTGCAAAAACTGAAATGATTGGCTAGAGTCCTCCAATATTTCCAAGCGAACCATATTCTGTATAATCCTAGGCAATAACCTATTCACAGATTAGGTTAATGAAATGGGTCAAATAATCTAAAATGATAACAACTGTGCAGTGACACGCTGTTTGAGTTTGCTCTGCATGGCATGTAACGAAAACTGACCAACTCATTTCAAGGAGCAGCTGCTGTTTCAGAAGAAGACGCCTCATCAATAATTTTTTTTTTTTTATAGAAAACTTTTGAATTAGACACATTTAGCTCTAAATATTTTAATAAATTAATATAAAAAAAAGAAATTTT
>RJVU01000282.1:261248-287190 GCA_003731715.1 Anabarilius grahami | reverse complement strand
AAAATAAAATTAATTAAAAAAAATTATTATAGAATTTATCACTTATTAATACATGGAAATAAATGGAAACTCTAACCAAGAAAAAGGGAGGGATTTACACCTTGCTCCAGGAATGATGAGCAGACAAAAAAACTAATGTAACAGTTTATGTGGCTATTTTCTTTTTTTTAAGTTATTTGAGTAGTTGTCTGTCTGACACATACATTTTGTTGAATTCATTTTTGATTGGAGCTGCCAAAAAACAAACAAACAAACAAAAAAATATATTATGATACTGTAACAGTAAGTGAAGCCTGGTTTGAAGTTGAACAACCTGCATGCTGTGATGTGAAATGTGGTGTAATTATTTTATTTTTTTTACAACGCTTAAGTAAGTTAACGTAAGTTAAATAAAATAAAAAAATATCGGTAACACTTTACAATAAGGTTCATTAATTAACATTAGTTAACTACATAAGTTAACATGAACTAATAATGAACTGCACTTATACAGCATTTATTAATCCTTGTTAATGTTCATTTCAACATTTACTAATACATTATTAAAATCTTGTTAACATTAGTTAATGCACTGTGAACTAACATGAACAAACAATGAACAACTGAATTTTCATTACCTAACGTTAACGAAGATTAGTTAATAGCTACAGTAACAAATGTATTGTTCATGGTTAGTTAGTTAATACACTAACTAATGTTTAACTAATGAACCTTATTGTAAAGTGTTACCAAATAGGCCTATTTTTGCTCACTGCTATGTTTTGACTACTCTGGCATTGCAGCAGCAAGAAGGGCGCCGGCGCTCGTCGCAGAAAGTAAGTGCGTCGTCCTGCAGGCCAAGACCACCACAATGATGATGGACAAGATACACCCCTCTTTCTGTGCTGACCGCACAGGACCCGTAGTTGTTGATCAACCCACTCTTCATCGTCTTGGACTGTTATTTATGTCATGTAAATAAAGTGTGACTTAAATCCTTTGTCAGTACTTGTTCTTATTGAAACATCAATAAAGTCGTTGTTTTTAGATGTTGTCAACCAAGACCATTTCTTTTCTATTTCCAAAAGTACAGAAGCATGTTCCAGGTTCGGTAGAAAATTATTTCGCGTGAAATTCGCGAATTTTATTGCACGAGGATAAACATTAAAATTCACTGTTTCTAGATAATGTTAATGTGTCCTATTTAAACATACTAAGTTAGATTCTTACCTTATTATCTCTGCAAATATTACATTTTCAACTCCTGTCACGCCGGTAAACTGTAGCCTAACTTTGACAGGCGGAAGGATACGAGTGACTTATTATATCCACCCCCAAGAACACGCGTAATTAGAAGTTCATCCGCCTTCGACAGTAGGCCCAACAAAATAGTCCCAAGTTTCCAGCATTCAAAATGTCTTACTCTGTAGACTTAAGTGTATAGTCAGTTTTAGTTTGGACTCCAGGTAAATTTGAAGACACATTTTTGCTTTTATTATTTTTATCCTCTTACAGCTACTTTTGTATCCATCCAAGATTACCTGGAAAATCTCCCCTTGCCCTATGCGTTTTCTGCTCGTTTTGTACCCGAGAACTGCCTACTCCCGCTGACATTCCCACATAAGCTGCAGAGATGCGGTGGATATTTCACAAAGACAAGACTCGACAGTTCAGGCGCTCCTGTGTGCATTGATTATTAAAATTCAAAAGGCTATGATTTCATGTAGGCTATAGGTAAAAAAGAGCAGCTGCACATTGCAAAGTCACAGTGCAGCATTGTTGTGCAAGCCTTCAGACTGCTTCAAAGTGATTCTAGCCTAATGAATAGCACATTAATGCCAAGCAATGAAGTCCAGTTGATGAATTATGACAATACTTTATGGCCTTTAAATAATATGTTTTAGACTGTTGCAAGAATGTATATTTTATCTCATCTGAAGTAAGCCCGCAATAGTATAGACCTTTCAAAATAAGAGTCCCGGTGTATTTCGGGCTTGTTTATAATTAAAAGTCACACGCTAAGTTTTTTTTTTTTTTTTTTCCTTCTTCTGGGCATTATTGGTATTTTGGTTACACAATAAATTGTATTTTATTTAATTTCCATTTAATTCATGGTAAATTATTGTAGTCTCTGGCTGGGATGCTTTCCCACAGGAAGAAATGTTATTTGACACATATTATTCTATATATAGATTTTAATAGTATCAGTAAAATCTGTGTCCCATTCAATGAGAGACACTATATGATACAGAAAGGAGAACTCTACCATTTAAATGCTGTAATTTTGCATAATTTACAATGCATAATATTAGTAATTAAATGTAATAGTAGCCTATGTCATTTCAATAAATAAAAATGTTGTTAAAAAATCACTCATTATTTGTTGTCACATGTAGTAGACCATTTTTGTGCCATGGGTAATAGGATTTTCCACCCGGCTACCACCGCAAGTAGCTATTTCAAACCTGTGGGAAGCACTGTACACTCTAAAATAATGCTAAAATGGGTTAAATGTTTGCCCAACGTGCTGGGCAGTTTTATTTAACCCAAATTTTGTTTAAAAATTAAAATATGGCTGGCTTAAAATGAACCCAAAGTATGTTGGAAATTAAAAATGACAAAAGGCAACAATAATAATTAAAAAGAGAACATTTACTAAGCAGTTTAATGTGTATTGTTTAATTACTATTCATTAAACTTATTAATAAATGTTAATTTCCAACATACTTTGGGTTCATCAAGCAATAAAGTAATTTTTAAATAATAGTTGAGTTAAATAACACTACCCAGCAGGTTGGACAAACATTAACCAGCTGGGTTAAAACAACCCAATTGCTGGGTTTGTCCATTTTCAACCCAACTGGGTTTTTAACCCAGCATTTTATTGTATGAAATAACCTACTGCTCATATAAGTTTTACAGTGTGAACATGTATGATAATGCGTTTATTTATTTGTATTAATTTCTTACGCTGGAAAAAAAAATATATATAAATAGGCTAAGCCTGACATTTATTTCATTAACATGGGCTAATCAAACATTTTCCTAGCCTATTATATCGGCAGCATATGCTAGATCATATTGCCCTATAGCTTAAACAATCCATTCATATTTGAATGTAGCCTACATTAATTGAATAAAATGAATGATATGCTGAAGCTTTATCGAAACTCGATCTAGCAGGGTAAATTCCTCTAACTTTTACGTTTAGCTTTAGCTATTTGGTTGTAGCTTTTTAGCTATTCCATATGACTAGTGCCAAATAATTTGGGGAAGCTTGGAGAAAAACATTGAATTATATCAACTCAAGTTGCCAGAGTTCCCTGGAACTGCATGGAGAAAATGTAGGCTAAACATTAAAAAAAATGATATGCGTAATTGTTTTTTTCACGTTCGTCTTTCCCGTCACGCTAAAGCAGTTTTGTTTTCATGGAATAAATCACAAAATCCCATCAAATATTTGAGTATAAATAGTAATATTTTTATTAATCCGACATTCACTCGTTTAAGAAGTATAAATATAAAGTTTAACACAAGACACAACAAGCTAGTGTTTCAAACAGGCATCATTAAATACAATAATATGTTTGTTCATTTTCGTCGCTTTAACAAAACAGATCTTATTTACACATATACAAAAGTGGTCCTACTATCCGTATCTGGATTACGATTCTCTCGTAAATAATTAGGAAATAAAAGCTGATGGTAACAGAAAATATATTCACAAAGGGGGGGAAAAAAATATGGTCACATTTTCACATGGATACAATAATATAAATAAGCGTAGTTAAGAAACTCACTTGCCTTTTTCATAAAGGAATTAGATTTTCCACAGCATAAAAAGAAAGAAAGAAAGAAAGAAAGAAAGAAAGAAAGAAAGAAAGAAAGAAAGAAAGAAAGAAAGAAAGAAAGAAAATAAAGAAAGATCATTCGTTCCTAGTTTCCAGCAGTGGATCGAAATAGTCTTTCTTTTGTCTTTAAGATCGGATTTGTCATTTTTCTGTTGAATGCTTCTTGATTCAAATTGTCCCTTTCGGTTTGTTTTGAAATGTACCGGATCTTTAAAGCACTTGATAGATGGGATCCTGAGCCTGCTGTTGAGGGCAGTTGGTCGGGGACTGTGCAGGAGCCCCGCTCTCACTCAGGACAGACCCCTCCTGCGGAGAACACGGACTCCCTTCGTGCCCCTCCGGTACTGACAGCACGGGACACGCGGGGGTCTCTGTGGAAATTCGCTCCACGATACTCGACAGACAATCCAAACTCGACACCACTGAGGTTTTATTATTCCGTGCGTCAGCTTTAAAATAAACAAATAACAGATTTTAACTTCAACTGAAACGAACTAATGATTTTAAGATTATAGTCAGTCGATATTTATTTATATCCGGACATTTTTCGACTCATGACGTACCATTTGGCGTGTCGTTGAAGTAAGAGCTGTCATAACTGTTCCGTCTTCTCGACTGACATGTAGGGCCCATGAAATCCATCTAGAAAACACCAGAAGAAGATTACTTACTCTGAAGAAAGATAATTAACAAAAGCACATAAACAAATAATTTAATTTGGCCTGTAATATTGATTCATTTATAAACGCTATAACTTTCTATTGACTAGCCTATTGAATGAAAAATGTCACGTGTTGCCAAATTATAATAAAATAAAAACATGGAATAAACCATTAACGAGTAATATTAGCCTTACAATAAAATAGCCTATATTAGGCTATTATTAAAGCACTACATCTCTAGTAGGCCTATATGAAGTTCTCAGCTTCTCACCATGCCATCAGAGCAGTTGGATCTCGGGCTGGAGGCGTCAGAGTCTCCGCTGTAATGCTCCAGAACAGGGTAGTAGTTTTCCTCTTGACCCCTGAGCAGCGCCTGCAGAGACTCAATGTAACTAATGGCGTTTCTCAGAATCTCCACTTTGGGCAGCCTCTGGTTCGGGTTGGTGGACGTGCATCTCTTGAGGGTCTCGAAAGCGTCGTTGACTTTGCTCAGTCGTCTCCTCTCCCTCATGGTGGCGGCTTTGCGGCGGTCAGCGTTGGTTGTTTTTCTCTTGCAGGCTTTGCATGCCCACAGCAGGCACCTGCCGGCCTGATGATGCCCACTGGGTGCCCTCACGTGCTCGTCCTCGATGTGGTGATGCTCGTCGGGCTTGAGCAGGCTCACGTGGACGAGCCTGGGGTCCAGGTCTTCAAAGAAGTGCATGTCGTTGGTGTTGAAGCAAGGGTCGTCGTAGAAATCATCAGCTGATGAGATGGGGAAGGGAATATCCGACAACTCCATCTTTATGTATTAAGGTAAAAATGGCTTATAGCTACTTGAATGCTTCTCAAGTAGTGAAGTTTTTAAGGACTTAGGAATATTAAGACAAATTCCTTCAGATCCTGAAACAACGTATTGCTCAAGACAACCGTTTAAAAACCGCAGGTCGTCAAAAGGTTTCTTTGCTTGTACCCTTCAGGTACTTGTTGCTGGTGAGAGATCACGGCCTGTTTATATACAGCCCAGCCAGTCCGGGGGCGTGTCCTGTAAATGACAGTTTGACCAATGAGCATGTGCGCTGAGAAAGAGGGCGTGGTTTTGACGGCCTGGCACTGCAGCTAATGACGGCGTCATAAAAATGTTAAAATGATAAATTCGTTTATAAATAATGATATAAGTTGCTCTTACTGCTTTTGTCGCGTTAAGTTTTGGACTTAAATGTCTTTTATTTGTTTATTTGTCATCCAATAACAGATTTCAGCTTACAATTAATTACAATTTCCTGAATTTCCCTAGGAAAAATTCGAGGAAGGGCTTTCTTTTAATATTTTCTAAGGGGATCTTTCAACTACCATTTGTTTCTTATTAATATATAGGTTATATATAACTGTATTTGATAAGACGACAAACAACAGGGATATCTGTTTGACTAATGTAAGAGAAAAAAAAGTGCTCCATGGGTAAATATTTTCTTCCTAGTGCTCCATAAAAAAGCACTATAAAATGCTTCATTCATTCATCGAAAATCTCAAACAAACGTAAATAATAAATAAATGAAATGTCGGTAAAGTTGAAATTAGGATACACATTTGAATAATAGTTCAGAATTAAATATAGGCTATTGAATGTTAGGATGCTTATCAGTAGGCTAAGTTGTTCAGAACTTTAAAAAAAACATACATTGAATTACTTTTAGTTTGTATATTTTGTTTAATGAAACACTGGATCACTGGTACACATATTAAACTCACAAACTAACTAGCACAACATGGACAGGTTACAAATGTTTTTTATTATTATTTCAATTAATCAATTAAGTAGTTAACGAAATAATTATTTAATTATTTACCAAAGAAAACTACTACTAGGTAAAGTTATTTTAGTTCATGATCAGTTTATGATGCGACCCATTTTATTTAGCTTTCCTTATAATAGCTGCTAGACGCACAACAGTCCTTCAATAGGGGGCGTTAAAGAGCCAGATGAGAGTTAAAAGCTTCAATTATGTTTGAAAAGTACCAAATATTCTGTTTTTATCTGTCTTGTGTTTGTACTTGTTGTCTGAATACAGGCTACTGGAGTTCAAGTAAGATTTTATGTTAAAAAATGTACAATTATAACTCCGGCAGCCTGACAACTGTGACAAAATCGTATTGTACTGGAAAACATTTATTTTCCATGCACCTTTTATACTGTAAAGAAAAATACACAATTGCATATGAAATGTGGACAAATGTTTATTAAACCCACTGCAGGATACCAAAAAGTCAAAACTTCAAAGTCAAGGAGTGTAAATAACATTTTTATTTGAAATAATGTTCACAAATCTAATACATATGCAAATATAAATATATATATATATACTTTTAACTTGAAAAAACTAAATAAAGCTCTCACACAGAGGATGCAGGTCAGCGCAGTGTTTCATATAAATGCATCTAAATTTATGGTCTGAAGCACTAATACATGAAGAGAGCGAGATAGAAAAGTTTAAACTCTTATCTAAACTTCTTATTTCAGTCATTGAAGAATACTTTAATTTTACTGGAATAATATTAAAATAATGGTAACACTTTAGATTAGGGAACACATATTCACATATTTTTCCTCAATAAACTCCTAATTATTGTTTATTGATAGTATAAGTAAGGAAGTTGTTGAAGTGGTTATGTTTAGGTTTGAGGTAGGGTTAAGGGACCAAGAATATGGTCATGCAGAATAAGGCATTAATATGTCCTTTATAAGTACTAATAAACAGCCAATATGCTAGTAATATGCGAGCTAATAAGCAACTACTTATTAGTGAATATCTGTTTTCTAATCTAAAGTGTTACCAAAATAATATCTACAATTGGAGCGACTACTTGGAGTTGCAAACAAATCTTGCACCATTGTGAGTGCATCTCTGCACTTTAAAGGGTTAGTTCACCCAAAAATGAAAATGATGTCGTTAATTACTCACCCTCATGTCGTTCCACACCCGTTAGACTTTCGTTCATCTTTGGTACACAAATGAAGATCATTTTGATGAAATTTGAGAGCTTTCTGTCCCTTCATTGACAGTCTATGCAACTACCACTTTGACGCTTCAAAAAGTTCATAAAGAGTTGTTTATATGTGAGTAAAAGCCTAAATTCAATCTGTTCATCATATAAAGTGATTGAGTCACTTCAGAAAATTTGGACTAAACCACTCAATTCATATGGATTAGTTTTACAATCTTTTTATTAAGTTTTTGAAGTGTAAGCATTGCAATTGCACAGCTGTCTATGCAGGGACAGAAATCTCTGAAGATTTCATCAAAAAGATCTTCATTTGTTTTCCGAAGATGAACGAAAGTCTTATGGGTTTGGAATGACATGAGGGTGAGTAATTATTTACAGAATTTTCATTTTTGGGTGAACTAACCCTTTAAACAGTCTATCCATCCATTCATCTGTTGAAGTACCATATACACATCTAAGCTTCCTAAATGATTCCGAAGAGGAAGTCTAGGCAGTAGTCAGCGTCTCTTGTAGCTGGTCGATGAGGTACTCGCCGAAGCCTCCTGCGCTGTCACTGGTGCAGCCCACTCTGTAAGCGCTGGTCAAGAGGTCACCTACGAGCTTGACCTTTAGGACGAGGGGCTCGATGAACTGACTTTTGATTACGCTGGCTGTGTGTGGATCTCCGTACTCGCGAGCCAGTTGATTCAGCTCCACCATGACGCTCATCTCCTCCTTCAACTGGTTAAGCATGATCTCCAGAGCGGGAAGGAAGGCGCACACATTTTCAGTGCCTGGCCTCTGTGCACAAATATACAATTAGTCGTCAACCTAATGTTTTAAGTTGAAACCCATCACACGCATAAGAGCTGCTGTGTGTTAAAGGGTTAGTTCACCCAAAAATGAAAATACTGTCATTAATTACTCACTTTCATGTCCTTCTACACCCGTAAGACCTTCGTTCATCTTCGGAACACAAATTAAGATATTTTTGATGAAATCCGATGGCTCAGCGAGGCCTGCATAGACAGCAATGGTGCTTCATCTCTCAAGATCCATAAAGGCTCTAAAAACATATTTAAATCAGTTCATGTGAGTACAGTGGTTCTATCTTAAAGGATTAGTTCACTTTCAAATAAAATTTTCCTGATAATTTACTCACCCCATGTCATCCAAGATGTCCATGTCCTTCTTTCTTCAGTCGAAAAGAAATTAAGGTTTTTGATGAAAACATTCCAGGATTATTCTCCTTATAATGGACTTTAATGGCCTCCAAACGGTTGAAGGTCAAAATTACAGTTTCAGTGCAGCTTTAAACGATACCAGACGAGAAATAAGGGTCTTATCTAGCGAAACGATCGGTCATTTTCAAAAAATTTTTAAATGTATATGCTTTATATAAACAAATGATCGCCTTCCAAGTGCTTCCGCCAAAACCGCAATTTCGTATTTTTCAAAAAGCTTACGCTGTACTTCCTACGCCTTCCCTATTCTACTTACGGAAAAAATAGAAATGCCGCTGCATTCGTTCCGTAAGTAGAATAGGGGAGGCGTAGGACATTTTGAAGAATACGTAAGTGCGGTTTTGGCGGAAGCACTTGGATCATTTGTTTATATAAAGCACATACATTTAAATTTTTTTTGAAAATGACCGATCGTTTCGCTAGATAAGACCCTTATTCCTCGTCTGGTATCGTTTAAAGCCCTTTGAAGCTGCACTGAAACTGTAATTTTGACCTTCAATCGTCTGGAGGCCATTGAAGTCCATTATAAGGAGAATAATCCTGGAATGTTTTCATCAAAAACCTTAATTTCTTTTCGACTGAAGAAAGAAAGACATGAACATCTTGGATGACATGGGGGTGAGTAAATTATCAGGAGAATTTTATTTGAAAGTGAACTAATCCTTTAATATTATAAAGCGACGAGAATATCTTTTGTGAGCCAAAAAAACCCAAAAACGACTTTTTAACAATATCTAGTGATGGCCGATTTCAAAACACTGCTTTAGAGCGTTATGAATCTTTTGAGTCGAATCAGTGATTCGGATCACGTATCAAACCGTCAAACTGCTGAAATCACGTGACTTTGGCGCTCCGAGCCACTGATTCGATTAGTAAAGCTAAAAACTGTTATGAAATCGGCCATCACTAGATATTGTTAAAAAGTCCTTATTTTGTTTTTTTGGTGCACAAAAAATATTCTCATCGCTTTATAATATTAAGGTAGAACCACTGTAGTCACATGAACTGATTTAAATATGTCTTAGCTTTATGGATCTTGAGAGAGGAAGTACCATTGCTGTCTATGCAGGCCTCGCTGAGCCATCGGATTTCATCAAAAATATCTTAATTTGTGTTCTGAAGCTGAACGAAGGTCTTACGTGTGTAGAACAGCATGAGGGTGAGTAATTAATAACATTATTTTCATTTTTGGGTGAACTAACCCTTTAAGAATTAAAAGTATACACTAAACTGATGTAAATGTTACATTATAAAATCCTGGATGCTAAGGTCAGAACAGAATTCCAGCACCCTTCTGAAATCTAAAGTTGTGTTTACACTTGTAGTTCGGTTCTCTTGGCTCTTTTCTTCTGGACCAAAAAAGAAAATGATACATTTAGTCCTGGTTCACTAAGCGTTCACACTGTCATTTTTAAGACCGAACCTAAAGATACAAAAAAAAAAAAAAAGTATATTTTGCAACAGAACTTCCAAAACAATGTTGTGTTCTGGGCTAAATGTGCTTGTTATGTGTACGTATGATGGTATTTTGACCAGCTGAGAACTCGTGAAGAGCTTAATAAATGTGTAAAGGTGTCAAAACAGTGGTAGGAATTCCTCAACACAAACAAAGATCTGCTGCGAAGGACCTAAGTGTAAATGACATGAAAAAACATGGGAAAGGGTCCCATCTTGTGACCTCACATTCTGTTTTTGGTTTGTCTTTGGGCCGTGTTGCGTTCATATTTCAGTCGAACCACACCAGAGATTGTTTGGAAGTGGACCGAGACCCCGTGAAAAGATGGGTCTCGTTCCACTTGTTTGGTGTGCACCAGGGTTCGGTTGGCGGAGCTCACACTTTTTCAAATGAACCGCACTAACAGAGCAATCTCACCAGAGTTTGTTTTAATCAAACCAAACCTGCCAAGTGTGAACACACTCTAAAAGCACCCTACAGGCTTGTGGACTTTACAGCATTCAGTGAGAATGCAGGTCTATGTCAAGTGTGCCATTTGGTACAAGGCCAATATAGCACAGCCTTGAGTGCCATTGAAGTTACATGTGATTTTCTCAACTAAATTTTGAGTCTGGCCAATTGGTTTGGTATTCATCATGTTAGAATCACTGCAAGGCACATTTGGGCCAATGGCAAATAAATGTGTAGGAAATATATATATAAGGGAAGTATGGGATTTCGGATGCAGCCCTTGTGTTTCTTCTGTTCATTGTGCAAACTCGTCATTATCAGTTTGGGATGTTCTGTTCCTGTGTTTTTGCATCTAGCTTTTCTAAGAAGTGTATTTTGCGTTTGTTATCATTAAACCTTCACTGTTTGAGTTTAGATCCAGCCCTTTATTTTATGTTATTTCAACCAATGCATGACATTTTCAACATTGATAAGAATGAGAAATGTTTCTTGAACAGCAAATCAGCATTAATGACTTCTGAAGGATCATGTGACACTGAAGACTGAAGTAATGATGCTGAAATTTCAGCTTTGCAAAACAAAAATAAATTTCATTTTAAAACAGTTATTTTAAATTGTAATGATATTTAGAAATATTACTGTTTTATTGTATTTTTGATCAAAGAAATGCAGCATTTTTAATGTATTTTTTAATTAAAATAGCATTAAAGTCATTTAAATGACTTTAAATAGTTTCAATTTAAACAACTAAAAAGCTATCTAAATGGATCAATCCTCATATCAGTCAAATTTGAATTAAGCTACAATTAACAAAGACAGCACACAATAGTTTCCAAATGTGCACAAGCATCACCCTGCATGGAGGAGCGGATAACAAGGTGTTCAAAATCGCTGCTGATGGACCCTCACCAGTCCCAGTCTGGATCAATTTTACACGAGTCATAAAATCAGGGAAGGTTGGATAGTAAANNAAAAAAAAAAAAAAAAATAGAAAGAAAGAAAAGAAAACAGAAGAGAGGACGCAGTGTAAAGCATTGGGAGTGCCATGGAATCCATCTGGAACTACAATTAATGCACTGTCCTTCCGCCTTCACATTAATCTCCCCAATTTTCCGGAACTCAGGGGAAACGTATACCCTAACAGGCATTAAAGGGGAGATCTCTGCAAAACCCCCCACCGGTTTACCCCCATCGCTCTCTTTTTCTCTGCACTCCACCCCCCTTAAGAGCTGCTGCCCCATATAAACAGGGGTAAAAGGATATCTTCAGGTTTTTGGCGAAAAAAAAAAAAAAGGTTTATGATTAATAATTTGTTATGGTCTGAGTTTTTCTATTTTGCATTTTAAACATGTGCTTCCCTCCCAGCTAACAGGGAAGGTTCTTAGAACTAACTTTCTGGCAAGGTTCTCTCAAAGTTATGAACAAACGTTCTTCCAGTAACATTAATAGAATGTTTGTTCAACATTCTCAAAACATTTTTCTGCAATGTTTTAGTTTTTAAACTACTTGTTTGAATGTTCAGAGAAGATTCAAAAGTAACATTCCCAAAATCTTTGCAGAATGATAAAACAGAATCGTTTTACTAATGTTCACATAACCAAGAAAAAATGTTTTTTAAAACATTTAAAAAACTGAATGTTTTGAGCATTCAGGAATAAAGTGTTCATAGATTACTGTACTAAAAAGCATTGCATTAATTATTACTAATTACTTCCTAAATACCATATCAACCTCGACCAGTTGAACAATACAAGAATAAACATGAAACTGCTCTTTTAATTCAATCAAATAAACAATATGAAATTGCATAAATTATTCTTGAAATGACCAAAGTATTTAAAGGGAGAGCATTACATAGAAATGGTTCTATAATTTATGCAGTATTTAATCCCTTACTTTACTTTTTTCAAGGAAAAAGTAATTAAATTACAGTAATTAATTACTTAGTAATGTATTACACCTAACACTGTTCATAACTTAAAGGCACTATATGTAAGATTTTTGGATTAAAATATCCAAAAACCACTGTGTTATATAATTTGTTGACTTGTGTACTTACAGTATCCCAAATCTTTTCATGAATGTTTAAATCCAGAGAAATAAGCAATTTTAACCAGGACACGGACCGTGTCCGTGCGTCACCAATCAATGACATCATACTCGTGTTACCCTCGGTTTCTGGTTTTATTTTGTAAAAACCATGGAAACACCAAAGACGCTTTAATATATTGTTTTATTAGACAGGTGAGCAACTGTTTGGATGGATACATTCATAGACAGAAAACTAATCATTGTTATATAGCCCAACACAGTATTGTTTAAATCTCTTTTTTTTTTGAGCGAACGCAGAGTAGCACTATAACAACTTTCAACATACAAATATATCTAATACAATAAAACTGCTGCTTTACCCCACATTCGCTTAACCGGAAGAAGCGGAAGCGCTCGTCTGTGGCATAATAACAGCTCTGCTGCTCTCGAGACGTGTGTTGCGCTCATCTTTCATTAGCAATCGCTCCAGCGATGTGATGCTGCTGATGTGCTTCATAATACAGTAACGTTAATAATAATCTCACGATTCCGCGAAATCAAGGCGTCATCAAGCAACGCCTTTGATTTGAATAAGCGACCTCTAGTGGCGAAAATTTACATAGTGTACCTTTAATGGGAAAATTAGCAAAAGTCTATGTTCTTAGAACATATTTATTAGCTGGGCTGTTCCATAACTAGGTGCTATTTCTTTCAAGAAACAATGGGTCACTTCTGCCAAGTCCTGTGGTTAACATGTTAGTTACCTGAATGTTCTTGCCACAGAATTTCCCTCCCCGCTGGGACAGGTACTGCAGCATTGCCTCTGCCCGCTCTAGTTCTTTCAATGATTCCTGATGAAAATACGCAGCCACTCTGGGTAAAGACAAATCACTCTGCTCAAAGATTTTGGCCTAAAACAGTAAGGAAGACATGTCTGATTTAGAACGAACCTAAGACATTGTGATGATTTTGCCAACCACATTTTCCTTTACGGTTTCCTGTAAAGTGAAGAAAATGGGTCAATCTGTCATTCAATAGTTTCTCCTTTCTGAGCATTTATTTACATGTTTATTTTTTTATTTTTTCAAACCAATAAAATAAATGTCATTGAGAACTATGAATACATATTTATTGACAAATCCATTGACATACCGTAGTAAAAGATTTAGAAATGTTAGATACACTGAAAAGTGGCAAAATATGAACTTTATTATTGTTATTATGTATTTAAAAAGCAGTTTCGTTTAAAAATGGATATTCCATTCGATATTTTGTCATGGAATAAATAATTTATTGCAAATATAGGATACATGTTTTTCAAAGCTCTAAAAAAACCAACATGGCATTTCTAAGAACTTGGAATATTAAAAAGTAACATTTTAAAAGATTGCTATTTTTTTTAATCTCAAACATCCCTTTTGTCATTTACCCAATGATGTTTTAATGAAACGTATACAGTGATGAAATCCAGTGTTTTCACATTAGGGCGTCAATGATTGGCTCAGTGTGGGGGTTACTTGACGTCAACCCATACTAAACTTTCCCATAAAACGTAGTTAACTAACGCAGTTAATTCTATAAATATAAAACTTTATAAAGCTGTAAATTAATGCAGTTTAATTCTGCAATAGCCTACTGCTACATTGATGATTCGGGGTGTCATAGTATAACTGCGCATCATGTTTACAGTAGAGTTCTTACCAGCGCTTCCAGTCTGTATGAGACCTCCATAAGAAAATTGGAAACTCCACACAGACTTTCCTCCACAGCAGTCGGGAAGTTTTGTCTGACCTGACTCCCAGCAGAAGAAAAATGTGTTTTACAGAGCGGGAGGCATGTTTTTATTCGCTTTACTCTCGGTTCCGACATGTTTACGCTGTAAAGGACATCAATACTGAATGTCCTCACTGTCCTCGGTGATTTCGGGCGTTTCGTATATCCTCACATGACGCTACTATGTCGCGTTTCCGTATTGTGAAGAAATAAGTGTAGTGATGTACTAATATTCAAAGTCGACAGCTGCTGGATAAACGTAGATGCAGGAAGACTAAAAATGCGAGCATTTCCAGTTCATTCTGTCAAGTTCATCCGGTATTATGTGGGTGGATGGGTAGTCAAGCTGCACTACGACTATTTAGGCTACTATAGTTTTACCATAGTTTACTGTTATTGATTCCATATTGATACAAAATGAAATAAATGAAGGAATAAAGCGTTATTATTATTATATTAATAGTATGGCTGTTTCCATGCTGAACAGCCTAGACTGGTTTGCTGGTCTTAGCTGCACTTGTGGAAAAAACGCGCAATAATAATAATTGTTTTGAATGTGCACGTGAAGATACTTCAAATCTAAAAAAGAAAAAGTAGGCTGTACTTGCTTATAATATGAATTAAATAAAACACTTAAAGAGACTAGGCCTTTACTTGTTTCTTAACACATTTAAGTACACTTTTAAAAAGTCAAATTCAAAAATGTACATGAAAGTACATTTTAGAATCATTATGTTTCAGTAATCTTTTGTCATGCTTTAAAGTCCCCATGAAATCAAAATGGAAGATTTTTGACTTTTAGCATGAATATGTTAGCCTTACTGTTATCTATAAGCTAGTGTGCTGCAAAACAATGACAAAATTCGGATTTAGAAGATATAAGCATTCAAAATGTACAGTCTCTCACTTCCGCTAATATGGATCAACGATTCTGATGACATCACCCTGCACTTCAGCTTCTCATCAGGTTTTCTGTCCAATCAAATGCTCTCTAGAATCTAAAGCGTCCCGCCCCCTACAGTGTAAATGGATGCTGAAGCTGTGGCTAAGATTGGTCACTTGTTCACACATTTAATATTGTTTACATGGTAAATGTCATATAGTGCAATATGTAGGGCATAGGGAACGATTCAGATAGTGTAAATATGCTTTCCTTTGGGGTGAATAAAGTCTGGTTAGTGTCACACGAACTGCTGCAGCGCGCACGCAGCGTGCTCCGGTCCAGAGACATGATAGCAAAGAGTGGATTATATGCCCGAGTCGGCGCAAACCACAAAACGTATCGGACCCCTTTGAATGATGTATTTGAAAGCAATACGGAGGAGATTAGGAGGAAACTGTGGCTTGACTTGAGCTCAACGGCTGTGATATAAACAGAACCCTATTGGCTATTTTAAAAAAGGGGAGGAGCTGTTCGATATGTCCTGCCCTGTCTTCCTGTTTCAGTGGAAATTACGTCAACACACTGAATAACGCTACATGTTTCAATGCACTTCAGTGCACAATTATTTTGATGTCTTGTTAATTTGTAAATGACATGCAATTACTTGTCTGCATTTAGGGTACATCTACACAACACTAATGTACTAAAATAGAAAAGTTTTTCCTTTGCATTTTTTGCGTACAGACGACACCATTGTCAAAATGATCCCCGTTCACACGAATCCGCGAAAACGACTAAAAACACTGTATTATGCTGTCAGGCCAGTAGTTGGCGATGTCACTTTGTAAAAAAACACTACGCACCTATAGACTGAACATGTAATACGCATATACATGATGTCACCGTTTTCAAAAATTCACGTTTTTGTAGTTTACACGGAGACGATAACAGTATCGCTTTTAAAAACTTGCACTTTGAAACCAGTTTTCAAAAGATTGCTTTTTCAGGCCCCCAAAACACCACTGTCGTGTAAATGACAGCCAAAAAAAGTTTTACGCAACAACAATGTACTAAAAATAGAAACGTTTTTCCTTTGCATTTTTTGCATACAGACAAAATCATCTTTTTAAAAACTTGCACTTTGAAACCTGTTTTCAAAAGTTTGCTTTTTCAGGCCCCCAAAACACTGTTGTCAAGTAAAAGAATGAAAAAGTTTTACACTGCACTCCAAAAGTTTGTAAACACCCCTGGCAAAATGTGGTTTTGGACGATATCAGCATAAATCCTTATCATTATTTGATGCAAATACATTACAGTAACTTGACATTATCATTGAAGACCAGCAATAATAATTTTCATTTTGATTAAATAATAATGGCAATACATGTCAAAGTCAGACATGCCCCTTTGCCAGCTGTGATGCCTGGTTACTGGTTTAAACTTGGCCCAGTTTTGTAAAAGATTTTTGGGTCAGCACACCTTAATAGCTTCAACAATTGATTGCCAATCAAGTTTAGAATACAAAGAATCAATTAGAACCCAGTTTAGGTCAGATAGCTGTTAATGGTGGATATTTTGATGAATCGAAAATTGTAGTTTTTTTCTATGTATAAACTGTTTATATAATAAAATATGTTTTCGTAGTTTGTGTTGTCCCTTATCAGTGCAAAATTGTCACAAATTAAAAAGGATTCATGCCAATATTGTCCAAAACCCCACTTTTCTAGGGCGTTTCCAAACTTTTGGAGGGCAGTGTACATTTTTTGTTGAAAACGGTGTGTAAAAGGCCCCTCATACCGTATCTACACCAGATGCGACTAAAAGCTGTCTACACTCAAAGCGACAAGACAACCATTGGAAAGCACTTGGACTACGTCAGAAATAGACAGAAATAGCTACGCCGCATCCAGTGTAGACAATATCACGGGTTATAATGGGTTCTATTGTCATTTGACGCGTCACGTTGCACCGCTCGCGTCCGGTGTAGACACGGTTTAAGTCACACTTAAGTAATTTTTTTTCTGTAATAAGTACTCTTTTTAAAAGTATGCTTAAGTGTACTTCTTTTTCGCAAGGCTGGTTTAAGCTTGTCTCCCATGCCTGGTCAAGCTGGTGCTCAGCTGTTTTAGCCTTCAAGCTTAAACAGCTCAAAAGTGCCCAAAACCTTCTAAAACCACCCAAAGGACAAGCTGACTGGGGTGGGAGACCTGCCTAACCAGGGAATAGTCTGTGTGTTTAGGCTACTGTTTTTCATGATAAATAACATGTGTTATGATGTGGATACATGTGGGATAATGTAGGGGATGTTTTAAGGTGTTTTTAAGGACAGAGGAAGCTTTACATTTCAAACGAAGAATAGTAAGATATAACTGATCTTTTGGGCGAAGAGCCATTTGATCGATGCAGACTGATTAAATCAGAAATACTCAGGTGCTAAGCCGTGCGAAGCTTTGAATACATATAACAGCAATTTATAATGAATACTGTAATGTACAGGTAACCAGGTAGTTTGATTAGTACAGGAGTAATGTGCTCTCTCTTAGTACCAGTTAGAAAGCCTAGCAGCTGAATTCTGAACAAGCTGTAGGTGAGAAGGAGGCCTGCCTCACACCCAAATACAATACATTACAGTCAGCTCAGAGTCAAAAATGACACCAAGGTTTTTTACACTAGAAAGTTTTTTCACTGGAAGCAACCAGAAGATCATTAACACCCCTTCACACATCCCTTTTTACCAAATAAACTCAGTCAGACATTCATACAGAGACTGAAGAGAAAGTTCCTCACATTTCAATGGTAGATAAATCTGAGAATCGTCAGCATACAAATGATAATGAATGCGAAGCATACCTAACGTAAGCATATAAAGGCAGAACAAGACTGGTCCCAAAATTGGAATCCCACCAATAAGGGGACTATTTGAGAACGTCCTACAAGGAAAACCAATCCAAGGCTAAACCCTGAATGCCAACCTGGTCTCTAAGATGATCAATGAGAATATTATGCTCAACAGTGTCAAATATCGTAATAGAACAGTAACAGTAATAAATAGTACAAACACAACTTCCAGATTCAACACCTAGTAGGATATCATAAGAAACCTTCAAAAGAGATTCACTGTGATTGGTTTGTTTATTTGGCTTCTATTATAATTGTTTGAAATCCAATCTTTTTTTTTTTTTTAAGCCACTGTTTTGTTCTTGTGTGTTTTACGAGAAAAACATTTCTGTATCGAGTCTGGTTCCTCTTTAATGAAGGAACTTTGCCCAACACCAAAAAGAGTCATGCAACGTGTATGACAACATGCTCCTTTTTTTACTCAAACCACATCATTCGGTTGTCTTTGGGGTCTTCACTGTACCCCCCTCTCTTCTTCCCTGGTGGACTCGTCTCTTGTTTCATCAGTGGCCCGTGTCATTGCGCCCACCTCAGTGCGGATGACTGACACGAGGGACTGGGAAATCCCCAGGGGCCAGTTGGGTCTGGATGGAAGAAAGGGGAACACTCAGCATACATCGAGCATTGGCTCAACAGGACCTGCACCCTTGACTTGACCTCTGCACCTCTGAGACACATATACAATGACCTGAGCTGAACTTAAGTGTAACAAATTACAGACACACTCTGGGGGAACAGACCCGGATCAGGCTAAATTTCAGTTTGAATTTGGAATTAAGGTTGCAAGCGTGATTCGCATTTCTGAGTCCCTATAGGTCACAACCTGTGGCCCTTGTATAACGTGGTGGGTATGTGTTGTATGCCTTAAGATAACGATGTAACAGAGTTGTCATACATTTGGGCAGCTTGCTGTAGACCTCCTTCAAGGATCCTACCTGCCTTTTGTCTATGTTTTGTCTTTGTCTGTGAGTTTCTTAGTGCAGCTGTCCAAAAACACTCAAGCCTTTCGGTCTTGCTCCTGCTCTTGTTCATCGCCTCACCTGAAATATTCTTCATACATTCTTCCAATGTTATTTTGACTTCTCTTAATACAGTTGTATAAATCCAGTGACCACAATGTGTGATATTATTATAATTTAAAATAACTGTTTTCTGTTTTAAAACGTATTCCTGTGAAGGCTAAACTGAACTTTCAGGATTTTTCCAGGATTCTTTGATTAGGACATCATTTATTTGGCCTATTTAAAATCTTTTGTAACATAAATGTCTTTACTTTCACTTTAGACCAATTTAATGCATCCTTGCTGAATAAAAGTATTAATTTCTTTAAAAAAAATCGATATAACAACAGATAACATAACAAAACATTGAGTATATAAAATTTTTTGTTTCTTTCTTTTACTTTTGAGGTAAAATATGACCCGTTCTTGATATATTTTTTGTGACATTCATCTTTAAAGCGGTGGTTGATTATGATTTCACTTTTTTTTACTTTAGTTAGTGTGTTATGTTGCTGATTGAGCATAAACAACATCTGCAAAGTTACAACGCTACAATTCTCTGTTTAAGGACTACAGCAAACGGCTGGTAGGGACTACAACGAGCTTCTTCCTGGGTTATTGAGATCACTAACCCTAAAATTTACATAAACCCTCCCCCCGAGAGCACGCAACAAAGGGGGTGAGGCCATGTTGGGCTGTTTTAGAGAAGAGGAAGAGTTGTTGTAGGAGAGTGTTGTTGCCATGCCGTCATTTTACGCCGGACTGCTTCACAAATGAGGGTAAATTCAACACTGGATTTGCACAAAAGATTGACGGCACATGCTAGTCGATGAGTTGATTCCACAGGAACTACATAAATGTATCCACTAACTGTTGAGAAACGTCCAGATGCATTCTAAAAGTTGTAACATTATCCTGAGTCTCTCCATCAGTGTCCGACTCCGGTTTAAACAATGTAAGGCTGAACATAATACTGACAATCGTCATTTTGGCTGCGTGAGATTCTCCAGCTTTGTTGTTGTTAAGCAACCGAAGCGAGAGCTTTTAAAGCTCCGCCTTCTTCTGGAAAGCGTAAGGGAGCAGCAGCTCATTTGCAATTAAAGGACACAAAAAATGGCGTGTTTTTGCTCACACCTTAATAGGGGGAAATTTGTCAAGCAATAATAAATTATCTGTGGGGTATTTTGAGCTGAAACTTCACAGACAAATTCTGGGGACACCAGAGACTTATATTACATCTTGTAATAGGGGCATTATAGGTCCCCTTTAAAGTAAGTTTTGCTCATGTTGGCTCTATAATATAATTATACACATTTCTCTTATGACACCAAATGCAAGTATCATCACATGGAATATTAACTTACAACAATCATTTAAACATTAAGCACATATTCACATGCGTAGGCCTACAAATGTTGCTCTGATGCTTGTTGATGATGGGACGAGTACTTTCCTCACCTGCTTTGAGCTGTAAAGATGGTGAACTGCCCTGATGAGACAATTTTTACAACAACCCTGACTCTGTGTTTGGACAGGCCCAGTGCTAGATTACATTACCGGTGGATTACACAATGGACAATGAGTGGACAGAGGGTTCTGTTGAACATGTGGGCTTGGCCGTGTTGCAGCATTACAGGGATTATAGCCCCAAAAACAGATTTATGAATATGTCATCCAGGAGTCAGTCATAGTCGCTGCTTGTCTTTCCTAATTTCAACTCTGTCAGCTTAAAGGGACGAGGCCTCTAGCTGCAGTGTCTGGTCTTGTTAATGACTGAGTATTGTCTTTACTTATTGATAGTCTAGGGTGGATCATACTGGCTAGACATCTCCCCCTTCATGTTACCCAAACGCAGCAGAGGCTTAACTGTTTAACCCAATGGGATATCATTTTCTGTCCAAGCAGAGGACGATTCATGCATCCTTTAATGAAAATTTGTGTGGTGGTTAGCATGAGCTAAATTATTTTAAAGATTCATGATGATGCTAATTATCTTCCAGTTGTGATCATTCTGTTTATTTTTAACAATGGAGACACATTTTTGACTTTTGGTGTAAAAGGTGTTCCTCGTTGTAGCTTATTTTAGCCAACTGTATATAGTATATATATATAAAGAAAGGGGAAAAAATACACACACACAAGTTGATTATAGTGTTTATATTTCACCATTTATATACATAGTTCTGTCATGAAACTCTAGATGGCGCAGGCTAATAGGTCCTTTAACTCAACCTGCTCGTAATCACATCGTTATCTAGGGCTCAGCTGATTGGTTCTCACTGTATCAGTAGCCAATGAGCTTGGGTGCTCAACCTTCAAAATACTTTGGTAGAATTGCCTTACTGTAGCAGTGTGGCGCGCTTCAGAAACCCTCCACCTTCCCCAGCTCCACCTTTATAGATCTGCTATGGGTAATTAATGTATGCTATAATATACAGCAGCAGCATCTCTTACTTTCTCACAGCAGCGTGTCGTGTATGTATTGGCAGTAACAAGTCCCGTACTTGCTCTGCAGCAGCAATAAAAGCAGCAGGAGCAGCGTAGCAGATCTATTCCACCAAGACCAAAAATACAACATTGTCATACCCATTACCATGCCAGACACTCAGAGAGTTGTCATGACAGAAATATATATATATGTAAGCAATAAGGTATGAGAGGCTCTGCTGTATCGTGAATAAGTCACGGCTGAAGGGCGTTGTTAGGCACTACGCGAAGCGGAGCAACCCCTTCCACCAGAATAAAATAGTCCCTGACTGTGAACAGCAACAGATGGCGGCAAAGACTGTCTTTATGAGTGTGTCAGTCAGTAGCGAAGACTTTTACATTGACAAGACTAAATTGTTGTGAACACGGAACAAGACGCAACTGACAAATTCTTTGACTAGAGCTGTCAGTTACGGGAAAACCCCTTAACTGTTAAAAGGACAAGATAATACATCGGACATTTAAAGGATTAGTTCACTTTCAAATAAAATTTTCCTGATAATTTACTCACCCCCATGTCATCCAAGATGTTCCTGTCTTTCTTTCTTCAGTCAAAAAGAAATTAAGGTTTTTGATGAAAACATTCCAGGATTATTCTCCTTATAGTGGACTTCAATGGCCTCCAAATGGTTGAAGGTCAAAATTACAGTTACAGTGCAGCTTCAAAGGGCTTTAAACGATACCAGACGAGGAATAAGAGTCTTATCTAGCGAAACGATCGGTCATTTTCAGATTTTTTTTTTAAATGTATATGCTTTATATAAACAAATGATCACCTTCCAAGTGCTTCAGCCAAAACTGCATTTTTGTATTCTTAAAAAAGCTTACGCTGTACTTCCTACGTCTTCCCTATTCTACTTACGGAAAAAATGGAACTGGCGCTGCGTTCGTTCCGTAAGTAGAATAGGGAAGGCGTAGGACATACAGCGTAAGCTTTTTGAACAATTAGGAACTAACCGTTTTATAAATATAATTAATGCAAAGTTAAACATTCTGTTTAAAACATACTAGTAATCAGTATTCAGTGTATACTTTTACATACTAAGCCAAATGCTAGTATTGCAGTTTGAATAGCACACCTAGTTTTGTTGTACCATTCCAAATCCTGTTAGTCACAGTAATTACGGGATGTCCTTTCAGAAGTTTTCCTCTTTGGATGTCTGGAAGGGTTGCCCAGTTTGGTCATTATGCCCGCTATGTTAATCCACCCTGTTTTATCAATTACAGTCTAAATTGTTAACGGATATTGTCTCATATTTCTAATACATTCTTAAAAAAATCACCCAAGTGTTTTCTTTCAGATTAATGAGGGTGTCTGCTGCTTTATAGTTTACCATCTCATTTGTGGAGCTATTTTTGTGGTTGTTGATCCTGGGCATTGGGGATGTGTGTGTGTAAATTCATACTGCATCAGCATTGGAATGTGGCCTTTTGCTTTTAATGCCCATCTCTCATCACACGACTCAAAATATAAGAAGTAACTCCTGCTCATCTGAGACTTAAGAATTTATCACAGTGCCTAGGCACTTTGTTTTTAACAGAGGAGACACATTAACACGTTGGATGTGACTCATATTTATAGGTTTATTTTGACTGACTAAATCCAAATGAAAAGGAGTGTAGAACTGCATCCAACAGCAGTTTTGTTATTACAGTATTGTATTTGTTTAAACATTAATCTCTTAATTTATTGGGGGAAAAAAATCTCAGAGATTTACATTAAAAGAAGGATCCAAGCTATATCCAGAAACCAAAATAGTAATAAGACGTGGAGTAGGAATTGTTTGACTTAAGTCAGTAAGCAACCAGCCAAAACACTCTAGCAACCAGTGCTAATTTTTAGTTTTTGTTTGTTTGTTTGTTTTAATCATAGTTTTTTTGTGATTTGACTCAAAAAATCTTTACATTTGGTCAATATTTCGTTTGTCATATTAAATCATTTCAATCAACTTTAAACTGGTCTGTGCTTTACACATTTTGACTAGCATATAACTTGTGAATTGGAGGATAGGTGAGTTAATTAACCTGCTAGCAAAGTGCTTCAGTTTACCGGTATTCATTCACTGTCAACTCCAGCTCACACAGCTCAAGCCCTAAAAGTATTAACTATGATTGAATTATTTGAAACACAAAATAAAGGATCTTGTCATATTTTTGTCAATAGAATGTTTGGTAACACTTTATTTCGATGGTCCACTTTAAACATTATTTTAACTATAAGTAACTTTGCAACTGCATGTCAACTAACTCTCATAAGACCATTAGTAGATCCATAATTTACTCACCCTCAAGCCATCCTAGGTGTATATGACTTTCTTCTTTCAGTCAAACACAATCAGAGTTATATTAAAAAATATTCTGGCTCTTCCAAGCTTTATAATGGGGAGTAAATAGTAACCAATATTTTAAAGCCCAAAAAAGCACATCCATCCATCATAAAAGTAATCCATACAGCTCCAGGGAGTTAATAAAAGCCTTCTGAAGCGAGGTGATGCCTTTTTGAAAGAAAAATATACATATTTATAACTTTATAATCACTAGCTACTGGTAACGTCCGCTCACACATTCACGAGAGAGTCAAGTTCCGCCGTATGATGTAGGATGTAGGTGTAGCGTAAGCTTAGGTGAGAGTAGACGCCTCTCGCGGTTCAAACAAATAGGGCTGGGCAACAAACTCAAGCTCCTCAACATTTATCTTTAAAAATTCTTATTTTAGACTTCTAATTCATGACCAGTGTTTTGTTTTGCTCTATCCTCTGTGCTTCTGCGTTTGTCAATACATTTTGCGTCAGGTCAAAGTTCACTCTTCCGCCAGAACTACACTCGTGTACGGAAGCCAGTGATTATATGGATATTTTTCCACAAAAAGGCATTGCTTCACTTCAGAAGGTCTTTATTAACCCCCTGGAGCTGTATAAATTTTGATTTTTGGGTGAACTAACCCTTTAATATCTGCTAACACTTTATTTTGATGATCCTGCAACAGACATTCTACTGACTAAAAGTAACTTTGCAACTACGTCAGCATTCTACAAACTCGAACCCTAACCTAACAGTCTACCAAGAATCTTCTACAGTCTCTAATGAGAGTTAGTTGACATGTAGTTGACAATTTACTTGTAGTTAGAATGTCTAAAGTATACCATCCACTTAACCGTATGTTTTAATTAAAACTGTTTAATTATTGTCATGATGCACATTTTTCGTCACATCTTTGTTGTTGTTATTGAAATTTCCTTTGTCAGTAGTTTCGTCGACAAGACCTAACACTGTTAGCAACCAGCTAGCATTCCTGGAAACCACCCACAACATCCTAGCATTGTGCCGGCTAGTTTTGCCCTGTAACGCACTCATAGCATAGATTAATTAGTTCAACCTATTTGCATCCTAATACGTACTGTGTACATTTATTATTCAAAACGAACGGACAAATTGTCAATGCTAAGTATGACGAGCTAAATGAGGGGTCAGTCTTCAGGTTCGACAGCTCTTGACAGAGTAGTGGAGGCAGGCTGTAGCTTACAAGCACAGCTGGTGAATACATCAATGGGCCTTAGCTTTTATCGGGGCCAGCAGCTGTCTATAAACAATACTCAGTAACGTCACCCGCACAACTTGGCCCAGCCTGGCAGCTCACTAATTGCCATCTAAACAGGGTGGAAAGAAGGGCAAAGAAAAATACAATGGTGGATCATAACACTCCAAAGCTAATCCTTCGGTCGGCACGCTCTTTCATAGCTGGCATTTGACACCGTCCCTAAAGTCATCACCGGTGGAAAGACTCTGTTATGGGGGCCTTTATGGTTGTGCAAGGGGGTTTCGGAGAGTGCGTCTCCAACTCATGACTGTCATTTGTAGTGGTAAAGGTGTAGTTAAAAGCACAGTGAGTCAGATGCATGCCGTCTTGTTGACGTCCAGCGTACGTTATGGGGATATGATATGTGTGCTTGCGAGGGGGTGTCCAGGCATGGTTGTTCTAGACACAATGATTAGGCTGAAAGCTCTGTGGAATGCTGGACCCTCATTAAAGAGACAAATATAGAGTAGAGCATTTCAGTGTGTGTAATGAAATCCTCCACATTTTGTGCTATGAATTAAGGAATGATAAATGGTGACGGTAGAATCGGAGGAGATCTCAGGTGATCAGATGACTTGCTGTTTTCAGTGTTGTCACTTACTACTAGCTAACTCTTTATATAAAATCGCCATTGAATGCTGAATATAACACTCATTAAATTGTGAAAAAAAAAAAAAAAAAAAAAA
>RJVU01000282.1:248788-261235 GCA_003731715.1 Anabarilius grahami | reverse complement strand
AGCTTCTTAACCTCAAAAGTACACTTTTGTACCTTATCCACCCCTTATCTACCCTTAAGGTAACAACATGCACCCTATAGGGGTAGGGGTATATGGTACTGCCCTAGTGACAAGCTGTTGTACCCCAAAAAGGCTCAATGTTTGCACTTTTTCTGATAGTTTAAGGTGTGGAAAGTTGAAAGATCCCATCTCTTTGATGATTCTCTTTCATATATGGACTCCAGATAAAACTTTTGGATCCCTCTTTTAATTTAAGTTTAATGGATTTGTTTGCCCATTTTATTGCCAACTAGGCTGAACTCTAGATTGCTTTGAAAAGTAATAGGTCAACTCACTACAACAAGTCACATGATTTGAGGTATCATTCATTTCTGTAGCACATATAGTATAGAACTAGTTACGGACCGGAGTTTAATAAATAGGGCCCTATCAAGTGTTTTTGGCTAGATTCAGCCTGACACAGTTATTATTTTCACATCCTGCGCCACGTTGTTTAAATAGCAAATGCATTTGCGTCCATTTGTGCGCCCATGGGCGTGCTGGTCTGAAAACAAGGTGTGTTCAGGCGCATTGTTGGCGTGTTGCTATTTTGAGGCAACCGAAGTAGACTGCGTCATTGACCAACTGAAACCTGGTCTAAAGTCAATGGTGCAATATTTGTTTTGTTATTTAAAGAGTGTGTTAGTAATATGCGCCTATATGCGGGTGCACAACGCTTATTACACACTGCTTATTACACACACAGGGATGCGCAGCAGCACACAAACATGCCAAATATTAAAAATAAAAAGATTACAAGGTAAAAGATTATTATTGTTTGCATAAAGATAAAAATGCTTTGGTGGAATCTGGTGGACAACCCTTTTAGACCATGCACCAGGCACACTGACCATTTTTCCAGTCATTAAACTAGCAAAAGTGGATTCGGACACGCCCTAAGCGCACTTGTGCCGTGCGCTTTAGACCATGCGCTTAGCTCTTTAAAATAGGGCCTTAGTGTTAAGGATTTGCTCAAATCCCTAACCCTAAACAATTCTAATGCCAAAATGCTTGTCTTCCCTGCTGAAAAATCCAGCTAAAACCAGCCTAAGCTGGTTGGCTGGACTTAGCTGGTTTAAGCTGGAAGTACTCTAGCTGGTTTTAGCTGGTCTCCCAGCCTGGCTTAGCTGGTCAAGCTGGTTTCCCAGCCTGGGTTAGCTGGTGTTCAACTGGTTTAAGCTGGTCTCCCAGCCTCCCGGTCTCCTAGCTAACCAAAACCCCTCTAAAACCAGCTATGACCAGGCTGGGAGACCAGCTAAAACCAGCTGAACACCAGCTAACCCAGGCTGGTTTTAGCTGGAATTTTCAGCAGGGTTAGCAAGTCCCACTACTAAAAATTTGCATTTAAATAAGTTGCATCCCTCACTGTACCAGCTGAGATGGTAAACTCAAAAGTATACCTTTGTTCCTTGAGGTTAATACCTCACTATACCAAAAAATGTAAGAATTGACTTCAATAACCAGGAATCACTGATGCAAGACATCTACGGTTGCATGTTAGAGGTGCTACATGAACACGTACACCATTCGTTTGGCTGTAAAGTTGTACGAAGACTCCAGCTCTCTGACGTTGAGTAGAATGTGAGTCATGCTGAATGTTGTGGAAGCAAAAGTTGGCCCGGGCCAGGGGGAATGTTTGGGAAGGTAGAGCTCTGGCACTGCTGCCCTGATCACAGGCTCAGGTTTCAGTAGAGATTCTGTGAATAGTGATGATGACGTCTGTACCATATGAAAGTCATCTCAGCTTCATAGCTGTTCCATCGATGTATTGTGTGGCTTTAAGCCGATCACTTCCTACTTATGAGTTTCAATATACCTTGCTTATTAGTGACCATGTAGCCACTAGCTTAAAATGTGTTATGTTTTTCCAAAATTGAAACCCCTTTCAATCTTATGGAAATTACTAAGCAGTCATGCTTTTAGTTGAAGTTGTTTCTCATTGATTTTGCAACCAACATTCAGTCAAGAAAGCTGAACAAGAATACAACATACTTCAACAAACGTTTTCTCTCTGGCAACAAGAATTTGGCAGTGCCCAAAACTTGTTTCTTGTGTCCATTAGACTTAATAGTAGTTGGGCAACAGGGAGGACACATGATAATGGACATTTAAAGGTGTATAAAGTGTCATGGTGTGGATGTATATTTTTCAGATGCCTAGAGACTTGAACAAGTTGGGGGAAGGGGAATTCAGTAGGACTTTAAATGGAAACTCGATGAGATACAGGAATGAAACTGAACACTTTGGCAGTTGAAGATGTCAATAACTAGAAATGTGGATTGGCAATGGGGTCCAAAGCTGCCCTACTTGTCTCTCTGTGTGTGTCCCTGTGTGTCAGAATCCCTGGTGCTCTGTGCCCAAACTTTGGCACCCCTGTAAACATGTGCTTTGAAGAGGAGCCCTATAAAAACAACTCTAGTGGTCATCAAGGTACACCTTCAGTTTGGCCCACCCAGAGATGAGTTCTGCTGTGAACTGTCATAGGTCACTGTTTTTGCTATGTCTTTGTTCATCCAGTTCAGATAAATAATTCCATATTGTTGACACAAACATCATGTGCATCAATGTTTGTCAATGTGAATCAGTTACATCAGTGGTCTAGTCTTGGTTTTACTTATCTGGCCAGAGAGAATACCTTTTTGATGGCCTCTGTAATGAGGTATGTTACTCATGCCGATCTTCACCATGGGATTAGACAAGACAAAAGGGACTCTGTTCCATATAAATCACACCAAATATTCCAGAATATTTTAATGAGAGTTATGTTACATTACAGGTTAGGCACAAGGTCATTCCAGTGTGTGGTACGTGTGAAAGAGAGAGGGGGCTTTCTGTGTGGTCTTTCACCTCACAATGGTACCAAAGTCCTCCAAAACTCTTTATACCAGCTCGGACATAAAAATAACCCAGATAGGGCACATCTTCTCAATTATACTTGAAACACCAGTAAATTGCTAAAACTGATCACAATGAAAGAGGAATATTCTTGTTTGAACATTCGCCCTTTATTGGTTTCTTTACCTTCATGTGTAATCTTATTGTATTGAAGAGGTTAAAGTTGAATCAGTAACAGCATTTACATGCACAAGAATATTCTGATATTGATTAGAATTTGGTCATTATGTATGCATCATATTAATGCATTATTCTGATTGCCAGACATCTGGCAATGACAAAATCAGAATTTTGGACTATGCTGAGACAGCAATTTTCAGATTATCCATTATCACGAAAAATTCCGTTATATCTTCTATATATCTGTCTTTGTCGAAATGCAAGTAATTTTGGGTGGTGGGATACTGGCAGTTGTGAAAAGACAATCCATTGAAGAAACACTTTTTTTAAGTGTTCACACTTGGCACGTTTGGTTTGATTAAAATAAACTGTTGTGCGATTGCTCTGTTAAAGGATAAGTGGACAGAGAGACAGTGTCCCCAGCAGAGAGCCACTACTGCTAGAAGTATCTTACAGGAGAATCGAAAGATGCAAAGCTTGCATTGCTCTTTTTCTTCCTTTCTATTGCTGGAGATTATCAGTACAACCATGTGTTATAGTGCATTTTATGCACATGAAAGCATTGACTTCCAAAATGTATGAGACTGGTATGTTTTTGCCCATCGGTATGTTGATTTATATTAGATCTGCAGGGTGGGTTTAGAGTTGTAGTTCAGTTCTGTTGATTCTTTTGGTCCGGACCAAAAAAAGAATATAATACATTTATTCCTGGTTCACTTAGCATTCACACTGTCATTTTTAAGATCGAATTTAAAGGGTTAGTTCACCCCAAAATGAAAATAATGTCATTTATTACTCACCCTCATGTCATTTTACACCCGTAAGACCTTTGTTCATCTTCGGACCACAAATTAAGATATGTTTGATTAAATCCAATGGCTCGGTGAGGCCTCTATTGCCAGCAATGTTACTGCACCTCTCAAGATCCATAAAGGTACTAAAAACATATTTAAATCAGTTCATGTGAGTTCAGTGATTCTATCTTAATATTATAAAGCGACAAGAATACTTTTTGTGTGCCAAAAAAACTAAATAACGACTTTTTAAAAATATCTATATGGGCTGAGTTCAAAACACTGCTTCAGAGCTTTACGAATCGAATCAGTGAATCAGAGCGCCAAAGTCACGTGATTTCAGCAGTTTAGCCGTTTGATAGGACATCCGAATCACTAATTCGAAACAAAAGATTCATAACGCTCAGAAGCTTCATGAAGCAGTGTTTTGAAATCGGCCCATATAGATATTGTTGAAAATTCATTATTTCGTTTTTTTGGCACACAAAAAGTATTCTTATTGAGAATATTGAACTTATTGAACATTGAGGCCTCACCGAGCCATCGGATTTAATCAAAAATACCTTAACTTGTGTTCCGAAGATGAACGAAGGTCTTACGGATGTAGAACGACATGAGGGAGAGTAATAAATGACAGAATTTTCAATTTTGGGTGAACTAACCCTTTAAGTTCGATCTTAAAAATGACAGTGTGAACGCTAAGCGAACCAGAAATAAATGTATTATTTTCTTTTTTTGGTCAGGACCAAAAGAACCAACAGAACTGAACTACAACTGTAAACCCACCCTTAGTCAGATCTAACATAAATCAACATACAGATGGGCAAAAACATACCAGTCTCAGATATTTTGGAAGTCATTGCTTTCATGTATGTGCATAAAATGCACTATAATACATGGTTGTACTGATGATCTCCAACAATAGAAAGGAAGAAAAAGAGCAATTCAAGCTTTCCATCTTTCGACTCTCCTGTAAGACACTTCTAGCAGTAGTGGCTCTCTGCTGGGGACACTGTCTACCCTTCAACGGTCTGACTAAGATCACAGCACTTTAATATTTTCATAGTGTCCTCTCTTTGATCTCCCTGTGTTAGCTTGTGTCCCATGGTGAGAGTCGTGAGGAACACACACAGAGACTCTGCCCTGCGACAACAGGACATTAAAACATAAGAGTTTGGGACCTGGATGGTGACAGGGTGACAGGTGTGAAAACCAGCCTGAAGTCATACCGACTTCTGCCAAATTTAGCTACTGATGTCTCTGTTGTAGTTAGCTGCCGTCACCTCCACGGCTTTGTTGCTTTTGTCTTGGTGGTCCATTTTGCAACATTTTTTGTCACATGCAAATGGTGGAAGGGTTTGAGATGCATGGTGGCCCAAATGTAGTCTTTAGGTGATGTAAGGAATGTGTATTACTACCAGTGACAACTTCACTCAGCAAGATTCTCACCTTTGAGTGTCTTAATTGTTTGTCAATGGAATGGAATGCAATGAATGGTGTCGAAGGAGTCATTTACTGTATTTAGAAATTTTGCTGCGTTCCTTTCTAAAAACAGAATTCTAAGAAATGCTTGTCCATTCATCTTAACTTGACAAATAGCTATAGTTCATAATGTTCTTTGAAAATGTGCAGTGTCCTCCTCAAAGATGGTTGGCACTTTTAACCTTAAAAGGCTAATTTGTAGCATTAACAGACTGATGCTAAATGGATGTCACATGCATATTGAGAAGGGATTGTGTGAAACAGAAGGTGCTTCTTGCTAATTACACTAATTTACAGTAATTAGTGAGGTGGGGCTATATCTCCTCCTCTTGGATTGTTTACTGGCTGTCACTAATCACATGGAAGGAAGAGAGTATCTTGATTCTGTCACCTACAGTTTGAGAGAGCTGAGATGAAGGTCTTTGATAACATTTGGCACAACCTGTTAACATTGGGTGCGTCCTTAAAGGAACAGTCACTTTACAGTATTTGAACTTTACATACATTTTCGGGCATTTTGGGGCTTTTGTTCAGAAAGAAAATCTAATTTAAAGGGATAGTTCAAACTATGATTTACTCACCCTCAAGCCATCCTAGGTGTATATTCTTTCAGACGAACACAATAGGAGATATATTTAAAAATATCCTTGCTCCTTCCAGCTTTATAATGGTTGTGAATGGGGGGGGGTGCACTAATTCTATACAGAATTAGTGCAGCTATTTCTGTATAGCTGCACTAAAAAATGCATCTATTCATAATAAAAGTATTCCATACGGCTCCAGGGGGTTAATAAAGGCCTTCTGAAGCAAAGTGATGCGTTTTTGTAAGAAAAATATCCATATTTAAAACTATAAATTCAAATAACTAGCTTCCGGCGGATGACAGTATGCATACTGTGCAAGTCAAAAGAGTAATATATGCGATGTATGACGCAGGATGTAGGAATATCGTAAGCTTAGACACATCTCGCGGTCCAAACAAATAGGGCTGGACAACAAACTCAAGCTCCTCTTCTCTTATATCGAAATCCTCCAACATTTCTCTTTAAAAATGATCGTTTTAGACTTCTAATTTGTGACCAGTGTTTTGTTTCCGCTTTTATCTTTACGTCACGCGTCGGGTCAGAGGTCACTGCCGAAAGCTAGCAATGCCATGAGCAATACATTTGTTACTGTATTTACTAATCTTCGTTACGTTTAGTAAATACTGGAACAAATGTATTGCTCATGGTTAGTTCAAGATTAACTAACATTTAACTAATGAACCTTATTGTAAAGTGTTACCTTTAAATCTAACTAAACAATAAATGAATTTCATTTTATCATTTAAATAATATATATTTTTTTGTGTGTGTGTTTGTTAAGGATATTTCACACAAAGTGGCACAGTTTTAAAATATTTAATTTGAATTAACAACGGAAATTCAGTCATTTTGAAACGTTTTGCGGTTGTTGAATATTTTAGAGTTTATTTTGTGTCTGATTCCTTTCATTTAGTTGCATATCCACTTGAATTTTTAAATATTTCGAAATTAAATCAAAATTACACAAATTTCTGCTATCAATGTTAAATGCATGGCAGCATCACACCATCCTCTAGTACATGCATTTTTTTCTAGGCAATGCATAAAGATTGCAAGCCTATTTTTCTGTCCATTCACAATCACTTAAATCATAGCCTTTTTACGTCTTAATTCCCAGAGTTCCTGCTATTACTTTTCTCAGTGTCCATGTGACTTAGTTACTACCCAAATAATTTAATGCTAATCTGAAGCGTGGCTGTGACAAAAGCCCTGGAATGTGCTTGGTGTGGACAGTTATGAGTCCACCTTGGTGTTTATAGCCAGAGAGATGCAGTTCCCCTCCTAATGCGAGGTGTCGGGACCCCTGTAATACTGATAGCTTAGGTTACACGAGCATGCAGGGTGAACTTCACAATAGCCAGTGGGAGCTTTCAGGTTTGGGGGCCTAAAAATCTCCACAAGGTGTTTAACATTGGTCATTATCATACATTTCAACTCAAAATTAGAATAAAATAACATTTATGGGTGTGTCCTTATCTATTGCACTTTATTTCCCAGGGATTGTTTTTAATAAAACTAACAAAATTTAAACTATACCATTATAATTGTCTAACTGTAATTATTTTCCTACTATATAATAATTTGTAAAACAGAGTAAAATAAATTGATTCATTTATTAACCCTGTCTAATTCTGTCTTTCAGAAATCATTGCCACTGCAATGAATAATCCTTTTCTTTTTCTAATTTTATCAAATTATGCAAAAAGTGTTAAAATATGATTTAAATGTGTGTATTTGGCTTACATCAAATGCTAGCTATGAAATTAGCCTCAGCATTTTGCTCCAATAATATTTCAAATATAATTTCTACAACTGAATGCTATTAAACAATTTTAAACATTTTTGAGATGTAATGGAAATGACACTGTTGTGGATATGACACTTGTTGGTTCAGAAAATGCATGAATTTTCACTGATGGATAATGTTAAAAGAAAAATTACCTAACCCTCCATGGGATGAATTTTCAAATCACAGTTTGAAAATAAATAAAAAAAAGACTTTATATTAAAATCATTTTTCAAAATTAATTTTCTACATCTGACCTTTGACCTTTTTTAGGGTTTCATCATTTATAACTGACATTGTCCTATTAGGGTAAATTATTTTTGGCAAATTATCTTAAACATCATACACATTCAAATGCATTTTCACTATCTGAAAAGTAGTGAAAGTGTTTAAAAAAACATTAAAAAGCTTTAATAATTAATCTTGTGCCACTAAATTTAATTTGGAACTTGCATGTGAAAATGTCAATAACTTGACACAAATTCAGATGCAATTTCATTGCCTGGAAAATAGTTAAAACCATGTCTTAGTGTTTCAAAAACCATTAAAACAATCTCTAACATAGTTTTTAAATGGTAGTTATGGTAGTTATTGTAGCACAAGTGAAAATCAACAAGACTCTTCTTTTTCAGTGTAGCCCACACTTTCCACACACAACTCGATTTTGACCTGTTTAGTCATCATTTTTGGAACATTTGCTTGTCAATGTAGTGAGGCCAACAGGCAGTGGCATCTTTAGTGACCTCTGGTTGTAGTATGGATCACATCTTCCAAACTGGCATAGGATAATGTACCAAAATGCCTGACTTCCACAACAATATATGACTTATATTCTTAATTTCTGCCACCACCCTCATTGCTTCTATCCTCCTTGATCTTCAACTTCTTCCTTTCTTACTACGATCTTTTTTTCTGATGCACTGCAGTCAACATCATCAATACTTTCTGGTAAAGGTACAGCTTTTCCTCTCTGTCTTTTATAAAACTTACTAACATCAACCTAAAATACAGGCAAAAATGCTATTATACTATCTGCCAGTACTGAACAATAGTGCAGCTATACAGAAAAAAATCTATCCCTAAAAGGACTTTGTCATTTATGCATAACACACAGATGGTATTTTGGTATTTTCAAAATGTGCATTAAAAATGACCAAAAACTTTAGAAAACATTTTATTTAATTGAATTTATATGTATTTCATAGTCTAAAATCAACTCACAATATGGAGACTTGGCAGCATGTGACCAAACATGTGCTCATGTCTCCATGTCCTTGTTGCCAAAAATGTCAAGCACAAGGCACGTAGATTTTAATTTTATTGGATAATTTTATTGGCTGAACGGAATGTCATATGATAAGACAAATATGTATTCTTTTTTTTTTTTGGTTGAACATATATATTATATTTTAAATGTGACTTTCTCTATGTCATTTATAAATGATGATACAGCATAGAAGGCTAATGGGAGTGTTAAAAGTCTATTTTAAGGTTCCCTAAGTTTTGAGTTTTACAAAGGAACAAAAGTGTCCATATTTGAAGAAAAACTTTCTAATGCAAACTGAAGATCAATGCCATCGTACCATATGACCAAAACTGTAAATTCTGTCATCAATTACTCATCCTTATGTCATTCCAAATGCATATGACTTTGATTAATCTTTGAAACACAAATCAAGACATTTAAATGAAACCTGAGAAGTTTCTGTCCCTCCATTGAAAGTTCATGTAACCAAAACTTAGAAGATATAAAAAGGCCAGAAAGTTATCGTAAAATGAATCCATATGAGTCAAGCGGTTAGATAGATAGATGTTCTTTTATTGATCCCCCATTCAATTTTGCATAGTAGAAAGAAATAGAAATGGTCCAAATAGCAATTAAACATCTAAAAGTATCTTTATTTGTATGTTTTCTGGAAGAAGTACCTTTCCTTTGACCATGAAAAATGCTGTTTTTCTCTGCTCGCTTCGGACAACTGGCGCTTCCTCTCACCTTCCTCTCAAGTTTGGTATAATTTTTTTAATGCAGCATTCAAACTTTGTGAATATTCATAGCAAATGCTCGATGACATGAGTCGGAACCAATGACGTGATTTTCAAACTCATGCTGATGTACACAAAACGATCTTACTTGCGCTGACTGATAGATCCGAAGTGCGGGCACAAAGACGCTGCGATCCCTGTACAGAATTACAGTATTTAAAAAAAAAAAAAAACTTGGCTAGTATTCATGCAAACATTATCTGTTATGTCTTAAGTGAACATTTGGTTAACTGTTGGGGAAAACGTCTGATGTGTAACATTATATTAGATCCATGTGATACAGTAGGTCTTAATATATAGGCTCTCTGTTTCATTAATGTTAATCAAAAAATTGTGAAATTATGGAAAAAAACATTGACTGTATATTTCTTCCTATAGATATGGGTTTTGACTTGGTTTGTGCCAAATTTGGTGGTATTATATGGGATTTTAAGGTGTGGTTGCTAGTAATTTTGTTTTGGAACCTTCAGAAAACTAGATTTTTCTCAAAATTGACTTTACTGACTCTATCGACTTCAAACAGATGTAGCTCAGTCATTTTTTGTAGGATTCCAACAATAACTGATAACTTGCTCATTGCGACTCAATTTGCCAGCACGGGTCACATATATTTATATACACATATGCAATATCCTAGATGTATCTGTACATTTAATCCATGTCTTGTTAAGAAATATGATAACATTATATGATGAACAGATTCAAAAATAAAAATTAAAAATATCTTAATTTGTGTTTTGTTCCAAACCCATGAGACATTGGTTGTCTTATTGGGTTTGGAGTGACCTGAGGATGAGTAAATGATGACAGAACTTTAATTTTTGGTTGAACTATCTCTTTAAGAGTATAGGTCAAGTATTATATGATAGCTTGAATTCAGTCCCTTTGGAATGCTGACATCTAATATCCCCCATGTCCAAAATGCTAGTTCCCCTCTGGCAACCTCTCAGCTACGCCATCCCCTCATAATTCTCTTTTTGTCAGTGCTGCCATTACTGAAAACTTTGGCGTGCGTGTGCAACATTATGGACCTTGTCCTATCAGCACTTGTTCTGTCTGCCAAATCTCCCCAACTGGCCTCGGTCAAATGGAGCAAAAGAGTCTGAACCAAGTTGCACATTAAAGCGCAAAGCTGAACTCTGGAAGTGTTGTTGAGGTTCCAAGAGGAGAAATAGGAGCTTTTCTTTTTTCTTTTCTTTTTTCGAAACAAAATTGTATGAATAAAGGGGGCAACCACAATGGCTTGATAACTATCCTAAGTAGAACATGCAATATGTGGACATCATTTGGGGAATTTTGAGTGCTTTGGCACAACTACTGTGCATTTTCTGACAGCGCCATTTGGATTCTGTAATGCTCCTGTCATTTGTCATTGAATGCCATGTTTGGTGTCTAATCTGAGGGGCTCCTTGACCCAGTCCAGACTTTTAAAGCCCCCTCCTTGCCGAACAAGGTTGTATTATCATTTCTGAAGCATTTTGAAAATGTAAACGCATTGGGCCGCATTCGGTTAGATCAAATGTCTGAGAACATTTTTAAGTTCTTGTTTTTTATTGGTCATTTCATGCCCATGCCAGGTGCAGGTGTAGCCCTCCAGATCTGGATCCGTTCCCCAGTGCTGGGTCTCATAACAAGCCGTGCCCTCATGTACCGAGGCAAAAAAGCAGCTCGCTGATTGTTTCCCGCACCGCAGGCTTTAAAGAACTGCAGAGTGTAATCCTGACTCCTACAGCCTTGTGAAACATTAAATGTTGCTTTAAGCACCAGTGGCGCCGTCCAGCCTGTTCTGCACTTAATGTGGGCACGATGCCAGCCTCAGGGTGGGGGGTCTGCGCCGCTAGCACTGAGCTCGGAAAATGGGAACACGTTCTGCCGGGAGAGGAAGGAATGTCAACGAAGTGGCGATCGGGTCTAAACGATGAGAGATGTTGAGGGGCTGTGGTCATGGCCCTCCACCAACCCCTGTCCCAATAGGACCGGTCACAAAGAGAAAAGCTTTGATGCTGCAGAAGAGATATGGCTGTGTTCATATTTGTTTCTTCAGAGACCTAAAGCTTGATCTACGTTAAAGGAATAGTTCACAGATAAATGAGAATTATTTACTCATCCTTAATTGCTTAAAGCATTTACTGTTATTGTTTCTGTGGAACACAAATCAAAATGTACTTTTTATGATAAAATTTTATGATAAAATGTAACTTTTATGGTGAAAATAAAAAAAAATGTTTATGGCTTTTATCTTTGATGCAAAATAAATTTAAAAGAGTAAAATTCAATGTGTCATTTTGTGTTTTCAGCAGAATGAAAACAGTATGAGTCTTCTGATCTGGTCAACAATGCTTGGCACAATGCTTCTCAATGGCTTAAAGAGTTAACCGCTCATGTGGGGTGGCATGGAAAGGCTCTGTGAGGTGTTGACAGTGGACGTTCTGCAAGGGTCCTTGCCATGCCCAATCCCATCCTCCACGCTACATTCACACAGCCCATTAACATGCGATCCCATCCGCTCCTACAGTGAGCTCTTAAAGGCAGAAAGTTCAGTTCAATATAGTCTGAATTTAATTTATCTCAATAACTATAAATTTCAAAGCATGTCTCAGGAAAATGGTCCAGTCTTCTGGCCAATTTATTTTTAATAATGTTATTTTATTTTATTTACACATGATTATTGTTTACACTAAATAATACTTTTAATTGAACTTTC
>RJVU01000282.1:189917-248706 GCA_003731715.1 Anabarilius grahami | reverse complement strand
AAGATCAAGCGGCAAATTCCCAAAGGACTGGCCGAGATGAAGCTGTTTTCGGTGGGTACATGAGCGCTGAATGGCCGCTAAGCGTCTAAACAAATTTTCTAATTATATTTACATATAAGTCGCATATCTGAGGTCTAAACAACTATATTCTTGCCTAAAAACTCTTAAAACGACATTCCGTTACAAAATAATAGTTGTATCTATAAAAATATGGTGGGTTTACACGTCCGCCATGATGCTTGCTGTGAAAATGCTAAAATGGCGAAACGGTTTCCATGGCTGGAAAGACATCTCAGCGAATCAGATTCGAGAACCAGAAAGAACTGTTGTATGTGTGTGTGTGTATGTATATATACATACTACACATACCGTTCAAAATTTTGGAGTCGGTAAGAGTCTCTTATGCCCACCATGAATGCATATGAAGCATCACAACTGTTTTCAACATTAATAATAATAAGAAATGTATCTTGCACAGCAAATCAAATATTAGGATCATGTGACACTGAAGTCTGGAGTATTGATGCTGAAAATTCAGCTTTGCATCAATAACATTTTAGTCTATATTAAAATAGAAAATAAGTATTTTTAATTGTAATAATATTTCAAAAAGTTACTGTTTTTACTGTATTTTTTATCAAAAAATTGCAGCCGTGGGGAACATAAGAGATGATGATCCCACACATGGTATTTGGTAACACTATAAAATATTTATATATATTGGTTCATATTTGTATTTTTATATATTATTTAAATTATATAATTATTATAATAATATAATATTATTATATAATATATAATTATATATTTTAACATGATTTTTGGCAAAAATATTTCAGCTATATAAATAAGCTACAGCCTATATAATATCAAAATGTTTGTTAATGTTATTAAGGAACGTTATTCTAATTGAATTATTTCTTGAAGTATGTATTACACTGAAAATGTAAACAATTTTAATGAGGGATAATGTTGCTTCATTAACTTCACAGATTTACTGTGATCATTGCATTACACAGAGTTAATTAACTTGAAACACAACCCGTGCTCGGGCTCAGGACTAAACACGCTGAACCTTGCCTTTCTCACAGTCTCATACTGGATAACAATGGCGTGTAGTTAAACCTCAATGTGTTTTACAGCTTTGGATTGCCCTGTCTGGGAGGATAAACACGATTGGGTATCAGATTTAATATCAACCTGTATATCTGTATGCTCGGTGCGCCTAAATAGCGTGGTAAAGCGCTTGTGCCCCATGTACGGTGGAATGTGAGCGAGTGTGAAAAATTGCACCACATCCAGGTGTATTTAGTCTGGGTGGCAGACAGGGTTGTAAATTGGTTGGTCTGCTCTTTGGGATATAGTTGTGTTGCTGTAATCCATTTAAAAATTGGAACCAAATATCCAGATGTTACATGTTTTGACATTCAAGGCCTGTGGGAAAAATTGTCGTTAGTAGAGAGTTTTCTCTGTTTTGATTCTCTACAAATTCTGATTTGATCATCATTTCAGTTTGGGTTTGCAAAACAATTTATCATTCTGGCAGTTTCCTCATTTCAGAGGATTCTGTCAAAGCCTCGGAAATGTTCTAGGTCAATATTTCAACTTTGAATGATGCAAAACACAGAAGTGACTTAAACTGCAATATTATATTGTATTTATATTAAAATACACTAGTGTAATTATTAGACTGTCAAATTTTCATCATCAACATTCAAAAAAATGCATTCACAAGACGTATGAAAGACAATGGCATTTGACATCAGTGATGTAAATCCAGGCTTAATGATCCTTGAGGTTGCAAGTTTTGAACATTTCAGTGTTATAGGGGAGGGTAAAATTTGACTTAAACTTGGATGTATTTCTGTAACACTTTACAATAAGGCTACTTTAGTTAACATGAACTAAGAACTTCTACAGCATTTATTAATCTTAGTTAATGTTATTTCAACATTTACTAATATATTATTAAAATCAAATGTTGTATTTGTTAACACCAGTTAATGCACTGTGAACTATGAACAAACAATGAACAGGTGGATTTCTATTAACTAACATTGACAAAGATTAAAAATACTGTAACAAATGTATTGCTCATTGTTAGTTCATGTTAATTAATACATAAACTGATGTTGACAAATGAGACCTTATTGTAAAGTGTTACATGTATTTCTAAAACAGGTCCTTCTCAAAAAATTAGCATATTGTGATAAAGTTCATTATTTTCCATAATGTAATGATAAAAATTTAACTTTCATATATTTTAGATTCATTGCACACCAACTGAAATATTTCAGGTCTTTTATTGTTTTAATACTGATGATTTTGGCATACAGCTCATGAAAACCCAAAATTCCTATCTCAAAAAATTAGCATATCATGAAAAGGTTCTCTAAACGAGCTATTAACCTAATCATCTGAATCAACTAATTAACTCTAAACACCTGCAAAAGATTCCTGAGGCTTTTAAAAACTCCCAGCCTGGTTCATTACTCAAAACCGCAATCATGGGTAAGACTGCCGACCTGACTGCTGTCCAGAAGGCCATCATTGACACCCTCAAGCGAGAGGGTAAGACACAGAAAGAAATTTCTGAACGAATAGGCTGTTCCCAGAGTGCTGTATCAAGGCACCTCAGTGGGAAGTCTGTGGGAAGGAAAAAGTGTGGCAAAAAACGCTGCACAACGAGAAGAGGTGACCGGACCCTGAGGAAGATTGTGGAGAAGGACCGATTCCAGACCTTGGGGGACCTGCGGAAGCAGTGGACTGAGTCTGGAGTAGAAACATCCAGAGCCACCGTGCACAGGCGTGTGCAGGAAATGGGCTACAGGTGCCGCATTCCCCAGGTCAAGCCACTTTTGAACCAGAAACAGCGGCAGAAGCGCCTGACCTGGGCTACAGAGAAGCAGCACTGGACTGTTGCTCAGTGGTCCAAAGTCATTCGGAAATCAAGGTGCCAGAGTCTGGAGGAAGACTGGGGAGAAGGAAATGCCAAAATGCCTGAAGTCCAGTGTCAAGTTCCCACAGTCAGTGATGGTCTGGGGTGCCATGTCAGCTGCTGGTGTTGGTCCACTGTGTTTTATCAAGGGCAGGGTCAATGCAGCTAGCTATCAGGAGATTTTGGAGCACTTCATGCTTCCATCTGCTGAAAAGCTTTATGGAGATGAAGATTTCGTTTTTCAGCACGACCTGGCACCTGCTCACAGTGCCAAAACCACTGGTAAATGGTTTACTGACCATGGTATTACTGTGCTCAATTGGCCTGCCAACTCTCCTGACCTGAACCCCATAGAGAATCTGTGGGATATTGTGAAGAGAAAGTTGAGAGACGCAAGACCCAACACTCTGGATGAGCTTAAGGCCGCTATCGAAGCATCCTGGGCCTCCATAACACCTCAGCAGTGCCACAGGCTGATTGCCTCCATGCCACGCCGCATTGAAGCAGTCATTTCTGCAAAAGGATTCCCGACCAAGTATTGAGTGCATAACTGAACATAATTATTTGAAGGTTGACTTTTTTTGTATTAAAAACACTTTTCTTTTATTGGTCGGATGAAATATGCTAATTTTTTGAGATAGGAATTTTGGGTTTTCATGAGCTGTATGCCAAAATCATCAGTATTAAAACAATAAAAGACCTGAAATATTTCAGTTGGTGTGCAATGAATCTAAAATATATGAAAGTTTAATTTTTATCATTACATTATGGAAAATAATGAACTTTTATCACAATATGCTAATTTTTTGAGAAGGACCTGTATATAAAGATTCCTGCAAGCACTTTACTATTTTCTTCAATAAATATCGCAATATATTGCCTTTCTTACAGTATCGCAATATATCATATTGTATCGTGATATGTATCGTAATGCAGTGCATTAGTCGTATGGACCACTTTGCCATTTAATGTTTTGTCATTTTAAAGCCTGACTATAAAAATCAGACTCCACTTTCAGAAGAAAATATGGGATTCAAATGACATGAGGGTAAATAAATGAAAATAAATTTACAGAATGTAAATTTGAACTTTAAATGCTTTCCGTTAACTTTAAAGTTTAGCCTAAAATTCCGTTTTCTGAGACAATTTACATTTTGGAGGTGCAGGGTTTGAAAAATGTTTAAAATATTAAATATACTATTTATTATATTATCTAGAGACTGTCCTCCTCCAAAAAATGACCCTATAGGTCATTTTTTCAAGCACCTTATTACGACCTATATTTACGTTTTTACATTTTTGCACCCTCTAGCTGGCGTAAAAATAATGGCAGTGTCGTGTTACGTCTGTCGTCATGAAATGACGTATGACCGTCGTTACCAATCAAAATGCGTGTTCATTTAAATGTAATGTGTGGACTTTTTACATGGTCCCACCACCCACTATTGCCATTTAGCAAAACTTTTTTATTTATTAATGACTACACCTACCCCAACCCTAAACCTACCCTTACTGATTTATACACTTTATGAGCATATGCGTTCCCTGGGATCGAACCCACGATTGCATGATCACATGATTGCATATTGTTGTATATTGGAATGCTCTACCAATTGAGCTATGCAAAACCCAAAGTATGATCCAGATAAAAGGGTACAATGCATTAAAATGAAAGTGTCCTGTTGTCGATGGGGCGTAACTTTAGTAAACGCTCCTATGGGTCGTATTTCAGGGAAGTGACAAACGACCTATATGGGCGTATTGGTTGGAGGACGTTGATTATTTATTATAAATCAATCACAATATTTTTTACAAATCATATTATCCGCACAACAATTTGAGTGAAAAGTGGAATTGTGGAACAAACATGTTTTAGTACTATTGACAGCAGCACATGGTCTTTGAGCAAAATCTGATGATCCATAGCTCTTCACTGCAAAAAAAAAAAGATTTTCTTTATTAGTAATTTTGTCATTTTCCAGTACAAATATCTAAATATTCTTACATCAAGATACATTTGCTTGAGAAGCAAAATGACTTCAGATATGAATTATTTTTTTCTGACAAATGTATCAAAATTAAGTGAGTTTATGCTGAAAAAAAGAAAAAAAATCTGTTAGTGAGGTAAGAAAAATAAACTATAAAGACAAGATTATATATAGGTATAAAACAAGGTGTATATTCAGTCATTTTGCTTCTTAAGTAAATGTATCTTGATTTAATTGTACTGGAAAACTAAAATACTAAATGACTGTTGTATCAGTTTTGACATTCTCCTGATATGAGTTTAATGGTAAAATGAGTTGTCTCATTTTTCAACTCTCAGTTCATTGCTTTCTCATGAGTTTGCTCTGAATTAGTCCACCACATTGCGTTGTTCTGCAAACAAATCTTTGACCCTAATTAGGGCACCCTCAGTAGCTTTGACAGGTTTGGTTCTGTGGGACCAACACTTCCAGCTTCTTCCCAATCGCTGCAGCACTGACTTGAGAATCGCTTGTCACAACGGTCCCTTCCTCTCTGATTTGAGGACAGTTTTCGGAAGTCACATGCGTTAGCAAATGGAAAAGAGAACTGATCCTAGATCTGTCTTTTCAGTCAAAGGAAGGGAGCCCAGGAAGGGACATGTTCCAACATGCTGTTCCCGCCTGGGTGTTAATCACGCTGGACTGTCCCCACCCTGCCCTGCGTCTGCAGGGGGTCTTTAGAGGGGAGGCTGAACGAGGGGACATTAGATTAACTTTCCATATGAGCTCTGGGGTTTTCCCCAAGAACTGCTTTGTTTATGCTAGTTTTTAGTGTGTTTTTTTTAGTCTTCGCAATTATTACCACAGTTATAATACACAGATGACACATAATTTATGATTTGCGCACTGATAATCTTCTGAAATTGAATTTTATTGACGTTATCAAGCGCTGTGTCTAAAGATCCCCCCCTCACCCTTGACCTCAGGACTATTGTGCTTTGTTGTTCACTGGAAAGCACAATGACCTTCCTGGACAGGTTACTCTGAAACAGGAAAACCGAACAGGTGGTCTGAACTCTGACTGCCCATCTGCAAAACACATACAAAACATCTCAATAAGACCATGAAAGACTGAAAAGAAATATTATACAACTAAGCCTGTCAGTTTAAAGTGTTAATTTAGTACAATTAATTATGGTAACACTTTGGGGAACACATATTAACTATTAACTATGATTTGTTCCTCAATAAACTCCTAATTTACTGCTTATTAATTAATAGCTAGTAAGGTAGTTGTTAAGTTTAGGGTAGGATTAATAATGTAAAATAAGGTAATGTAGAATAAGGCATTAATATGTGCATTATAAGAACTTATAAACAGCCAATATTCTAGTAATATGCATGCTAATAAGCAGCTAGAATTGGACCCTAAACTAAAGTGTTACCAGAGATTATATATGATGATTATTCATAATTAGTCAGCGTATCATGTAATTCATTTAACTGCATTTTAAAAAATATTATTTATTTACTTTTTTATTTGTTTGTTTGCATTTAACAATGATTTACAGCTCCATGGATGAGTGTGTGTGTGTGTGTGTTTGTAATTAACCAGCATATCATGTTTGTTTGTTTATTTTTATTTTTCATTCCATTTCACTTCTAACCTTTCTTTGTATTAAAACAATTGAAAGTGGGGAGAAAATCTCATTTTGAAATAAAAGTTTTTCTCCAATGCACGTTGGCCACAATTATCGGCACCCCTAGAAATTCTTATGAGTAAAATATCTTTGAAGTATATTCCCATTCATATTTAAATTTTTTTTTTTTTTTAGCTCACCAGGGTGACTAGGAGCATGAAATTGTCCAGCCATGACTTCCTGTTCCACAGAAGTACAAATGTAAAACCAAAGAATATAGTTCTGGGGCCGTATTCACAAAACATCCTAAGGCTAAAAGTAGCTCCTAAATTGCCGATTTAGGAGAAACTCTTAAAAATAATGGGCGTGTAAGTCCTAATTTTAGGAGTCCTAAATTTTTGCTCTAAGAGTATTTCACAAAGCATTTTAGCGCTAAAACTAGCTCCTAAATCTGCAAAATGTTAGGAGTAGTCAAGAGGACTCCTAAGTCACTAAGACCAAATCACAAACAGTCCTAATCAAAGACACTGTACACCATTGAGGCAATAGCGATAGAGCCTTAGGTGCTGAGCCTTTTCTTCATAAATGCAATACATTTTGATTTATAGATTTAAATCTACGATGAGACGTCAAAAATAAATCTTTAACAAATAAATAAATATTGTCCGATTACCTGTGGCAGTGGTTTTCATGAGTTCACATTTACAAATGATTGAATAGAGTAAAAAAAAAAAAATATATATATATAATAAGTGTATTTGGTGTGCTGTCCAAGGGGATTGAGGGCTCCGAGCTTGGAATTTAGCCCAAACCCAAAGTTCTCCCCATATCCCCAGCCGAGAGTGTGGAGCGGGGTGGCGGAGGGATGCAGAAAACTGTTGAAGTAACTATAGGCGAGTCGGCGCTCGTCTGTGTATATATTCATCCTCTCGAGCTGATTTGATTCGAACCGTTTGAATGTGTTTCTCCCAAACTTTGTTTATAAAACATCATTTGTCGCTTGCATTTTGCATTCTCTTGAGATGCAGACATCCAAGAGGCGGTCCACAATTCACTGTATATACTAGTTTAATTAGTGACACTTAGCCTACGTTTTAAAACCTTTATTTGAATATGGCAACATTTTTATTAAAACATTTTATTTGAATAGGGCAACATTTGTATTTTAAAACCTTTATTTTAATATGGAAACATGACACCTCATTCTACAATATTTCTATGATTAAATCGCTGGCTCCTCCCTCATCAGCCAATCACTGTGAGTAGACTCCATGGCAACGAGGTCAACCCCGCCCTTACTCTTAGCTTAAGACTTCAGTCTATTCCTTAGTAAAAGTTTGTCTCAGCAGCTTTGTGAATAGGTTTTAAGAGAAAACTCTTAGCTAAGAACTTTTACTGCTATTTAGGAGAACCCTTAGTGGTAAGATAAAATGTTTTGTGAATACGGCCCCTGATGTGCTGCAAAAGTTGTTGAGCTTCACAAAATAGAAAATGGCTATAAGAAAACAGCTAGAGCAATGAAAAAAATCCCCATTTCCACTATAAGGGCAATAATTAAGAAGTTCCAATCAACTAAAGATGTTACAAATCTGCCTGGAAGAGGACGTGTGTCTAAATCGTCCTAATGCACAGTGAGGAGGAAAGTTTGAGTGACCAAAGACTCTCCAAGGATCACAGCTGGAGAATTGCAGAGGTTAGTTGAGTCTTGAGTCTCAGAAAGCCTAAAAAAAAACGTATCAAACAGCACCTACATCACCACAAGTTGTTCGGGAGAGTTTCAAGAAAAATCCTCTGCTCTCATCCAGAAACAATCTACAGCATATTCAGTTGTCAGACAAGACTGGAACTTCAAACGGGACCGGCTTCTATGGTCAGATGACACACACACAAAAAAAGAGCTTTTGGCAGCAAACCCACCAGATGGGTTTGGTGCAGACATGGATAAAAAGTACCCCATGCCCACGGTTAAATATGCTGCTGGATCTTTAATGTTGTGGGCCTATTTTTCTGCTGGAGGTCCTGGACATCTTGTTCAGATACATTGCATCATGGATTCTATCAAATACCAACAGATAAAAATCAAAACCTGACCTTCTGCTAGAAATCCAATAATGGGCCGTGGTTGGATCTTCCATCAGGACAATGATCCAAAACAAACATCAAAACCAACACAAAAATGTGTCACTGAGCAGAAAACCAAGCTTCTGCCATGGCCATCCCAGTCCCCTGACCTGAACCCTAAAGAAAATGAGTGGAGTGAACTGAAGAGAAGAAGCACCAGCATGGTGTTACGGTACACAGGAGGCAGACACAGATGTAAATAGGTAACTTGCGTTTATTGACACCAGTAGAGCTGAGAGTATGAAACAGGTAAGCAGAGTAGAGTTAATGGATGATTAGATGATAATGATGGAGATAGTTACTGTCCTTTTCCTTTCAGATATGTACACGCTGGAGCTTGGAGATCGCTGGAGGAGACTGGAGCTGACTGGAGCACACCCACACAGCAGACGAGGCACACAGAGGGAAGGAGACACGCTGGAGACAGGTAGGTATGGAACGGGGAGTCCTTGAGGTAAGCATGAACAGAAGTATATGCGAACGAGACCGGACATGGAGTGCTGTGCTCTTTATGGTGCTACTGATGAGTGAGGTGATGAGATGCAGGTGACGGTGATCAGTACTCTGGGGAAGGTGTGCGCTGTGATTGGTGGATGTTGGAACCTGACGTGTCTGTGACAGTACCCCCCCCTCCACGGCCCGCTCCTGATGGCCGAGTACCCCGACACCGTGGTGGTCGTCCTCTTCCCCGCAGTGCCGGTCTATCAGGGTGACTGTCGTGGAAAGTTTGGAGTAAGTTGGGATCGAGGATGTCGTTTCTAGGAACCCAGGAGCGTTCCTCAGGGCCGTATCCTTCCCAGTCGACCAAGTACTCTAGCTGACCACCACGACGCCGGGAGTCCAAGATCTCATGAACCTCATACGCCGCGCCGTCCTCCAGGATGAGTGGAAGGGGGGGTTTGGCGGGATCCACGTCAGGTCCTGTGGAGAGAGCAGAAGGGTAGTGAGGTTTAAGGAGTGAGACGTGGAAAGTAGAGTGAATACGATACCCTTGTGGCAGCTGGAGTTGGTAAGTGACTGGGTTGACCTGCATGATGATGGGAAACGGGCCAATGAATCTGGGACTCAGCTTTCTGCAGGGCAGACGCAGTCTGATGTCCCGGGTAGACAGCCAAACCTTCTGACCGGGCTGGAAGACTGGAGTGTTGGAACGGCGAAGGTCAGCTGTCATCAGGGCTCGTTGCAGCTGATGGTGTGCTGAGTCCCAGACCCCCTCGCTCTCTCGGAACCAGTAATCCACTGCCGGAACGTTAGAGGGTTCCCCGGTCCAGGGGAACAGTGGGGGTTGGTAGCCGAGTATGCACTGGAATGGTGTGAGTCCTGTAGTCGACTGCCGAAGAGAGTTCTGGGCGTACTCGGCCCAACCCAGGAACTGGTTCCAAGAGTCCTGGTGGTCATGACAGAAGGTACGGAGGAAGCGGCCGATCTCCTGGACCTTCCTTTCCGTCTGCCCGTTCGACTGTGGATGGTAACCCGAAGTTAGGCTGACGGCTACACCTAGGAGGGAATGGAATGCCTTCCACACTTTTGAAATGAACTGGGGTCCTCTGTCTGATACTATGTCCTCTGGTATTCCGAAATACCTGAACACGTGGTTGAAGAGCATTTCTGCGGTTTCCATGGCAGTGGGTAATCCTCGTAGTGGAATGAGACGACAGGATTTGGAGAAACAGTCTACGATGACTAGGATGCAGGTATTTCCATCAGAAACAGGGAAGTCTGTGATGAAGTCCACTCCTAGGTGTGACCAGGGTCGGTTGGGAATGGGTAGAGGAAGGAGTTTCCCAGTTGGCAGATGACGAGGACTCTTGGAGATGGCGCACTCCCGACAGCCCTGCACGTACCTTCTGACATCAGAAGCCATCCCTGGCCACCAGAAGCATTCTTTCAGCAACGAGAGGGTTTCATTGACCCCCGGGTGACCAGTGCCTAGTGACGTGTGAACGGAATGGATAGTTTGAGTGCGTCGAGTTCGGGTGATGTAGAGCAAACCGGGTGGACAGCCCAGCGGAGGGTTTGTGGAGGCATTGGAGGAGGGTATGGTCTCCTCTGACCAAGTGATGGGGCTAACAATGATAGAGCTCGGAATGATAGGTTCGGGTTCCTCTATCCTTTCATCCGGAGCATAGAGACGGAAGAGAGCGTCGGCTCTTATGTTCTTTGAGCCTGGACGGTCGGAGATGGTATACTGGAATCGGGAGAAGAACATGGCCCAACGGGCTTGCCTAGGATTTAGTCTCTTTGCAGAACGAAGATACTCAAGGTTTTTGTGATCGGTTAGCACCAGGAACGCATGTTTGGCTCCCTCCAGCCAATGCCTCCACTCCTCTAATGCAAGTTTAACGGCTAGAAGTTCCTTGTCACCGATGGAGTAGTTGACTTCCGCCGGGCTGAGCTTGCGGGAGAAGAAGGCGCATGGATGGAGTCTACTTGGTGTCCCCTGCTGCTGTGACAACACCGCTCCCACTCCGTTGGTAGAGGCGTCGACCTCTACAATGAAGGGTAGTTCTGGATCGGGATGAACGAGCAAGGGAGCGGTGGTGAAGGCTTCTTTGAGGCGGTTGAATGTGTTGGTGGCTGCTGGGTTCCAGGACAGAGACTTGGGCTTGTTATAGAGAAGGCTGGTGAGTGGATGGGTAATGGAGCTGTAGTCTTTGATAAAACGACGATAGAAATTTGAGAAACCAAGGAAGCGTTGCAGTTCTTTGATGAAAGTGGGTTCTGGCCAGTTGGTGATGGATTCCACCTTCCTCTCGTCCATCCGGATGCCACTGTGGTCTATGATGTATCCGAGGAATGAGACGGTGGTTTGATGGAAGGAACACTTTTCTGCTTTGAGGAACAGATGGAACTGGCGTAGACGGGTGAGGACCTCCGCAACGTGTCGGCGATGTTCGGCCTGGCTCCGGGAGTAGATGAGTATATCATCGATGTAGACTAGGACGAAGCGGTTGAGGAACTCCCGGAGCACCTCATGTATGAAGTCCTGGAATACGGAGGGGGCGTTGATCAGGCCATACGGCATCACAAGGTATTCGTAGTGCCCTGTAGGGGTGATGAAGGCGGTCTTCCACTCGTCCCCCTCAGTATCCGGATGAGGTTGTACGCGCTGAACATAAGTTCAGGGTCAGTGAGTTCAGGGTCAGCCGACGGCGGCGCTCAGAGGGAGACAAATGGGAGTTTTCTACGTCCATAGATTCGTTGGCTGGTTCTGGGGAGCTGACGGGTTCGGATCGGCAGAGGAGCATGGTGGGAAGTAACTGGTCCTGGTGCTCTTGGAGGCACGCCTGCATCCGAGTGGCACAACGAATGGAGAACTGGATGAACTTCTCAAGGCCGATGGAGTCCTCGCATGCAGCGAGATGCAGCCGTACCCGAGGTTCCAATCCTTGACGATAGGTAACGATGAGAGCTTGTTCGTTCCATCCGCTAACTGCAGCAAGCGTTCTGAATTGCAAAGCATAATCATAAATAGACATTGATCCTTGTTTTACATTGTAGAGTTTCTCACCAGCAGACGAATCTGTAATCGGTTTTCCGAAGACCTCCCGGAAGTGGGAAACAAACGCCAGATAGGACTGTGTAATGGCACCATGTTGTGACCAGATGGAGTCGGCCCATTGTAATGCTTTGCCGCTCAACTGAGAGATGACGAAGGCGATTTTAGAGGCTTCGTTCGGGTACAGGTGCAGCTGCATCTCCAGGACCAGTTCGCATTGCAGCAGAAATCCGCTGCAATCCTCCGCCGATCCTGAGTAGGGCACCGGTTTGGCCATGGGACTGGCATACGGCGGCGGTGAAGAAGGTCCTGTGGTGTTCGCTGGTGCAGGTGAAGGAGAAGTAACTGGAGATGGTGGCGGTGGATTGGTGGTGAGGGTTCGCCGAAGCGCATCCACCGAGGCCTGGAATGGAACCAGCTGGCTCATACTGGGTCTACGGTGTTGGGTCCGGTCTTCTGTTACGGTACACAGGAGGCAGACACAGATGTAAAATGGTAACTTGCGTTTATTGACACCAGTAGAGCTGAGAGTATGAAACAGGTAAGCAGAGTAGAGTTAATGGATGATTAGATGATAATGATGGAGATAGTTACTGTCTTTTTCCTTTCAGATATGTACACGCTGGAGCTTGGAGATCGCTGGAGGAGACTGGAGCTGACTGGAGCACACCCACACAGCAGACGAGGCTCACAGAGGGAAGGAGACACGCTGGAGACAGGTAGGTATGGAACGGGGAGTCCTTGAGGTAAGCATGAACAGAAGTATATGCGAACGAGACCGGACATGGAGTGCTGTGTGTGTGTGCTCTTTATGGTGCTACTGATGAGTGAGGTGATGAGATGCAGGTGACGGTGATCAGTACTCTGGGGAAGGTGTGCGCTGTGATTGGTGGATGTTGGAACCTGACGTGTCTGTGACACATGGAGCTGGGAATCTGAAGGTTCTGAAGAGATTCTGCATGAAGGAATGGTCTCTGATCATTTGTCAGGTGTTCTCCAAACTCATCAGGCATTATAGGTGAAGAGTCATCTTGGGAAAAGGACGTTGCAATAATTGGGTGCCAATAATTGTGGCCAACGTGAACTAGAGAAAAACTTTTATTTCATAATGAGATTTTCCCCCATTTTCAATTGTTTTACTTCAATGAAAGTTTAGAATTTTGTGAATTTTTAAAATAAAATCTCGAAAGGATATCTTCGATGCAGATTTATTTTAACAGCCGCCTTTGCCCATATTTACCAAGGGTGCCAATATTACTGGAGGGCACTGTATATATATATATATATATATGTGTGTGTGTGTGTGTGTGTGTGTGTGTGTGCGTTTTTGTGATTTATGAGGACAAAAATTTGTATAATGACATGAGTATTACCAGTGGTATTACGATGTAAACATGAAATATGAGGACATTTCATGAGTCCTCATATTTAATATAGCTTAAAAAACATACTAAACATTGTTTTATTAAAAATGTTAAAATGCTGAATGTTTTCTGTGATGGGTAGGTTTAGGGGTAGGGGTAGTGGTAGTGGATGACCAGTAATTTCCTACTACTAAATTCAGAAAAAACAGAGATTCTAATTTTTGGACCGAAAACTTCTTCACGCAATAACCTAGAATACTGTCTAACACTTGATGGCTGCTCTGTTAAGTCTTCGTCGTCAGTTAGGAACCTGGGTGTGCTCTTTGATACCAATCTTTCATTTGAAGGCCATGTTACTAGCATCTGTAAAACCGCATTCTTCCATCTTAAAAATATATCTAAACTACGACATATGCTCTCAATGAAAAATGCAGAACAGTTAGTTCATGCGTTCATGACCTCAAGGCTAGATTACTGTAACGCTCTACTGGGTGGTTGTTCCTCCCGCTTGATAAATAAACTACAGCTCGTACAAAATGCAGCAGCTAGAGTTCTTACTAGAACTAGGAAGTATGACCATATTAGCCCAGTTCTGTCATCACTGCATTGGCTTCCTGTTAAACATCGTATAGATTTTAAAATCTTGCTAATTACTTACAAAGCACTAAATGGTTTAGCTCCCCAGTACCTAAGCGAGCTCTTAATGCATTATAGTCCTTCACGTTTATTGCGATCTCAGAATTCAGGCCAGCTGATAATACCTAGAATATCAAAATCAACCGCAGGCAGTAGATCCTTCTCCTATTTGGCACCTAAACTTTGGAACAATCTTCCTAGCATTGTTCGGGATGCAGACACACTCTGTCAGGTTCAATCTAGACTAAAAACGTATCTCTTTAACCTGGCATACACATAACACATTATCAATTTATATTTTCAAATCCGTTAAAGGATTATTAGGCTGCATAAAATAGGTCAGCCGGAACCGTAAACACTTTCTATAACACCAGATGTACTCGTTACATCAGAAAAATAACGGCATCTACGCTAATATTAGTCTTTCTGTTTATCCCGAGGTTTACCGTAGTCAACCGGATCCGGGCCGTATCCAGCTGAGACCAAGGACCGGAGCCATGACACGACCACAACGCAGCCCTGAAGTACCAGCAGAGATCGAGTCGACTAGATCATCCATTGTTTAACACCTATTTGCCACTTGTTTGCCACCTGTTTGCCACCTGATGTCACCTGATGGAGTTTGGGTTCCTTGCCGCTGTCGCCTTTGGCTTGCTTAGTTGGGGACACTTGACATTTGACTTGACATTTTGATATTCAACAGTATTCTTGACATTTAATCAACAGTGCTTCTGATCTGCCTGCATTGACACTATTCTTTAAGAGCTGCTGTGCAGCCAAAATTATGTACCAGTTATCAATGTAAAGCTGCTTTGACACAATCTGCATTGTAAAAAGCACTATATAAATAAAGGTGACTTGACTTGACTAGTGTAGGGGGATAGAATGTACAGTTTGTACAGTATAAAAACCATTATGGAATGTCCTTACTTTGCTGAGTAATATTTGCATGCGCGCAAATATTACACATACAGATAGATGCTTTGGCTTTTGTTTTGCGTCTTGCCGTTTTGTCAGTGTGCATTTAATTTAAGGTCACAAGTAGTTTAAGGTACAAAAAAGACCACTCAAGACTTCTGAATTGTTTTAATTTTTTTATTTTTTTTATTTTACTGTACTCAGTTCTTTGCAGATAATCAGCATATCATATAATTGTCATGGGTGGTTACATATAAGTAGCTCACAAAGGCGAAGGAATCAGGAAACAGATTTAATTCAATAATTAATTGACCAGGCAGGAAAAACTCAGGGAAACAGATAACACACCTCAACATTAACGAAGACAGGACAAGGAACTGAACAGAACACAGGGCTTAAATACACAGGGACCAATGACTAAACTGATAGACAAGAGGTGAACAGGATAACTAATCAATCACATGGAAAAAATGGGTCACAGGGAAACTGTGAATGACTGAAACATTGGAACAGAACATACATGTAACAGTAAAAGACCAAGAGAAATTCATTTAAATGCATTTTTTAAAATATTTATTTATTTATCTATCGTCAGTCCCATGGAAAAGAGACCAAGATAAATTGTTTCACAATAATAAAATAAAATACATTATTAAATAAATTATTGTCACAGTTGGCTGACGTATGATGAGGTAGGATCTATTTGCAGCAGTTATGGTTTATTCACAAACTTAACACAAAACAAAGGCTCTCAGGATACTTGGCTTCCAAAAACAAGAACAGAACAACCAACTAAAAACGCAGTGAAGACGGAACAAAGACAGACAGAAAAGAAGCTTAATATATAAAAAACCAAACCAATCAAAGAAACGAGCAAAAGTTGTTCAACTAATCAATCAATGAAAAACCATGGAAACAGACAAGGAAATCAAACAGGTGGGTCAAACAAGAAAAACCAAAACTAAGGGGCCTAACTAAAATTGTACAACTTTTTATACATTTTGGATGTTCATTTACATGACAATGGTGTTTTGGGGTCCTGAAAACAACATGCCTATATAGATTGTTATCCTGAAATAGGACCCATAGGAGCGTTTACTAAAGTTGCGCTCCTATCGACAACAGGACACTTTCATTTTAATGCATTGTTCCCTTTTATTCCCACATGACTTTAAAACGTAAATATAGGTCGTAAAAAGGTGCTTGAAAAAACAACCTATAGGGTCGTTTTTGGGAGGAGGACAGTCTCCCTGACAACACAAGCAGGTTTCAAAGTGCAAGTTTTTGAAAACGATACTCCATGTAAACTACAAAAACGCAAATTTGTGAAAACTATGACATCATGCACATGCGTATTATTATCTGTTCAGTCTATAGCCACGTAGTGTTTCTTTACAAAGTGACATCACCAACTACTGGCCTGGAATGGATAATACAGCGTTTTTAATAATTTTCGCGGATCCGTGTCAATGGGGATTGTTTTGACAACTGTACGAGAAAAACGCAAAAACTTTTCCGTTTTTAGTACATCGTTGTCATGTAAACATGCCCTAAAACACAGATAAACTAAACATAACCCTGACAATTATATATTCATATATCATTATTTACAAATATTACACATACAGATAGATGTTTTGGCTTTCGTTTGGCATCTTTCCATTTTGTCATTGTCTTGTTCTCAGATTCTCTGAGCTTTGATGGTTGGAAAATCCTAGAATGTATAGAATGTAATAGATTATTTGACTTTTAGAGTGTGTCTGGCCAACAGTAACTACACATCTTCTAAATAGATGTCTAAATAGAAAATTCTTTCTGGCTAAAGTGCTTGTAAAGCAGCTATTGTAGCACATTAAACGTTTCTTTCATAGCACACATCAGACAAGCCTTACTCATTAATCTCAATAGAAATGACGAGTGACATGCCAAGATAGCAAAAATGAATTGTTATTAATTATGCATTGATTATGTTTAGTCTTTGCCTGACAAGGGTCTAGTTAACAGGTGGACTTCGTGAAGGGGGTTGTGGGTATGAAATTGGCACTGGCTGCCTCTAAATTACACTTCAGCTTCCTGTGCCTCGACCTCCAGGTCCTCGACCTACAACTGCAATGTATTTCGTGTGACTAACAGCTGTAATTCTCCAATTATCATGGTGTGTTGTCCAACTGTGCTGTAGTTTCAGTTACCAGGAGTCTGCAGACAGGAGCTGGGCCTCAGTTCTGGCCCCCGACTGGGGATGAGAGGTTTAAGGTGGGCTTCTGCACTGGGCATTTGTTGCTCTCTTTCAAATGTGTATATTAGTGACTGTGATTAAGTGAAATAAAATTTATTTAAAGGGATAGTTCAACCAAAAATTAACATTCTGTCATCATTTACTCTCACATATTGGCTCACATACTGTTTTTCATGTACTAGTCTTGAAGTAGGCATATTTGGATGCAGCGATGATGTTTTTTGTCCATACAGTGAAAGCCACTGGGGTCCAAAACAATATTTGATTTGATTGACTTTCATTGTACGGACAAAAAACACCATAGCTGCGTCCAAATATGCCTACTTCTAGACTATAGTAGGTGAAAAACAGTATATGAGCCAAGTAGTACAGTATGTCCGAATTCACAGTTCTCATAAATAGTTGGCAAAAAATACCTTGAAGACCTGCTACTGCCAGTGAGATTCTGAAGTGTGCATTTGATGGTCACTTTACTATCCCATGAGGCCACGGGAAAGGATTGTGAATGGAAATGAAGTGACATAATTGATGCATTGGTCACATGACAACATAGCGGTTTAAGTACATCCAGATTTCATTCCTACTACACACAATTATATTATACAGAACATACTATTTTTAACAGTCGCAAAGTAAGTTTCAAACCAAATGTAGTACCTACTATATAGTATTTTGTATACAGCATGACTTTTTAAAAATATATTCTTTCATAGCATAAGTGGCTTTCACACTGGGTAGTTATAGGAACTCTGTTCTAGGAACTAGCCACCATTTTCCTGGGCCCTGTTTACACCTGGTATTAAGATGCATTTTGGTCGATCAGATCACAAATGGACAATGCTAAATACTGGTGTGAAAGGGGTCTAAAACGTTTTGAGCTTATCCAATTTTGACCACTTCCAGAGGTAGTCGAAAACGCATTTGACCGGATGGCTTTTATAGTGTAGAATAGATGCATAGTGTAGATGGTTGAATGTGTTTAAACAGCCACAAAAAAACCTGCCTACTGACCTAATGCGTAAACATTATGGGAAGCGTGCTAACCAGACGGGATTTAAACTTTGTTGGTTGAAGACCCAAGATTGGTTTGAAGACGAAAAATGTACCAAGCACAATGTTCTCTCGCCATTCCTGATTTCTAACATGCACTCACAGCATGCGCGTGGTCTTGCGGCTGTCAAAGCAGAAACGAAAGCTGCTCTATATGTTTTTCTGTCATCTCCAATCACGTTTATATGTAAATTGAGCGAATTCATTTCATCCATTAGATTGAAAGGTCTGAAAAAAGCCCACACATTTACCCGCCCATAGACCCTACCCTCAAAGAAATCAGGACAGAAGTGGTTGAAAGTGGACAAAAATGATGGATTAAAACACCAGGTGTAAATGGGAATGTGTCTCCCTTGTCGACTTGTGATCGGATCGACCAAAACGCATCTTAATACCAGATGTAAACCGGGCCCTGGTTGCATGGTTGCTTTTTAGAAATGCGAGGTTCCAGTGTTTCGTATGGCATGTATTCGGGCAATCAACATACACTTACAGTAATTCACTGGTAGTTCCTACTGTGCTGGATAACACTCTACTCTGAAGTAGGTAATAAAGTCCCCTTAAAAGGGGTTCCTATAGCTAAAATCATTCCCAGTTCCTGCTGTGTGAACATGCTAAAAAGCGGGTACTTCCAACAATAGTTGTAGGAACTAAGAAATTGTTCCTTCGGTGCGAAAGCCCTTATAGAAACACCCTGGCAACCGAACAGCCAGGTAAAAGTTCTTGCATCTGTGGTTTCATGATGATCCTTTAACATCCAAAGAACATTTCCAATACAACAAGAGGTTATTTTAGTGGAAAAAGGTTCTTTAGTTTGTTAAAATGTTCTTCTCATTTAAAAAAAATATTATTTTAAGAACTGTTCACAGGAAGGTTCTTTGGGGAACCATTTTGGGTTGTCCTATGGCATCACTGCAAAAAAAAAAAAAAAAAAACCTTTGTAAAAATGTTTTTAAAGAATTTTTGTCATAAAGCAAATAATCTATAAATCTCAACTGAACTGATGAAAGTTATATATGCAAACGTGTAATTTCTGCCACATTGTTGTAAACAAACACTTGCAGGTTGCTTTCATTATTTCCATCTGTAAACCCCAACATAAGTATTAGCATATAAGTGACATACTGTATATAGATAACATATAAGTGACATATAAGTAAAAAATTAGAATAATCAAAAATATTGAAGTGAAAAAAAAAATCCAAAAATGAAAATTCTGTCATAATTTACTCGCCCTCAAGTTGTTCCAAACCTGTATAATTTCTTTGATCTGATGTACACAAAGGAAGATATTTGGAAGAATGATTGACTACTATAGTAGGGGGAAACAAATACTATGGTAGTCAGTGGGGGGTGAGATCTGCTTGGTTACAAACATTCTTCCAAATATCTTCCTTTGTGTACATCAGAACAAAGAAATTCATACAGGTTTTGAACAATTTGAGGGCGAGTAAATTATGACAGAATTTTCATTTTTGGGTTAACTAACCCTTTAAGGTGTTTGTATGAAGACTTTTCAGACTGATTGAGCCATCAATCTGAATACTGTTTGGTTGCATGTAAATGAAGCAAATGTCTCAAAAATCTGTTTCTATATGCAGGACACGTCTTATATGTCCTACAAGTTAACTTTCATTGTTGAACAATTGGAGCCTAAATGGATTATAAAGCATGAACGTGACAAAGTCATGATCATATCCATGTTTTTTTTCTTTGCTGCCAAAAAAGTGCTAACATTCACCCTTTGTCCCTCCTTCAACTTTATACCCCTCTCTCACCCCAGCCCTTAGGGACAGTGTGAACCATGACATTACACAGCTTTCTCTCTAATTAACTAGTGACTTTCTCCAAGACATCAATCTGAGTCAGTCTAGCTCCAAACAAAAAAGCTAAAGATCCTCTTAGCTATCAACAGCGAGGACCCGAGAGGTGAAAACGCACTGGAACCTGATGAAAACACCATTTAAATGCTCCGTCTGGCTACTCCATTTTAAGCAGGACATTTTCAACACTTAGAAGGAAAGCGTGAAAAAAATGTTACCTTCTGTGGCACAAGACACATTATAAATAGTCCCATGAGTGTGTTATGGTGTGATGAAGCCCAACCCCTTATTGCTTGTGCTTGAGATTCTGGTATGGTGATAATCACTGAGCCAATGTGTGAGCAACATGACTCAGGTTTCATTTAGAACGCATTGGTGAATAAATAGCGAATCTATAAACTTTGGGCACTTTTGTGTACCTGGGGTTGAATCTTATTAAGATTATTACAATTTTATAAACATTCAGTTATTCATTAAAAACTGACACAATAAAACTTCCTTATTATCATGCCTTCATCACTCATACATTTAAAATCATTATATGTGCAGCATTACAGTGTCATGTAGTGTAATAGTTTAGATAAAATATGAGATATGTGATGTGTGAAGAAAATATCACCATCCATGAGCACAACATTTTTATTGTGCGTCATTTCCAATACAATTTCCATACTATTATTTTGTGAAATTATGCAAAAAGAAAATATAATTTAGTTTTGTGTTCTAAGGATGCATAAATTGCTTAACAAGGCAAATAAGTCTGCCATTCTTTTCCCAAAAACTTTCAAAATCTCATTTCCACCACAGTCATTTCCACCACAGAATGCTATCAAATACAAATATGTAATTTTAGATGTGTAAATGACACTGTTGTGGGAATTTTCATTACTTTCAGTGGAAAAAAAGTGACAGAATTCTCTTGTAATTCAAGTGTACATTGTTAGACATTGGTAGTTGACAAATAAATGGAGAAAATTGTTTTAATAGTTTCTTTTCTAGATGTCCGTAGTGAAAAAAGGGACTGTAGTTGTATAAACACCCCAATACACTTTTACTGAAACGTTCAGTTTCTTCAGAACCTTTCCTAACCAGTCCATTCCAGTTTATTTCAAGACTCTCGTTGGTCCAGTTGGCTTTAAAAAACGGGGAGATTCCTGTTCACCTCGCTTCAGGTTTCTCAGGGCGTCGGGGTCAGGTTGGCCTTCCCATCCAGGAGTTTGATTGATAGTGATGTACCAAAATAAGAACAGTCAAGTCATACTCACATAACATGCATATCAGCAGCTGAGAAAGCCTGTAAGGGGTGGAATCAGGGCTACACCCAGTTAAGAACCAGACAGGGATGAAGCTTTATAATTGTTCTAATCTTCTGCTAGTAAATACACTGGTATCAACAAGCTCCAAGTCTAAGATCAGAAAGCAAATTCCTTCATCAAGAAAAATGGTGTATTTCGATTAAAGATTTGGGTTTCGGAAAGCAAAAGAGACTTGATACTATTGTTGCATTTTGTGTTAATTCAAATCATGACAATTTTTGTTTTAATGGCAAAACCATGCAAATTATAATTTAAAGTAAGTACCTTTAAGCTGAAGTGTGTAATTTTGGTGCCATTAGCATCAACAAATGATTTTTTTTCCCAAGCCGATTTCCTGAACACGCCTTCTGTCCACCATTGTTCAACAAACAGATATAGTTCCGCCCCAAACTACTCACCATTGGTGGAGGTAATGGTCTTTTAATTGTCAAAATTACACACAACTTTAAAATTTTGTTTGTGGATATTGAATTTTAAGCACAGATATACTCATTTCTCTTTCGCTGTTCTGTTTATCTTAAGATAAACATAGTCATTCTGTGATTTAGGTGTGGAATTGGATATGCCAAGATGATTCCAGACACTATTTACTCAACTGCTGTGTCCTAACCCTAATGTCTGATTCTTGACATGATCCGTGTTAATGCTGACAAATGACCCTCGGAACAGAAAGTTTGAGATTTCTGTGCATATTAATCTTGCAAGGAAATATAAAAACTATGAATTATTAAGTCATTTTTCTTGCAAAGTACTGTATGGAAAATGATTGGATCCACTTATATTTTGTCTTTAACTACTATGTAATAACATGTAAACAAATCATTTGATACAATACATTTGTTGTGTACATGCTTTTACATATGTATATTTAAATTAAATACCTTCATGTAATTAAAGCTGTTCATTTCTGTAATGACATCTATAACACTGTTGACCCTTTCCTTACACCTTAATCCACCCTTAAACCTACCCATACCACCATACCTGTCTGTAAACTTACCTGTATCCCATCTTGATAGCAACAAAAGTGTTTTGCAATACAACATGAACACAATACATTTTTTCCACAAGTACATAGTAGTTAAAGACACCTAATATTAAGTGGGGCTAAATGATAATCCGGTTGCACTTTATTTCACAGAATGTTTACTTGCGTATACTTACAGTATACTTACCTAAGAAAGTACAGGGTAATATAAGGTAACTACATGGGTTAAGGTTAAGTTTAGAGGTAGGTTCAGGTCAATACTTAGTTATTACCCAGTTATTGTTATTACTATATGTACTTTGTACTTTTTGAGTGAACTATCCCTTTAAGGAGTCAATTAATTAGGCCACACTTTCCCAAATGGTTAGCTGAAATTCATTATGGTTTAATCCTGTTTATTAGTAAAGTGGATCTGTTAATGACCCTATTAGATCTGAATTCTATCTTGGTCATGACAGTGTTATTTCAGCTGTCATGGATTTCGTATGGATTTTTCTCTGCCTAAAATGAAAACACCAATTAAAGTTTCTAATAACTAGTACACTAAAGTATCACATCACACATAGATACATATACAGATTAATTAATGCTCTCTTTGAACCCTCTGATATTCCTCTTGATGTTTAGGAATAGCATTGTGAAGTATGTAACTATAAAGCCAGTTTTAAAATTGCTGTGAAATACATGAAAGCTACAGTTTGTTCTGGTTTACGGTTTCAGATCTAGATCTAGTTAGGGTGAAATCACATCCAGCGTGGTGTAGATGGTCCAAAGCCAACACTACAACCTGTTTAGAATCTCTGCATGATGTGTGCATTACATGCTTAAATGTGCTGTGCATCAAACACCTACTCGGTCTTACCAGTTACGCTGACCTGAGATCAATTTCGCTGTAAAGAGAATCGTGAGGTGGAATGTAGAAAGATATATGACATATATATATAACATATATGCACTGTGCATGCTATACCATGAAAATGTCTATTCCAAATTGTCATGACAATTTTTAGTTTTAAGCTTATGATGTGACTTAAGTTTTTGTGCTATCAATTCATTTATTTAAAAATTAACAAAAAAAAAAGAAAGAAAGAAAGAAAAAAATGCAATTTAATCCAGTGTTGTTATCATAGACTAAAACTATTATTTTTTTGTTAATTGAAATAATGCTGCAATAAAATAAAATATAAATATTATATGAAAACATTTTGTTTAAATAAATTAAAAAATTTCCTACAACTAAATCTGAAATAAAAATAAATTACAGCTAAATTACTAATACCAAAACTAAAATAAAATGAACTATAATTGAAAGTATAAAAATAAAAGCTAATTAAAAATATTAATAAATACTATAATTGTATGTAAATAATACTAAAATAACACTGATTTAATCATATAACTACTGGAATACAATTCTTCTATGACTATATGATAAACGTTTATAATTTGTGTATTAAAATTAATTTTCATCCTGATATCATAAAAAAAAACAATATATTCTGATATCAGACAAAACAAAACAAAACAAAGGAAACCAAACTAGACTCAGGTGAAATTGATTTGTAACTATAGAAACAAAGAGGACATAATCAGTAACAAAGGTAACCAAAACTTAACAGTGCAAGGAAACAGGAACTAAAGGAAGCAAAACAAAATATCAAAATAAGAGTCCATAGAATGGAACATAACCCTGACATCACACCCCCGTCCTGGAAGGTGCATCCTTGCATAATAAGCAGCCNNGGGAGGGTGGGGGCTCTGGAGGTGGGCACAGAGCTGGCGACGGACAAGACCCTGAAGGAGCCAGCAGAGGAAAACCCCATGGCAGAGCCGACAGAGGGAGGAGTCAGGGTGGAGCCTTCGCTGACGGTCCGGGCGAAAACTGAGGATCGAACGATGGAGGCAGAGCCGGGGAGGTGGAGCCCTAGGCGGTGCTGAGAGGATGATGGTCCAGGGCCACATCGCAGGTCTGAAAGTTGAGCCGCTGGCTCATTGGATTGAGGTGGAGACAAGGGCTCACCAGACAGGGGTAACCCAGAGGGAGTGAGAACCAAGGCGGAGCTGGAGAGAAGGAAGAGCCTGGTGGAGCAGAAGGGGTGGAGGGCCAAGGCGTGGAAGTTCACAGCGGAACCCGGTGAAGCCTGAGGGCTGACGGACTACGGTGGAGCCGAGGGAGCGCAGAGTCTAGGCAGAGCCAAGGTAGAGGTAGCCCGGAGGTCCGAGGTGAAGCCGAGGAATCTGCATCACTGTGCCGAGCTGGGGATCAGGAGGCCCGAGGCGGAGCCAGAGAGCTGCAAGGAGCTGAGCGGCACCAGCTGAGCAAGCAGATCCAGGGGAGTGGATGCAAATAATGGGGTATGGAGAACTTTGAGCAGGATCGGGTCATCTAATTAATCTCTAGTCTCATGTAGCCCGACCTTCAGACTGACAGCAGTAGTTCTCAACTCTATCGCAGCTTTCATTGGCCAAAGACCACCCAAGAGGACGTTTGATTGACCAATCACAGTTCGTTTTGTTTCGTGTCATTTTTAGGGGCATGAAAATGGGCATGAAATGTCGATGTCCCTATAATAACAGACCGGCGTGCATCTAATACATTATTTATTCAAGAACGTTGTGCAAGTTTACTGCAACAATGAAGCCACAAACTTTACATACTTTTGAAAATCCAGCATTTAGTTGATCCTATTGTCACAGTTGTAAACACGACAGTGTTCTTCTTCCGGACATCCTGTAGAATTCAACCAACCAGATGACGACTTTGAAAATCCTGAAGTGTTTCCAGTTAAGTGTGCCATATGCATCAGACGTTCAGCCAATGGTCCGTGGGCGTGATGTCTGAGGCTAAGACTAAGTAATCCTATAGGTCCAACAGAAGAGGAGAGAGTTTGGGGGTGGGGACTTGTGAGGGAACTGGCTTTGTTGTCCACAAATCAATTAACCAGAGCTCTGCTTCTGATTTGGGGATGGACTGTGCCACAATTGCTGACTCCTGGATAGATCTGAAAGTAGTCTGTGGCCTCGGGACAGAAATGATGATCAGTTCTTGCTCCAGGAAGGTCATGGTGGCTGGCTTAGGCTTTGGTTCCATGGCTGGTGTGGGCTTCATTGCTGGATCATTGCCGGGTATGGGGCTGAGGAGGTCCTCCTCTGCCTCGTAGATGGTAAGGGGGGAACAACAGTTCAGACGCACCCACTCCACATAACCAGGACCCTTGTTGAGGACCCTCATTGACCCTTATGATGCCCACACATGCAAGGTCAAAGCAAATCCAGCGCTGAATATGGCTAACACAGCTAATCAAATATACATTATTTTCTGTTTATTCCAGTATAACATAGCATGGTGGCCTTTAGCGTTTCATAGTCCCACTCATCCTGCATCATTAGTTTCAAGTTTCTCTGTTCTGCTCCCTTAATGGACTAACAATTTAAGCAAACACTCCCTGTGATGTTGGAGACGGACCAGATGGGGTGGCTAAAGTGCTCCTGTACCGCTCTGTTCTTGAAAACCTCCGTATTGGGCATATACTGACAGAGTCTGTCACAGGCCTGTCAACACTGACAGTGAGCTAATTGCACAAATCATCAGAAACACATACAGCAAGAAGGAGGAAAGATGCCTTGACCTCCTGCAAATGGAACTGGGATTTTCCCTCTGGAATATCAACAAATATGTTTTTACAAGATGAAAGGATACAATTGTAGCGTTTTAGGCCGTGTGGGTTTCTCAAATTCTAACTTTATCTGTGCGAGAATGTACAGTGTTTAATGCTAAGCTAATGGTTCATGCGTGCCGATTGTTGTTTACTAAAGCAATTTGCTACGAGACTGTGTGTTACAGTGGTTTCACCATAGTAAAGCAAGCTTCAGTTGACTTATCGTTTTCATAACAGTTACAACCACAATAAAAGACAGTGATCTTAAAATAAATAGATTTATTAGTAATAAATAACTAAAAGTTTAAATCTGGTTAACTTCATATTTTAATATAGTGAAAAGATGTTTGATCTCACAAACCTCACCAAATCATGCTTTTAATATGGAATAATTTGGTTTTTCAGTTTTAACATTAACAAACTAAACTTAATGCATATTTGCAAGAAATAGATAAAAGACACAGAGAAACAGGCAAGATTTCTGTAATAGTAGACTACTAACAAACTGAATTTGTTTAACCCTTTAAATACAAAATAACCTCAAGATGAATGTAATGCAAAACACCATAATCTGTATTAATCATACCAAAAATAAGAAGAAACAAAACTATTTCAAGAAAACAATCAAATTTAATTTACGACACATATGATGTGTCATGCAGGGACTTCTGGGAATGTCCTCAATGTTTTTCACCATAAATTATATGGTAATTCATAGTATTTGCTTGCAAAATCCAAACATTTGACAGCATTTTATTATATTCCCAGCAAACCAAAGCATGTTCTAAGAAGATATTTTTGCTAACGTTCCCCTTTAAGTAATGAAAACGATCAAAACGTCCAGTTTTAAAATGTTTTTTTATACAAACATTAAGGGAACATTTCATTTTCATTCTTCAAACATTATTGTAACGTTACTTTTGAATGTTCTCTGAACGAAGTAACATTTAAAAAAAAATAAAAAATCAGTGCTAACATTTTGAGAACATTATTAATGACCAGATAACTCTGAATGAATGTTTCTATTAATGTTACTGGAAGAAAGCTTGTTCATAGTTTTGAGAGAACCTTGCCAGAATGTTAACTAAAGTTCTGAAAGCATTCCTTGTTATCTGAGTTTATATATATATGCAGTGTTAAACCATTTACATTTTCCATAGTAGCCTATATGGTAAAGTTACTTACCCAATTATCAAGTTTTTACTGTAAAAATTACAAGACTTTTTTTTTTTTGCAGTTCGACGATTTAGGTCAGATCTACATTTTTTTAATGCCTATAGCTACTTTAGCATAGCTGCTAGCAGATCACTGGCCTTCAGTGTTGGGGAAAGTTACTTTTAAAAGTAATGCTCCCTAAACAATTACCTAATTGCGTTACTTAGTTACTTTTTACGAAAAGTAATGCGTTACATTTCTTTTGCATTACTTTTTCTCATCTGGGCTGGACTTGCTTGTTTGTTTTTTAATAACAACAAAAAAAGTTCTACTTTTTGGCAAATGTTAAGGCCCTTTCACACCAAAAGTGAAATGAATAAGCCTCAGGCTGAAGGAAAAGCATATTTACGCCTGTACAGTAGAGGGCGCAGCTCAAACAAACCTTTCAGCTGTGCTGCCATTCTGGATTAAAGAAGAATAGGATACAGAAGAAGAAAGTTCTAGTTCTTATTTCTAAATCTAATCGAAAGTATTTTTTGCTTATTAGTATGGTTGAATTAAATCATTGAAGGTCAAACACATTGGTTCATAAAGTGAGATTAAATACATAAAGTATATTTGTGTAATTAAATATATTTAATTATTACAGGTTTGTGTAAAATTCTGAGATTGAATTTCACTGTTTTTATTAATTTTGAGGAATACTGAATGTTTTCGTGCAATTAAGATGAGTAAATGCATGTTCACATTCTTCAATAACCATCATGTTCACACAGAGCACACAACACCTCTGCACTTTATTTCTCTAAACATGAGGACAACAGAGCTGTCAGTCAATAAATGTGAAAAAGTATCTTGCATTACTTATTTGAAAAAGTAACTTAGATATTTAGTTGTACATTGAAAAAGTAATGTGTTACTTTACTAGTTACTTGAAAAAGTAATCTAATTATGTAACTCAAGTTACTTGTAATCCCTCAACACTGCTGGCCTTCAGATTTCCACTTGCCTTCCTCTGCCTTTAAACAAAGCTTGTGGACATCAAAAGACCATGTACGTCCCCACAGATCATCATTGCCTCTCCTGCTGTCAAAATAGTGTGTTAAAGACGACCTCCACAAAAAGGAACTTGTCCTGTGGTTGTGTGAGAGGTGGCAGGTCACTTCCTCAGAGGTGTACGGGGGACAGATGTCATGCACTCTCTTTCCTGTCACATGGTCAGTCCATTTCTTTGCGCTGCCAACAGCAGGCCTGCTCTTCACAGTGCTGTCCATGCTCAGGTCATTAAAGAGGAGCCTCCACCTGATTCTGACATTAGGATGTGTTCCCACGCTTGACCCCTCCTCCCCCTGTTTGTAAATGACCCCAATCAGGCACTTTTAGGGTCTGTGAAAGTGGGCTCTAATAAGTGACTTGTCATTGAGGGGATTTTTCATGTGTTGTCTTTACAATAGATAAACATTTATGCACATATTATGGTTTTTAATTATGCTGTTTGAATGATATGCAAAATATACAGTACAAAATGGTTACAAATTAAATGTTTCCCAACATTTTTATAGACATTTATCATCACATATTTGAATTTTATACTTAAAACTGTTTTCAACATTTGTAATAATAATAAATGTTTCTTGAGCGTCAAATCATCATATTAGAATGATTTCTGAAGGAACATGTGACACTGAAGACTGGAGTAATGATGCTGAAAATTCAGCTTTGCATCACAGGAATAAATTACATTTATTCACATTCATATTCATTATATACATTAAAAAATTAAATATAAAATAGTTATTTTAAATTATAATAATATTTCACAATATTAGTGTTTTTACTGTATTTTTGATCAAATAAATGCAGCCTTGATTAGCAAAATAAACATGATACAAAATATAAGATTATGTTTGTTAAATTTACAAAAAAAAGTTTATTATTGTAAAATGTAAATAATATAAAATGTAATAATAATAATAATAAAAAAATATAAATTATAAAATAAAAATATATATGTGTTATGTATATATTAAATACATGTTATGGTTGTAAATTACAATTACATGTATTATTATTATTGATCAAGTAATTGTGTATTTTGTAAGGGTCAGTAAACTGTTCACATTCAGTTTAACTTTAATTCAGTTTCAATTCACTTCTTTTCTCTTTAACTGCATTATTTAAGTGAGAGTGCATCCTTTTTCAACTTTATGTACATAATATTTGTGAAATGTATTAAATGTTTAGATTAATCATGTCAGATAGCTAATAAACCATCTATATTATAGATCCATAGCCTGTATGTAATGTATAGAAGATGTGCAGAAAACTGTAATGCTGGACTGTTACAGAACATATCAGAGGATGATCATTACAAATATTGTTCTTTTTTCGTGTGCGACGCAGAGCTGGATAGACTGTAGTGATAAGATTTATGAAGTTTTTGAGGCAGTAAGCCTAGACCAGCTGCTGTTATAGTCACGGGAATCAGAGAGAACAGTGTTTGCTCCTTACCATGAAACAATGAGCGCAGTGAGAGCCAGAGCCAGAGCGTCTGTGGACTGCATCAGCTCTGTGGGTGCGAGAGAACGCTGCCCTCGTCGTTTAGGCAGGTGCAGCCTGAGGACTTGCTGCTTGGGTGATCACAGATTCGATCTGTTCCCTGGATTATTCGGCATGATGGGATTAAGCTCTGGATCTCATGTTAGAAAGTTGTTGAACTGTTTTTGGGTTGTTGATAATTAATGGTTTATTTTAAGGGGGGTTGAACATTTTAATGCCTTGGACCCCTATATATGACTTTGTCCTTACAAGGGACCCCCAATTATAAAGACAGTAGTATATTTTCATGCATAAAGACTATGTTTGAAATAATAAAAATGATATTATAAAGATATAATGTTGATTACAAACCAAATAATTGGCTTTTACTTGTCAAATATTCTCTGGGAAATGTTTTTGAAAGAAGTCTCTTATCCTCACAAAGGCTGCATTTAATTGATCACAAATACAGTAATATTGTGACATATTATTTCAATTAAAGCATCATTACTCCAGTCTTCAGTGTCACATGATCCTTTAGAAATCATTCTAATATGCTGATTTGATGCTCTGGTATTATCAATTATTATTGATGCTCAATTTTTAATAATGATCAATGTTGAAATCAGTTTTAATACTGCTTAATATTGTTATGGATTCTTCTTCAATCAATGGAAAGTTCAATAAACAGCATTTATTTGAAATTGAAATCTTTTGTATGATAAATGTCTTTACTTTTACTTTTGATCAATTTAATGGTCCTGAATGAAAGTATCAATCTATTTAAAAACCCCAAACCTTTGAACAGTAGTGTATCACGGTTTATATGATAATAAGAAATGTTTCTTGAGGAGCAAATCAGCATATTACTGATTTTTGAAGGATCATGTGACACTGATGACTGGATTAATTCTTTATCTAAACTGGAATTTTGGCACATTATCTGTCAACTGTTTGAACACACCTGCTCACTCTTTATTATTTAAGGGTTAGTTCACCCAAAAATGAATATTCTATTATTAATTACTCACCCTTATGTTGCTCCACACCCGTAAGACCTTTGTTCATCTTCGGAACACAAATTAAAATATTTTTTTAAATCCGATGGCTCAGTGAGGCCTCCATTGCCAGCAAGATAATTAACACTTTCAGATTGCCAGAAAGCTACATATAAAGACATATTTAAAACAGTTCATGTGACTACAATGGTTCAACCTTAATGTTATGAAGTGACGAGAATACTTTTTGTGTGCCAAAAAAACAAACTAATGACTTTATTCAACAATATCTAGTGATGGGCGATTTCAAAACAATGCTTCATGAAGCTTCGAAGCTTTATGAATCTTTTGTTTCGAATCAGTGGTTCAGAGCGTGTATCAAACTGCCAAAAACTGTATTTAGTTACCACTTAGTGCTATAAGTTGTAACTAAATAAATTTTTTAATACAGAGATAGTATATTAAAAGCACATTTTAGTTCATATTTCATGGTGTCTCAAAATAGCACAGTTGAGTACACTTAGATGTTCTTAAGATTATTTTAAGAAGTACTAAAGAATAATTTTTAGTATATTAAGTACAAAATTAGTGCATGAAAATAGAGCACTTTAAGTACATTATAGAAGTGTTTAATCTACCAGGACTTGAACGTAATGCACTCAGGGGTGTAATGTGTAAATTGTTGTTGTTATATGTTTGTATATTTGTTTTTCAAACACCAGTCAGGAGTAGTGCTCCTAATTTCATTGTATGCAAATGCAATGACAACAAATGCTTTCAATTCAATTCAAAGTGTACTTTTTTTTCACCTGGGGTAGAAACAATTTTCACTTAGAAATCACAAAAAATAATTTAAATGTTTTAATTAGATTGCAGTTTATAGTGTTTCATTTTTAATTGATTTAGACAATGTAGTATAACTTTTTAATATTATCAGTATCAGACAGAATAATTAATATTAGTGCATCCCTAAACTCAAGACACCATGGGTGCTTCTCATTTCTTATTTGTGCATCCTCATTTAATTTCCTCGCTTCCTTTCCTCGCATCTTAGCTCCACCTGTTAGGATGTTAGGTGAAGGATACACCTGTGTATCCTCACTCATGACTCCTCTGGAAGATTCCTCGCTCCTTGTTCCTCGCCTAGTGTCTTACAATTAGAGAACTGACATGTCCTTCAAGATGGCTGAGTAGGATCAGTTTCCAGGTCACGGGCTGGAGGACGTAGGAGCGAGGACACGAGGAAGCATCAATTTGAGTATTGAGAAGCACCCCATGGTCATCATTCAAGACACCATGAGGGGCGACCCACTTTATGTAGAATAAAATGGCTTTTTCTGTGCCATTGATATCTCATTCAGTGCACATCATTTTAAATATATCCATAAAAACCCTTTTTAAATGGATATTAATATCATCTCTCAATGGTATTTTCAGTCAGTCAATGTGAAGTCCCATCTAAGTAAATGACAAATATAGCAAACTATGCCATTTAAGTTGAAGGAGCTGACAGGAACTTCCTGGACCACCCGTTGACAAGATGAAAATAGATAAAATATAGACTGTATTCTCATAGGAGGAAGTGTCGAGATGTATATTTGCGCTCGGTGAAGCTGCTCTCCAGTTTGCGGCAGGGCTTGGAATGGTGTTTACTGTCCACAGCCAACTGCCCCCTCCGATTCTGCAGCAGTCGATCGTGTTCAAACCCATAAGCCTCCTCTCCACCCCACCACCCCCAGCTCGGACCCAAACCTCATTGGCCACTAGTGTCGTCACAGAGACAACAGCTGTCTCCAGGATGAAGAAGCTACATTTGGGGTGCCAGCCAGTCTGCCTGCCTGCAATTGGAGAATCCCAAAGTCCCTCATGGCCTTGACACCACACACTGACTCAAAACCAGCCAACACAAATATGGAACAGCGCCCTCTAGGGGCTGATCGTTTATCTACACTCACAGAGGCCTTGTAAATTCGACCATGTTTCCAAAGTGATGAAGCAAAGACATACTGAATACACAGCGGGGTACAAAAGTCTAAGATCATCAGAAATAATTGGAATTTTATTTTATTTAAAAAACATATTTAGAAGGTTTGCCCAGAAAATGAATAAAATGAAGTTATTTATACAAACCTACAGTTACCAGTTATTACAATAATATACTACATATATATTATTGTTATAATTATATATATATATATATATATATATATGCACTAACAAATCAAGGTGGGTTCGCATTCAGACTTATTCCCTTCAAACTGCGTTTATTAAACAATAAAAAAGTACTTTTTGATGTTGCAAAAGTAGCTTCTTAGAAAGTTTAGTTTCACTTTGAGAGTCAGTATGTGTTTGTGTGTGTATGTTCTGTATGTGTGTCATCCAGTGCAGCAGTTGAGCTGTCGTTCATGCTCGCACCTGCTGCCCACCCAGCACACACGGGTCCGGCCGGCAGCTAAGGCAACTCTATAAGAGCTGGTGCTGTTTCACAAGGGGCATTAGCTGTCCGAAACCAATGGGAACTGCTACCGTGGCCCGGGCTGGATGTCTCACAATGATGGATGGATGATACATGGATGTATGAATGATTTACAGGATGCAGAAGGAAAGGAAATGAGAGGAAATTCAACTAATGAAATGATAACCTCCTTGTAGCCACAAGGAACCATCAGGGATTTGTTCTGAAAGTGTTTTTAAAAGATATGCTTTACAAAGTCTTGCATGAAAATGGCACTTGAACATTATTTTTTCATGGATGTTTTTTTTCTTGATTCCTCGCCTTTTGGGCTTAATGTCTTATTCTGTTGCAATAATAATTTCTAAATGGGAAACTAGCCTATTTTTAGTTCACGTTGCCTCCTGGAGTGTGTCATTATTTTTCCCCCAGAAGTTTTTTAATAAATTTCACAGAAAGATTAATTTCTCTGAGAGTTTAGCTGTTCTAGTAATAGTAATATTTTTATCAAAATTCTAGAGTTATATTCTCTAACCACTACAGTTTTCCTCAAAGAAGATCTCTGAAAATCAACACTTGCAGGCTGAAATGCTGGCAGAAGTTTTGGAAACTAATTTTTCACATAATATTTCAATATTACACTAGTTTTCTTCATATTAAATCTCTGGAGGTTACCCATTAGATACACTTCTCTCAGATAACAAGACAAGGCCATGTCGACTGTAAAAATATTTAAGGAGGATCCATTTTCACTCCAGCTCATCAATGACTCAGTCAGTCAGACTTACCAGCGAAAAGGGAAAATCCAGAGAAGTTTCTAAACTCTAGAAGACACCATGTACGAGTACAGTAGTACTTCAGTGTCTCTTTTCCTTCGGCTTCTGTTGATTGACAGTCAGGGCAGGTGTGGGTCGTCCTGAGTCAGTTCCAGAAGCCTCTGTACACCCCACCTGTTCTCTGCATGCTCCCCTTGGCCCTTGACCTGATGACCAACTTTTTATCCCCCTCAACTCGGTGGCAACTGTGGTCCAGGGGCCGGATGGCTTTCATAAATAATCGCTGGTCTAAACAGACAGTTCTCTGCGTGAGCCCACCAGCACAATTATCTGCTACAGTCTCTGCTCCTGACCTCTTACCTCTCTTCTCACTCGTTCAGCCCATTTTGTTGTTTTTCTCACTGGTTTGAATTATGATATACAGTAATTAATATGTAATAACATGTAATAGTATAGTAATAACAGTCTAAGGCCACTGGGTGCGGTTTTATCTGTCACTGATTGCATCACTCACAGGATGCAATTACTTTGTCACTGATCAGCCCATTTTCTCAAACAAAACAAAGCTGTAGTGATGATTTTGTATGCACTGCCAAACCGATGGTTTTTGAATGTTTTAACTTAGGTCTCTGGAAAGTTTTGGTTATTTTCAGATGTTATCACGTTTGAATCACAGAGAGTTTGGAAGGTAGAAAAACAATATGGCAAGTCGGTTTCAAATGCAATATGAAACATGCATGTGAATATTAAGCAAACGAATGTACATGATACAATATAATAAAAGTAAATAAGTTGACAGTAATGTGGGATAGTTCACCCAAAAGCAACATATTTGTCATTTTTACTAACTCTTACTAATATTTAGTGATAATAGCATAACGGGAGATTTATAAGCTATTTTTTGTAGGCCAGTCATTTTTGACTGGGAACACCACAAGATTTTGTACAAGATTAAAGTTTTTCAAAACAAACTTCCTGGTTAAACATTAAAACACACTAGTGGGATAAACAGTGCAATTTTTCCATATTTGGTTGAATATTGACAAAATTATCCACAAATAATACTTTTTTCACTAATAAGGGTGCATAAGCTCAGATAAATGAGGGCTATGATCAATCAGTTCCAAAAAGAAATACAAAACCTGTCCTAATTGAAAGAAAACAAAGATTGAATCCAATATTTGGTGATAATATAGCATGACTTTACAAGCAAATTTTAAAAGGTCGGTCATTTTTAAAAATCAAAAGTTGAGAAAACTCAAAAATTTGCTGAAGTTTGTTGCCTTAAACTTTTAAGTTTTCTCAACTTTTGAGTTTTTACAGGGTATGGTGTTACAGGGTTTTCAACACAGCTAAAGGGTTAAGATTAAAGTCATCATGAAATCAAAGTGGACATTTTTTTTGTTTTTATGGAATATTGCCATATTTATTATACATTATTTATCAATGCTCATCGTCATTATTATTATTATTATTATTATTATTTTTTTTTATTCATGTGCCCTCGTAATCTTCGTATTCAAAATAACTTCCTTTCCCTCTTGTATAATGACATTTCTTCTCTTCTCTGATGATGTGTTTACACTGTCACGAGGGCGGGGAAACCTGTCACTCACATAAGATCCACCAATAGCAAACCACAACTATCCAATCAATTCCCCGTGGACAAAATCAAGTCCCGTCCTACATTTTTTCTAGTTCAAGAAGATATTTCACACAGATACATCACAATAAGGAAGAAAAACTATCGCTACCTACATTTCATGACAACTTTAAAATGGGTAGTATTAGCAATTTCAAGACTATTACCAATTCTAACAATATTACTAATAGTAATGTTTGAAGTGAATTATGCAGCATTTCTAGGATGCTATTATTACACAGAGCTAAGGTATGTAAATGCACCATATCCCTGAATAAGGGATTGACAAACAGCATAAGCCTATGTGAAGCAAATAATAGTAGATTGAGGCATAGAAGTTCCATTTGATGGTGGGCTCAATATCTTCTGAGGACTAAACTGGAAAGAATGTCTCCGTCGAGTGAACTGCCAGGCTCACCATGCAAAATCGAGTGAGGTAATCCACACTTTCATTAGTTATGACTCTATGCCTGAAGTATGAGGATAGTCATGACTACTACATGAGAGGAAAACAGGATTTTGGCGGCTTATGGAAAGCAGCCATTACTAAACTCATGTAGTGTAGTATCTTTGTACTTTTAATTTGTTTAATTCTCACTAAGGATGGTAAAAAAGGCCAAAATAATTGGTAATGGAACAAAATAAGCTATACAGAAATAATTGATCATCATTCTGTGTTTAACCTCTGAGTCAGCCATACTAACATTCTGTTCCTCCAGCGACAAACACTCAAAGATTAACCATCCTCTCGTAAAAAGTTGTGTGAAGTCGTGGGGGACATGAAAATAGCCTGTGTATGTGTGTGTTCCCAATATAGACGTTCTAGCTTGTAAGCTGATACTTGTTCTTGTTGCGTGAAGGCCGGTGTCATAGATGTGTTTACGGCAATATTCTGACAGCTTGTGTTGCTATGATTCAGATTTTTTCTCTAAATAGACTTAAGTCAGATCCAAAATATCTGAGGATTTTACGACTGATCAAATGAAAATTGTTTGATTGTTTGAATTATTATTATTATATTATCTAACCTTTTTAACTGGACCTCAAGTCGTTCCACACCCGAAAGACCTTCGTTCATCTTCGGAACACAAATTAAGATATTTTTAATAAAATCCGATGGCTCAGTGAGGCCTCCATTGACAGCAAGTTAATTTACACTTTCAAACACCCAGAAAGGTACTAAAAACATATTTAAGACAGTTCATATGAGTACAGTGGTTCAATGTTATGAAGCGACGATAATATTTTTTGTGCACCAAAAAAAACCTAAATAACAAATTTTTTGAACAATATCTAGTGATGGGCGATTTCAAAACACTGCTTCATGAAGCTTCAAAGATTTACGAATCTTTTGTTTCGAATCAGTGGTTCGGAGCGCGTATCAAACTGCCAAAGTCACGTGAACCATTGAAATTTCGAAACACTTATGACGTAACAAAGCCTTGTCAAAGAGTATAGAACCCAAGAGGCGAAACTCTTATCCTTTTTGGGCAACAGCCACTAGATGGCGCTCCGGTAGCACAGCCGCCATTATGGGGTGAAAATGGCAACTGGACCATAGAATCCTTCACATCTTACGCACCCAAAATCGGCACATTTCACAACCAAATCAGAAGCGCAATAGAACATTTTTCAAATTAAGTCATCAGTAAATTTGGTAGTTAACCTACTTTATTGAGTATTTCCATTTTATGCAACTTTACACATTTATTAATAGTAAATTAATAATTAATACATTTAAGATCATCATGTTTGCAGCGAACAATATAGATCAGACCTAATGGAATAATAATAGTATTACTCCACTATCTGAATTGAAATATATTGTATGTTTTAATAGATCACGCTACAAACATAATGATCTCATAATACATGATGCATAATTCCCACTTTTGGACACTTTTGCTTTAACATACAACACTGCAAAAACAAGCTGTTATTTTCTGTTATATATTTATTGTCCAACATTCCCAATTTTTCTGATGCATGTCCTTAATTTAATGTCATATGTTGGTGTTAATTCAGTGTTTATAATGCTAATACTTGAACTTCAAAGAATTTTAACCCAAACTGACTGGGTTTCTAGAGAGCAAAGGTTTTGTGAAAAAAGTGGGAGACTTAAACACAAAGTCTGTAAGATAAACTGTTAAANAATACATGATGCATAATTCCCACTTTTGGACACTTTTGCTTTAACATACAACACTGCAAAAACAAGCTGTTATTTTCTGTTATATATTTATTGTCCAACATTCCCAATTTTTCTGATGCATGTCCTTAATTTAATGTCATATGTTGGTGTTAATTCAGTGTTTATAATGCTAATACTTGAACTTCAAATAATTTTAACCCAAACTGACTGGGTTTCTAGAGAGCAAAGGTTTTGTGAAAAAAGTGGGAGACTTAAACACAAAGTCTGTAAAATAAACTGTTAAAAGGATTTGATGATCACTAGTGATAGTATTTTATTCTGTGTTGTCATCATTCAGGTATGATTTTAGCTTTGGTTTTTAACAAAGCAGCTAATATTGCCCTAGAAACTAGTGGACAGATGAGTCGCTTTCACCACAAAATGGCGGAAAAGCAGGGCTGCTGGGCGCCAGTGTTGCAATGGAATGTTCTATTGAGTTTCGCTTCTTGTTAGTGTATATTCTTTGGCCTTGTTTACTGAAATAATGTGACTTTGGCAGTTCGTTTGACACACACTCCGAACCAACAATAGCCGACAGATGTGCGGAATAAAATTTCCCATTTGACCATTCGTATCGAATGTGAGGAATGAACCGGAAGTGATATCAACCACAATATCAGAGTTAGTAGTTCATAACAACTCTGTCTTTATGTTTTATTTGGTCAGACTGCCAGATTTTTTTTTTTATTATTGTATAATATGAAATTATACAAGGATGCATTAAATTGATCAAAAGGGTCATACATGACGATTAGTCCACTTTTAAATAAAATTTTCCTGATAATTTACTCACCCCCATGTCATCTAAGATGTTCATGTCTTTCTTTCTTCCTATTCTACTTACGGAACGAACGCGACGGCAGTTTCTTTTTTTTTCGTAAGTAGAATAGGGAAGGCGTAGGACATACAGCGTAAGTGTTTTGAAGAATGCGGAAAGCGGAAGTATGTGCAAGGCGATATTTTGTGTTTATAAAGCATATACAGTTGTATTTTTTTTTTTAAATGACCGACCGTTTCGCTAGATAAGACCCTAATTCCTCGTCTGGTATCGTTTAAGGCCCTTTGAAGCTGCACTGAAACTGTAATTTTGACCTTCAACCGTCTGGAGGCCAATGAAGTCCACTATAAGGAGAATAATCCTGGAATGTTTTCATCAAAAACCTTAATTTCTTTTCGACTGACAAAAGAAAGACATGAATATCTTGGATGACATGGGGGTGAGTAAATTATCAGGAAAATTTTATTTAAAAGTGGACTAATCCTTGAAGGCTACAAAGGATTTCTATTTCAAATAAATGCTGTTTTTAAATTTTCTATTCATCAAAGAATATTGACAAAAGTATCATAGTTTCCACAAAAATGTTAAGCAGCACAACTGAAAAATGTGTATTTTCCATAAAAAGTATAGGCAACAGTGTATAATACTTGCAATAATTGCACGTTACAGACCTATTTATGTTACAATTGGCCTGAAATTTGTGAAATTGTCACCTCTCAGTTACAATGGTGTAAAGCCAGGGGTAATTGCAGTTTTATTTAGCTTAAGCAAAACTATCAACAACACTGTTTTGATCAGGAAACGGGATTAAAGGATTGGACAGGAATGTTGCCTCTGATTAGCTCTTGATGTGGAATGAAGGTGTTAAGATGAAGAGAAAAAAAAACAAGGAAAGGTTTTGATTCAAGGGAACATCTTTCATTGTGTCACAGCATTTGTAGTTGCGTGCTGCATGTTGAGCTGCAAATCATTGCATTAGTAGCATGCAAGTGTTGAGTGCACGCATGTGCATGTGAGTATATACGAACAAATACACGTGTGCCTACAACCACACGTACTCCAGCCACTACACACTGAACCTCTCAAGCTGTCTTTCCTCAAAAAACTGTCAACAGCCACTAGCAGATTCAACTCGACATCTGCAACGTCTCAGACATCGCTGTTGTTTTTTTCCCCTTTTCGCTCGCTCTGTCATTCTCTCTCCATCTCTTTTGCCCAATGCTGCTCAAACAGGCCTACCCCAGCTTTTGTTTCAAAAAGCTGATGAAATTGTCCCATGGTCTACAGCTGGTCCTCTGGACTTGACTTTGAAATCAGAGCCGGCCACGGAGATGTTTGCATACCGCTTGTAAGCAGTGAGTGGGTTCAAGAGACCACGTTAATTAACGGACAGGACTGTGCTGGTTTATCAACAGACCTCCCGTTTCAGCCCATCTCACGGTTTAGAAGAATCTCAAATGGGTGTTTATAGGATGGATGGGGACACTGAACTGACCAGCAATTTGAAGAAAATATAGGAATAAAGAAGCGATAGAACAACAAATGTATAAATAAAATCTTTTTTTAAAATAAAATACATGGATATTTTAATGTTTCTTTGTATTGTGTCTGCAGCTTCATAGCTGAGAAAACTGATGAAAATAATCAAACATGGTATCGTAAACTGTTCTTGGTAGTGTTGTAGTGTTCTTGTTCTTGAGAATGGTCTCAAAATCATTTCTGAAGGTCTTGGTCTTGTCTCAGTCTCTACCACATTTGTACTCAGACTAAGGGGACTTTGTTTCAAGACCGGTCAAGGCCACAATCGGGAATCACAAAATTGCCTGGACCACGTCTGATTTATTTGTTAACATGATTAATGTGATTGGATGTAAAACTTCCTGCTTCAAATGCAATCAATAACTTGTTTCTAATTTGGTTTCTTTTGTTACTAGTGTGCCAGGTCAGAATTTAACAGGGAATTGTGTCAAAAAAATCACCAAAATGATTACAAATGCCCTAAAAATTCAAGATATTCTCAGGCAGTAAATGTGGATCTTTCAGAGGAATTTAAAGGAGTGCTGGTCTGGTCCTGACTCGGTCTCGCTCTGTCTTGGTCTTGTCTTGGTCTGACCGAGACTTGGTCTTCGTCTTGTCTTGGTCTCAACCCCACGAAGTCTTGGTCTTGGTCTCACCCTACATTGGTCTTGTCTTGGTCTCAACCTCACTAAGTCTTGGTCTTGACCTGGTCTCACTCTGCCTTGGTCTTGTCTTGGTCTCAACCTTTCAAAGTCTTGGTCTTGGTCTTGTCTTGGTCTCAACCCCCCAAAGTCTTGGTCTTGACTCTGTCTCGCTCTGACCAAGACTTGGTCTTGTCTTGGTCTCAACCCCACAAAGTCTTGGTCTTGGTCTCAACCTACATTGGTCTTGTCTTGGTCTCAACTCCTCAAAGTCTTGGTCTTGACTTGGTCTCTCTCTGCCTTGGTCTTGTCTTGGTCTCAACCCTTCAAAGTCTTGGTCTTTACTCGGTCTCAACCCTTCATAGTCTTGGTCTTGGTCTCAAGCCCACAAACTCTTGGTCTTGACTCTGTCTCGCTCAGGGGTGCGTTTCCCGAAAGCATCGTTGGTGAACCATGGTCGTAAGTCCCATTGAACTCTAATGGAAATGACGGAACTTGCGACCATAGTTCGCTTCGGGAAACGCACCCCTAACCAAGACTTGGTCTTGTCTTGGTCTCAACCCCTCAAAGTCTTGGTTTTGACTTAGTCTTAGTTTAGGTGATCTTGACTACAACACTAATTCTTGGTCTCTCATTTGGATGGTTTGTGTAAACGGATTAAAAAAATGATTCACTGATTTGATCAGAAGAACATTTAAGATTTTTTTAATAGCAAAATACTTAAATGATGTAGGTTATTGTTATATGTTTTTAAGTCAAGTTAATATATTTATTGTTGTAATTATTATATAATTTGTAAATCCTTTTTGGTCATTTTTAGTCATTTTTTATATTTTTGTGCATTTTCTTTAAGTTTAGGCTAATGCTCTTACTCTATTTGAAATTTCAAAATTGAATAATTATATTATATTATATTGCACTCTTAAGTTTGATGTATCATTCATTGACATACTATGCAAGATTCAAAGTTAAATTCTGTGAAATTTGCATGACCCATAACTTTTTGAAACCAATGCAGGTATTTCCAGAAATAGTTTTGAAAAATTAGTTTTGTCTGTTTTCCAGTTGAACTCAACTACATTAGTGAGTCCTAACATACCTTTATTTTTCTTCGAAGTTTACTAATTTAGATTAGGCCTAATCATGTTGGTTTAAAGTAAAGTTACCAATGTAAAAAGTTAAAGTAGTGTAGCTGAAAACAGTCTTTTAATATTCAGCTAAACATGTTATGGTTCTAACTACTTTTACATGTTTCTCAAAAGTCTCACTCTTCAAATCTAGTAGCATGTCACATTAACTCACCATTGTCAAGTTTCAACACATTCACACTCCATTATTTAGCTTGTTAGCATGTGGGAGAAAGAGTGTAGTAGCTCACCAAAACAATTCAAAGTCAATTTTTGAAAGAATGTTTTTGATGATCAAGCACTCATTTAAGTTTAGCACCTATTTTTTCACGCATTTTAATAGTTCAGTGTGTATTTCGCAGCTCTACTAATAGGACTAGTGTAGCATTTAACAGCTCACAGTCTTTTAAGCACCAAAAGAACAGATGGACCAGATGCCCATCACACCCATCACACCCATCCCACCCATCCCACTTGTTCCAAGCAGTTGGTAGATTCACCGGTATTGAATGAACGCAAATCTAATCGATATAAAAACTCTATTAAAACACACTAAGACACTAATCCTCGCACTAGCGCTCGAGTTTCACACATTCTGAAAAGTCTGGGGATTTTCTGCTCTTCCAAAGCAGTTGGAGTTCAGATCACATAGCGTTCCCACTTCAAAGTGTGCGTAGAAACAGAGGTCCGCACCTCCTCCGAAGTTTTCGGTTCCACCTTCTCTCTTTGCTAGCGTCTCTCGATATCATTGTCTGGAGCATTTAATCGAATAAATCCCGCTTTGCTTTTTATCTCATCGTGAGGCCCTTTGTTTTCAGCCTCCGAAACAAAAGCATCAATAAATCCTGTTGGCAAACAGGCCGTCTAACATGGAAAAGTGATCCTGGGCTGGAATTACAAAGGCACAGAGAAGGGAATTGAGAGATTAAGCAAAGGATGTGAACGTAATGACTTTAAAGCAGATAATCCTGTGCATCTGGGGCCAGCAATTGCTTGATATTTATAGTTGATCATCAGTCTTAATTGGTTTGTTATTCTTTATGAATAGAATATGAACGTGAGTCCTGCTTTGTTTTGCTTTAATTCATGTGTGGTAGGGCTGGGAGGAAATGTAGAGGTGTCTTTGAAGGACATTCAGTTCAGACTCTTTAAGCTGAAAGAAAAGCAACAGCCATGCACTCTGTGTCTGTGACTTAGACAGGATTAGACTTATTAAATTTGAGTAGCTTTCTCACACCACACAGACTTTTCCCCTCCTTCTTTTCCTAAAATCAACATCAGATTTAGCTCACTGTGAATATTCAACATAACAGCCCTAATACACTGTCCTATGTATAAAAAAAAACAAAAAAAAGTTGCTGTTTTGATTTAAATAGTCAAATGCTTAAGAGTCTATGGTTTGGATCATTAATGCTGTGATTATTATGTTATATGTTTGGAAACAGTTCATTTCTAACCCTAATTGATGGAGTATGTAGCCTTATTTTTCTTAAACAACCATGTAGTAAGACGTACAGTATCATGGCCATATTCCAGGATGACAAAGCCAAGATTCATCAGGCTCAAATTGTGAAAGAATCTTTGGGAGAGAGCATGAAGAATCATTTTCACACATGAATTGGCACCTCTGAGTCCAAACTTTAAATTCATTGAGTGTCATTCAAGTCTTCATTCATGTCTTTGGGGTGTTCTGGAGTAGACTTAAGGCCCCGATATACTTCAAATGAAATCGAAGAACGAACTGATGTGACGTAATTTCTAACAAAATCAGGCTAAAACGAAGTTCCTTTTGTTTTCTTTTTAGGAGTTTGAAATGGCCAAAGCGAACTCTCAGGAAAAGTTTGCTCCATCTGCAAAACACCTTCGTACTACCATTGGTCCGTGACGATAACGTGATAGGAGGTGTGCGCTGAGGCTCCGCCTACTTTCACGCGGATCTCTTCTCTGACTCATTTCATCTGTTGAGTTCGTCGAGGTAAGATCTCTGCGGGTGAAAACATGAACACACTGGATTTATAGTAGAAAATGAAGTTGTTTCTGATTAAATGAGGCATGCTTTTAAGCAATCTATTAAATAAAATGCCATATAAAGTGCTAATTTCGTGCTAACATGCCCATGTTGTTATGATCAGATGCTTTTCTTATGCGTTCTATAAAAAATTCTTGCTGTTTTCTCCTTTTTTTGTGTGTTTATTTAGTTATTGAGAGGAAAGCTTGCAGCACATATTTACATATTCATCTAAACATCGCTCTCAGCAGTGTGGGTGGCATCAGATGTTCGATAACAGTATATCGCTGCTCACGTATTTTGAACTTCGTAAACGAAGAATGAAAAAGAACTTCGCCGTGAATATATCGGGGCCTTTAGAGTGCTTGACTCTTTTATTGTCAATACAAGATCTTGATAAAAAATGTATGCATCTTTTGATGGAAATAACATCACAACATTTATTTCCATCAGGAGGTGCAAGTTTTTGAAAACAATACCATTATCACCATTATCCATGTAAACAAAACAAAAACATGAACTTGTGAAAACGGTGCCATCATGCACGTATATTACTTGTTCAGTCTATAGGCGCATAATGTTTCTTATATGACTGTGACATCGCCAACTACTGGCCTGACAGCAGAATACAGCATTTTTAGTTGTTTTTGTCATCTGTACACAGGGAAACGCCAAGGAAAAACGTTTCAATTTTTAATATATCGTTGTCATGTAAACATACCCAAAATTTGTAACAGTCATGTTCTGTATGGTTTTGTTCTCCCTGTTCATGTTACTTAAGTTCTCGTTCCTTGTTTGTTTCCATAGTTTCCAGTTGAGTTATGCACCTGGTTCTTGTTTGGTTAATTATACATGTATATAAGCCCTAAGTTTTCCCAGTTCTGTGTTCGTCGTCTATGTTGAACTGTTGTTGCCTTGTTTATTTCTCCTGAAACAGACTTTGAATGTTTATATAAAATTCGTAAGTTGAATACAGAAGGCGGTCTGGCGGAAGCTAGATATTTTACTTCATAGCTTGTTAAATATGGATATTTTTTTACACAAATCCATCGCTTCGCTTAATTTCAGAAGAACTTTATTAACCCCTCGAAGCCGTGTGAACTACGTTTTTATTGGATGGATGTGGATGGAGGCACTTTCTTCAGCTCATACTCGTTGGTATCGCTCACTGCCATTATAAAGCATTGATGTGTTAGGATATTTATTAATATAACTCCAATTGTGTTCATCAAAAAGAAGATAGTCATATACACCTAATATGGCTTAAAGGTGAGTAAATCTTGGGGTAATATTCATTTGAAAGTGAACTAAACATGACGTTAATAAATAGAAAGTTCAAAAGAATGGTATTTATTTTGAAATAGAAACCTTTTGTATGATTAGAACTGTCTTCACCTTCACTATTGTTCAATTTTAATTCATCCTTGCTGAATAAAAGTATTAACTTCTTTAATCTTGCTTTTGAATGACACACACCGGCATACACACACACACACACACACACACTCACATATATAGTTTTTTATTTAATTAAATATATTTTAATACAGTTTTTAAGGATATGTCACATTGTGTCCCTCTGTGTGTGTTATATGTCATTTAGCAGGAAACTAACACTACTACAAGACATTTACCTTTTGCCTGGCTTTATGACTCTATTCTTGTCCTCAACGTCAGTGGGACACTAGCCAATCAGCCAAGTGAACCCCCCCCCAGCCTCTCTGCCACTCGCTTCCTCTCATTCCCCCTCTGTATGTCACTTACTTCTTATTTCTTGTGTCAGTATGATATGACAAGGTGATCACTTTAGAAATTCACAGATGAAGTTGTGTCATGGTAATATCTCAATTCCCTCAGATTGCATCACTAATTCTGCAATGTTAGAATTAACATTTTAAATTAACATCTGTAAAATGTTAAAAATGAAAACAAACATTTATATGGCATAAACACTCTTAAACATTATCCAATAATTAATTAAATGCCCTTGCAACTTTAATCCTACAGAGTCGTAGTTAAGGAACTTTCCACAAGGGGGTGTTTTGTTTTGAATGACCTCTCACATAGGGACTGAATCATTTAAGTCACTTATTTTAAGTGCTTCACTGAATTAGGACGTTTTATGATAGTCTAAGATTAATGTAGATATCTAGAACTCTTCATATTGTACTTAAGGCTCCAGCCATATAATATACACAACCGGTAATTGTTTGGGGTCAGAAAGATTTTTAAAATGTTTTTTAAAAAGTCTCTTCTGCTCACCAAAGCTGCATTTATATGATTAAAAATACAGTAATATTCTGAAATTACAATCTAAAAGAACTGTGTTCTTTTTTAATATAAATGTAAATGTAATTTATTCCTGTGATGGCAAAGTTAATTCTTCAGAAATTCAATTCACTGTCAAATTCACTCTGATTTCCTGTAGCTCAGTGGTTAGAGCATGGCACTAGCAATGCCAAGGTCATGGGTTCGATCCCAGGGATTGCACATACTCCGATACAAATGTATAGTATAATGCAATGTAAGTCGCTTTGGATAAAAGCGTCTGCCAAATGCATAAATGTAAATTGTGTAAATGCGTTAAAAGTAATGATAATGAATATATTTAATAGATTTAGATGCTGTCAGTATGCAAATGATCTATGTCACTGTCATCTATGTCCAAACTTAGGATATCAATTGCTAATGAAATCACATTATTTCACAAAAGAAATTATTTTCTTTTTTCTTTTTTACATATGAACTTTAATGAGATTTAATCCTGTGAAAACAATTAGTGTAATGATTCACACACTTTACAACCACCCAAATGTTTTATATTTTAAAAGGCCTGTGCTATATCAAGCATATGCATGAAAGGTCAAAGTTCATCTACTCTCTAGACACATGCCTGTGGATGGCATGAAGTTGTTGACTAGCATGTCTGTCTCAGAAGCTGATAATGCCCACTGAGACCAAAGCCATTCCTGGCGTTCATGGGGAAATGCCACAGGCAGGCAATGTAATCTTCCCGTCTGATGTGTGTCTAGTACATCTAGTAAGTTACAATATGGAGTCTACAGTTTTCAATGCTGAATTTATGCCCAAATGATCACTCTCATAGTCAGTGGTAAAGGAACACTGCCTGGATTTGGCCCAGCGCCGAGCGCCATACCTTCGTCTCCATGCTTTTTGCCTGCCATAAAATTTCAGAGGGTCTAGATCTTCATGGTGTGTAAGTCTCTTGCTTTCTAGTGCTCTGTGCTTGCGCCAGGCAGATAAATTCAGTATTAGAGCCGCACTAAAGAGGGAATGAACCCAGCAGCAGATCTGGGCAATGACCGCACTCCTGCTGCAGCTGCCCGACGGGTAAAGAGCAAGAACAAAGGAAACATACAGTGTGGTCCAAAGGTTTGGGACCACAGAAAGTTATCCTACAGTACTGTATTTTGCAGTTTTTAAATTCAATATGATTTTTTATTTTTATTTACTTATTTATTTTTTATAAATTATATTAGCAGGATAACAGTTTGTGGGAAAGGTTAACTGAAAATTTTTATTTGAAGATTTTAAAAGGAAATGTGTTGCCAATACAAAAGAATACAAAAGAATACAAACAAAAGCAAAAAACAAACAAAACAAAAAAAGCAAAAAACAAAAACAAACAAAAGCAAAGCAAAAAACAAAACAAAAGCAAAAGCAAAAAAACAGAAGCAAAAAAATCAGCAAAGAACAAAACAAAAGAAAAAACAAAAGCAAAAACAAATAAAAAAGAAGAAACATTTTCAAATAAGTTTTAAAATATATTTTTTAAACATAAAAAGTATATATGTACTTCTGTTCTTCTGTTCTTCTGTTTTTTTAAATATCGTTATTAATTCATAAATAATGTTACATGTACATTTTAAAGAGTCGCAGCACATGACATTTTACAACCTAAACTTGATATTAATTATATTAATATTACTATTATATTTTAAGAGTCTTACTGACCTTGGCACGCAGTAATGAGGTGTCCTTTAAATTGCATAATTTCCTGTTTTATGGTTTGTTTGTTTTTTGTTTGTTTTGTTTTTTTTGCATGTTGGTCACACCATATTACATAATTATATATATATATATATATATATATGTGTGTGTGTATGTATGTATGTATGTATGAGAGAGAGAGAGAGAGAGAATTTTTCTTCATTAAGAAATGTATTCACAATGACATTTTATTTTATGAAATGATAAAAATGCTCAATGAAAATGAATGTTCAAGTCACTGCATGTTTTGTTTTATACAAATAAATTAATAGCTAGGACAACAAAAAAGGAGCGACCCATTTATCTATTCAATTATTAATTTATAAATTTTGTGCTTCATATAAGTGAAATAGTACGAAACTTTTTCTTGCTTATAGGGCATACATGGGTGGCAGATTTCCCATGATGCATAATTCAGCCATGTGTGAGCCAGCAGCCATGCATTAGATGGCCTCAACCTCTGGCACAGAAATGAGCTGTCTTTGACTAAGGCCATAATTATGAAAGCTGTTTAATCATATGTCTCATGGGAGATAGATGCAACTTCTATGTGCGAAATCGCGAACCCACTCAGCAGACGCCACAACCCTCCGACCCCTCGCGCTCCACAATAATCCTTCACAGTTAATGCATCAAGCCGGACGATGAGCGCTCGCATCCGCCAGGAACACCCCCAAATTTAAGACCATGACCCCCACTTACACATGTTCAGATGGACGGACGCACACTCGGCTGTACACTCTGCAGGGGATTTTCTCTTCGTCTTGCTTTTTTCATGGAGGCATCTTGTTTTTTGGTTTGCTCCGTGACATTTGTTCTTGCAGCTGAACATGTGCAGCACAATTTCTTGTTTCTTCCAAGACGGACAGCTGTGGTGCAAATTATACTTAATCCGTTTGCTTTGGGAGGATTAAGCTGGTACAGTGTGTGTGGAGTGGATGCAGGGGGTTCAAGCTCCCCCTTGGGTCATATTAACCCTACACAACCAAAAGTCCTCACGCATCCCCGGTACTTTCTTTTGACATGGACTTAGAAGTCGACCATGAGTCACGAACTGACCATTAAGGAGAGAACTAGAGTTTTCGACAGGCTAATTGGCCTGCTGTATGAAAGCACATTCATAATGACAAAGAATGTTGTTTGTGTATAATGAGTGGTTCTGTTACAGGAAATGGCATCATTTTGTCTTTTCTCACATTATTATCTCTTTATCCACAGGATTTTTTTTTAAATGTCATATGAAATGTTATAGCATTGGGTCCATTTAAAATCATGTGTTGGAATATAGATTGGCCACATTCCACAGGAAGTTAAACTGAAATGACAGGAAGTGAATTGCATTAGTCCTAAAACCCAGAAAAGAGTTAGCATTTTTGAACTTCTGGTTCCATTATCCAGAAGTCAACTGACCCTTCGCAAAGACCCGTGGCCCTTAGTTACTGTTGCTTTGTCCGACAAGCCGTGGCGCTGTCACACCACACAGAGTGAAAAATACATCACGGAGCAAAGAGGATACTGACAACACGTCGACAGACAAGACAAAGCAGGTTACTTATGATATTAAACAAAGTCCTAGCTTTCAAATTGTGTAATTTTTTAAAGAAATTCGAACAATAAAAACCGTTTTGGGGCTTTTTAATGTGTCGTGACAGATTGCTGTAGCGTCTCAGCTCAAGCGGCTCGTGAACCGATCATCTCTTCCTACTAGTTAATTTATAGCATCAAATAAACATGAATGAACATGAGAAGGAAAGTTGTTTCAAATGCGGAAAAACGTAAGTACACACAATTTTTCAAGTTCAAGTCCACCGAGGTTAATCTTCTAACTCCACTTTGTCGGACAAAATGGCGGATTCGGCGTTATGATTGGTTAGATCGCCTGTCAATCAAACTACCGGAGAAGGGTCAATTGCTTTTTTTTTGGTTAAATGCCTGAAATAAGGTCTGTGGTTTACACAAGCTCCAGGTATTTTCACATTTTACTCTTCAACATAAAATGCATACACCATTGTGATTTTTTTGATTAGCTTTTATTTGTCTCGGAAAAAGAAGTTGCTAACAAGTGGTTAATTGGGCCTACAGAGTTTGACAGGAAAATTAAACGTCATCACACCGAACTTGTAAAACTTATTTACTCACTAGACCGCTTCTACAGCCTCTTTGTGTTTATAATTGCGCTCTTGCAAATTCTAACTCAAACTTTCCAATTTGTAGTTTTTAAATATAGACTGAAAGAGTTGTCAGAAGCTTTGATGGTGATGTTGCAGTCATGTGACCGTGGTGTAGTTCGTTTTTAGCCTACTATACATTTAGCTTTTTGACTTCTGGCGATTGTATTTAGGCATCGAAATTCATAAAAGTTGTGTGTATTTGTGAACATTATCATGATGAACAAAACATGTAAGAGTCATAAACTTTTGTTGGTCATAGAGCTTATTATCTGCAGTAATCCTAAATGCAATAGGAATTATAGAACCAGAGTGATGTGAACTTGTGAAGCATTCTTCTACCTCTACAAAAAAAAAGAAGGAAAAAAAAGTATATTTGGCCTATACTTATACTCAATCTTTTGATCGTGATATACTTAAAAATATAATTAAAGGGATAGTTCACCCAAAAATGAAAATTTGATGTTTATCTGTTTACCCCCAGGGCATCCAAGATGTAGGTGACTTTGTTTCTTCAGTAGAACACAAATGATGATTTTTAACTCCAACCATTGCGGTCTGTCAGTCGTATAATGCATGTCAATGAGAATTCCATCTATAAGAGTCAAAAAAACATGCACAGACAAATCCAAATGAAACCCTGCGGCTCGTGATGACACATTGATGTCCTAAGACACGAACGATCGGTTTGTGCGAGAAACCGAACAGAATTTATATGATTTTTTACCTCTAATACACCACTATGTTCAACTGCCTTGAACGCATGCACGGCATCCGGTGCGTGAGGTGTGTACGCGACTGCCGTAGTTTACGCAAGCGCCGGAAGTGATCTCTCGCGCGTATACATCACTCATTGTTTACACAGTGCACAAACATTGTAGGTACAACGGCTAATCAAAATGGTACTTACTTGCACTTATCCGGATTGTTCAAACTGACTTAAAACTAAAAGATTATGTTCTCTCGCATTAACTCATTCGGGAATGGTGACTTTCCACGTATTCCCAACTTCTGAGCCTGATCGCCTGAAGTTATGGTTGATTGCTCTTCGGCTGGATATCAACAAACCAATTAACGTACTAAAGTTGTTGAGGGTCTGCAGTGATCATTTTTCCCCTGATGATTTTACATACCCAGGAGAGGATCACGTACGACTTAAACCATCAACTGTGCTTATGGTTTTTCCACATCCAGCTGAGGTATGTGAACAAGATCTTTGTATGTGTTAACCTGATATCAAATGTCCCCACAAATACCAGTAATTTTGTCCCCTTGTGGGGACATTTGTTTGGTCCTCATGAGGAAAACCGCTTATAAATCATACAGAATTATGTTTTTTTTTTAATCTAAAAAGGTTTAGGGTTAGGGGATTGAATGTACAGTCTAAAAATCATTATGTCTATGGAAAGTCCCCATAAAACATGGAAAAACAATGTGTGTTTTTTCCCCTCACATAAATCTATCAATTATTATAGACCAACTTTAGCTCGATAATAATTTTCCTATTGTCACTGTGAAGCTGCTTTGAAACAATATGTATTGTGAAAAGCATTATATAAATGAAGATGATGATGATAATGCTTCAGGAGACTCAAATTATCGTGCACACAATTTTATTTTTATTTTTTTTACTTATTTGGTACTTGACAGATACAGTCACAAAAAACTAATAACTTTATGAGAGTTAACTTAACTTTAAAGAGTTAACCTCGAAATATAACTTGCATTTGGCGGTTAACTCTTTAAATGAAGAATCTCTTGAAGATCTGTACAGATGAGGTTCATCCCTTCTGCCCATGTCAGAACAGTGTTAACTTTCATGTTTCATTTTTGGATGAGCACTTTGAAGTATGGCCTTTCAGCAGTGGCATCAAGCATGGCATGGGGCTCAACATTCTCTCTGCTTCTATTATGGATGTGAATCATTTTAACACAGAGAATATATTGATTTCCACAGGAAGACATTAAACCCCCTTGAAAATTGTGTTGGAAACTCGAGACCTCGCAGCAGAGCGGAGGGATTTCTGCAGCACTGAAAGACTTTTGTGTGCACATGTTGCACTTGAAATCTGCGTGCTGTGGCACTCGTGAGGTCGTTTACTAGTTATTCTCTCTCAACTGATGTTAAGCCATGAGTTAGCGTGATGAATGCTGCCTGGTTCTTTACTAACAGCTGCAGCAGGTGAATGCCAAAGTTTCGCTATGATTCCACCTTGCCCCCGATGCTCGATTTCAAATTGAGTCTATGAGACACCAGTGTTTCTAGTTTGGCTGCCAAAGTTAACATGATCAAGAAATAGTTTAAGATAACAAGACAATGAACCAATGAGAAGATGACACATGAACTAAAGAACCAATGAAAAGAAGACACAAGTACTAAGGAAACCAAATTACAAGATCACATGAGGGGAACAGGGAATCACATGACATGACATTAAAGACATGAAAACAAAAACAAAACCTAAACAAACCTGACATATCCCTCCTCTATGGGCGCTTCCGATGCCCAAACACAACACCAAAACTAACAAAAAATCCAAGATGGTGGTGGATCAGAGGCGGACAAGGGGGAGAGGTGGAGGGCCAGGCCTGTGAAGGGGAACTGGACCTGGATCATAAAATGGTGGAGGACCTGGGCCGTGGAGCAGAATGGGCCTGGGCTGTGGAGCATTGGACCATGGAGCTGCGGGTGAGGACATGAACCATGGAACAGTGGCAGGCTTGGACCGTGGAGCAGAGAGCGACCATGGGGCACCATCCGTGGCCGTGATATGGGGCACAGTGAGTTCGTTAATCGCCATCGTGGCTGTGAAATGGGGCACAGTGAGTTTGTTAATCGCCTCCGTGGCCGTGACATGGGGCACAGCGAGTTTGTTAATTGCCTCCGTGGCAATGACATGGGGCACAGTGATAAGGCTCTGGTGTGACGGCTCTGGCGCGACGAGGCTCTGGCATGGCGGCTCTGATGTGAGGAGACTCTGGCATGGCGGCATTGATGTGACAAGGCTCTGGCATGGCGGTTGTGATGTGAGGAGACTCTGGCATGGTGGTACTGTGAAATTGCAGAGTCCCTCATCTGCATTTCCCACAGTAAATGATGAGCCGCTCAACAACAGGGCAAAGTCCATATAACCAGCTAGAGTCCCTGGGAAATCACTGTCAGGCATCAGATAATTCAATCACTCATTTAAGCTATTTAAAAAAATTTATTTTAGAGCTACCTCATTAAATCTTATCGGATGGCACAGTCCATAAAACACCTCCACATAATCTTTGAGGGGATGATTCCCCTGGTGCAAGCATAGCAAGGTGACTGTTGGGTTCATAGTAAGTTGAGTATTCTGTAACGTTGCTAACATGGAGCAGACAAAGATGATGATAGGTTAGCGAATTTGAGTGCAGTTCAGTGGTGATAAAAATATGTGAAACATAAACTGTGAATTATGACCTAGACCTGGACCTGGACCTTACTTCAATACTCAACAACTAGACAAGGCAACATGTGGGCTTACATACATGATACAGAGGAACACATGACTATCATAATCAATGAACAAACTGAACTAATGAACATAACAACATAACAAGACGATGAACCAATGAAAAGCTAACACGTGAACTAAAGAACCAATAAAAAGAAGACACATGTACTAAGTAGTGATGGGAGAAAGAAAGCTTTTCAAAGCTTCAAAATCAATTGAACCAACTGCTTCAAAATATTATTCACTGAAACAACACATGCTGGTGACCCTTGCTGGCCAGAAAAGTGGAAATGCAACAAAATCCAATTAAATAATCATCTAATAAGATTAAATATCAAGTGTCTGTATAAAATGTGTTCTTTTATCAATTTTTATTGATCAATTTTCATCAAATTCGAAACAAAAGATTCATAAAAGGTTTCAAAGCTTCATGAAACAGTGTTTCGAAATAGCCCATCACTAGTACTAAGGAACCAAATGACAAGATCACATGAGGGGTTCAGGGAATCACATGACATGAACAAATTTCAAAATAAAAGACATGAAAATTGTGAAGAAGTGACCTTCTTCAACACTGCAAGCATCAGCACTGGCACACATATGCTCAACCACCACACATACTTCCCTTACCTGCTGATGCCGCTATTGGAGTAGCAGGTCCACACGCGATCCCGATAGTACTTAGTCATTCACCCACATTCCATACTTCCCTTCAGTTGTTCCCTCCGGACAAACCTAAACAGGTGTGATAATGTAATAGAAAGTCCTAGTTTCTATTGAACCTGTTTTCATCATCCAGCACATATTGTACAACTCGTGAACAAGAATCCCAGAACACCATGTCATTGCTTCTGTACGGTCATTGAGGTTGTGTTTCTGGATCTTGGTAAGAATGGAAGAATTCGGTTTCCAGCTATCGTAAAAATGCAAAGGTCAGTTCGTCAGAGAGCAGGAGATTGTCTCCATGTGTTCTGTGGTCTGTGTTTTATCTCAAGTTTGATCATGAAATCCCATGTGGTCTGATGAGTAAGATGTACTTTTGGTTTGAGTTATGAACCCCAGGCCACTAGGTCTTTGTTTACAACATTTGGTCAATTATTTTGATAAGTGAACACCCAGCTAACAAACATATGTTCTAAGAAGACTATTTCGATAGTCAACTTTAGACATACTACTAACTATAAATACATGTACATGTCAACTTATTCTACTAACCCTAACCTAACAGTCTACTAATACTCTAATGAGAGTTAGTTGGCATGAAGTTACAAATTAATGAGAGAAATTAATTATAAAACAATTAGTAACATCTAAAAGATGTTAGATGAATGTCCAACTAAAATGTTTCAGAAAAAGTTTAATGAATGATTCTTTTTTTTGCTAACATTTTAAGAACATTAAACCAGGTAAATCTGAATTAATGTTCTATTAATGTTACTGAAATGTTTTCTCACTTTGAGAGAACATGCCATAACATTAGCCAAAGTTCTGAGAACATTCCCTGTTAGCTGGGTAAAATCTAAAGATCTTTTATCACATTTCAGTGATTATCATGATTATTTTTCAGGATTGTAAAAACTTTGTAGTGACTGGATAAAAAGAATTCCCTGTTTTTAGAAGGTCTGTCGTAGCATTAGCATTAGCATTGCTAGAAGATAAGTAAAACTTGTAAGTGTAGAATATGTGTGTTAAACCTAAAAGAGTAGAAACCCATCTGTGAGAAGGCATTGTTGTCTCTTTGTAGGGCCAGGTTAATGGTCTAACCTGGCCCTACAAAGCTAACGGTCGATTTTACTGGATGTTTTATTTTTATGGTAAGTGACAGTACCTGACTGACACGTGGGAAGCTTTATTAGTGCCCACACATGCAGCTTGCTCAGTAATGTTTATTTGATGTCCAACATTGTGGTTTCAAGAGATACTTTCTAGTTTGGAGATATATCACTTTATTTTTTTGTGGCCTGAAATACTAACATTGCTAAATGTGCTAATCTGGTTCCTTGTACAAAATGTAGCTACAGATCAATCATATAGTGTATACATAGGCCTATTTGCTTTACAGATATACAAAATGTAATTTTACCCTTATTATAAAGCTTCCCATGTAATCACAATTATGCAACAGTGATTTTAGAGAGGAAATTTTCAACATTTACAACATTACAAGCGTTTTTCAACATTAGTTTCAATACACCCTACAACTGAGTCTAGGGTTGGAGAAACTGTTAGGGGACATGGCAATGAATGTTTTTATATATATATTAGAGATTTGTTTACAAGCTTTGTGATCTGTACTGGACAAAGACATTGCCTTTGACCTCGGCTGACAGGTCTTCAGAGATCAGGAGACACAGCAGTGGAGGAAAACCAAACATTTCCTAGCAAAGAATTTCCACCAGGGAATTCAGGCCCAGTAGCAGCTGCAGAAACAAGAGCCCTATACCTGCAAATCTAAAGGACTCCAGTCCAGGAGAGAGTTAGCCTTTATACCACAAATGTTCTTCAGAAAGTACTGCAGTCATTCATAGTGCTTTGTGGAGTGAGATGCCGATGTTGAATGACAAAATAACCTTATAAAATTCATACACTACGAGTATACATAAGTGCATAGTGTAGCGCATCATAAGGGACACAACCATGGATCTTTAAAGTTGTTTTGGGTTTGCATTAAATATAACGAATACAAGTGATATAGTGTTAGCTATTTGTGACGCAAAACAGTTTTGGGTAATATTTTATATTGCTGTATCCAGATAATGTGTATTAATTATACATTACTACTTACTTTATTTAAACAAATTCAAAAGTTTGGGGTTGGCATCTGTGTGTGTTAAATATAATAAATGTATAAAATATATGTAAAAAGGTAAAATACATGTTGCAATGAGGTATATTTTCCATCTACATTTAGTGAATGAATTTTTACGCATTAGACAGGTGGCTTTCTTCACGTTAACAGTGAATGTCATTCATTCTGTCAGGCAGCTCATGTAAGTATCCGTGAATGTTTGACCTTCTGTAGCAGTGGGTTTGGGCTCTTCAGATAGGGACCCTACAAACAGGCCCATCGGTGGAGGGGGGTGTGCCGCGGGGGGTGGAGCGTGCCAGCGCGAGGGCCGCGGTAGCCGTGGGGACTGCAGAAATGACAGCTGCAGGTGTCGACACGGGCCCGGGGGGAGCAGAGGGCCCAACAGCAACTGTTAGCCTAATGCCAGGAGGATAAATAATAAAACAACTGTTAGATAAGAACTCCTATTCAAGAAAAAAAGAGAGCAAGAGAGAAAGAGGAGGGGGACGTAAATGCATAACTTGTGGCGGAGCTCTAAATCTACAAACTTTGGCATGGGAGATTATGTCCAGGGCTTTAATTAAACAGATGCTGCGATGAATATTTCAACTTTTGAGAAACAGGATAGTGGCGTATGCTGATGCAATGCATGGTGGGATCAGTAAATAAGGCACCAAGCAAATGTGTTTGGGGTAATGGAGCTGTATTGGTGGCACACTCCTCAAATATGCTAAAGTGTGTGTGTGTCTGTGTGCAAATCAATGTATGGACACACTTCATTTACACATTACAGCACAAGCCTTGACCAGCAGCTAGCATGAAACAGAAGTTGCAATAATCTTTTCTTCCCTGTTGTGATGTATATCTGAGTGAAGCAGCTTCTCGAACAAGAAAAATGTAGGATGGGACTTGATTTCATTCATTGGGAATTGATTGGATGGTTGTGGTTTGCTATTGGTTGGATCTCATGTGAGTGACAGGTTGCCCCGCCCTCACACCAGTAAACATGTCATCAAAGAAGAGATGTCGCTGCAAGAGGGAGGGGAAGTTATTTAGATGAAAGATTACAAGAGCACATGAATTGATGTAATAAAATTCATAATAAATACTGCAATATATATATATATAAAAAATATATTTTAAATAAGAAGAATAGTTTTGTGTGAACTGGTGATTAGTCAAACATATCAACTTTTTCCACTCAGACTGCAGCATTACACTAACTATTGATATGTTTAGCAGATTTATGTGTGAATCTCTACAGAAATTAATACTTTTATTCAACAAGGATGCATTAAATTGATCAAAAGTGAAAGGAAAATCTTTTGCATTGTTATAAAAATAATCATATTAAACTTTTCTTAAACAGCAAATCATTTCTGAAGGATTGTGACACTGAAGACTGGAGTAATGATGCTGAAAATTCAGCTTTACATCACAGAAATAAATTACATTTTAAAATATTTTCAAATAGAAAACAGTTATTTCAAATAGTAATAATATTTCACAATATTACTATTTTTATTGTATTTTTGATCAAATAAATTCACCCTTGGTGAGCAGAAGAGACCTCTTTAAAAAACATTTTAAAAAGTTACAGACCCCACACTTTTGAACAGTAATGTATATTTGTACTGTATGTTATAATAATACAAATATATTATTGCATTATAAATTGCAAAAAAAAAAAATAATAATAATAATGAAATTTAATAAATAAATGCAATAATATTTTTTTTCTTTTGATCTTGTTGTGAAATGTGTTCTTGATGGGCTTCATGAGATTTTGTTTTTTTCTGAGATTCTACTATGATAAAAACTGTTACTGTACATGTTAAACTATTAACGTTTTCTATTGGATGATCGATACTGAATCCCACAGAACGCTTTTCACTCTTAGGGGCTATGCACAGTAAAACAACTTTTTTATGCATTTTGTACATTCATTTATATGATAATGGCATTTTGGGGGCCTGGAAACGTAAACATTTGAAAACAGATTTCAAAGTGCGAGTTTTTGAAAACGATAATGTTATCGTCTTTGTGTAAACTTCAAAAACACAAATTTGTGAAAACGGTGACATCATGTGCATGCACGTTATGTGTTCAGTCTAAAGGCACGTAGTGTTTCTTTACAAAGTGGCATCGCCATCTACTGGCCTGGCAGCAGAATACAGCGTTTTTAAATGTTTTCGCGGATCCGTGCGAATGAGGATCGTTTTGATAACGTCATCTGTGCATGAAAAACAAAAGAAAAACTTTTCAGTTTTTAGTACATCGTTGCCGTGTAAACGTGCGCAAAATTGATCACGTTTATCATATAATGCAGTTAACAGGACTCTACACTTCTGACTGGTCTCC